>JAEVFN010000015.1:797246-1365175 GCA_030449075.1 Murraya paniculata | reverse complement strand
AACCATGGTTTGGGCCATCACGTTCCTTATGAAGAACTCTAGAGTAATGAAGAGAATTCAAGAAGAAATTCGATTGTTAATAAAAAAAAAATTGTATATAAAGACGATGTTAAAGATTCTCATCAGCGACGATACAATGGCACATGATTCTCTCAGTGAGAGTAGGACAGGGACATAAAGAGTAGACCATACAACTCTCTCCATCAGAAATAAAGTACTGAAGCATATGACGGCGACAGAGCATTTGTAAGGTGCAGCTCCCATAAATTTGGCCGTGGGTCCATTGTCTGTATTATTTTTGTGAGAAAATAGTGCGGCTGTGAAGTAGCTCGTGAGAAAACAGTGCGGTTGCAAAATAGCTCTCGCCTCAGTCTAATATTTTGTAATTATTTCAAACAGACAAATAAGGGTATTTTTAAAAATAAATAAAGATAATTAAGTAGTGGGGGTTGTTGAAATATATAACGGGGTCAAACGTTAGTCACCTAAATATTAATTAGATTCAGAAAATTTGACTCAATTAACTCATAATAATCCACTTAACCCATCAAAATTAGATTGGGTTGGATTTAGTCTATTTAGTTGGATTAGGTTTGTTCACCCCCAACAATAATAGTAGATTATCCATTTTGCAACCCAATCTAATCAAACCCTAATGTCAACTTAAAAAAAATTGGATTAATTTGGAATGAATAGATTTGTTTGATTTGATTGGATTAGATCAAATATTGAACACTTTTATCTAATAGTCAAAAGTATTTATTTAATTTTAGAATTCTTTTTTTTAATTAATTTCTCACGTTGTTTTGTTGTATTTTAAGTAAAATTTTTAAGAATTAAATAAATTATTTTGTCTCTACCAATAAAATTTTATATTTTAAATTTTACAGAGTATATGTTAAAAGCTAATTTTTTAAAATATTAAATTATCTAAAATATTTTCTATTTATTTTACTCTCTTATTTAATTCTTTTAATAACATCATTTTTTTTTTAAATTATACCAGACGAATTCTAGAACGGTTCTCCAGGGAAAACTCAACTATTAATTGAATCACTAAACCCCAAAAAAAAAAAAAAAAAAGAATCATTAAACACGGGGCATGCACATCAGGCTAGCTGGGAACGTGTTAAATTTTCGTCCCTTTTAAGTTGCGGAGAAACGTAGCTCTGCCGTCTTCATTTGCTTGACTAGAGTTTTAGAGGAGAAGGAAAGTCATTTCGGAATTTAACAGAAAGGTGGGCATATTTGCACCGCACACGATTTGTGCGAGGGAAAAACACCTACTTAATACATATTACATAAAACCTATTTGTGGGTGTGTGTGTATATAGACACTATCAAATGAAGAAAAAATATTGACAATTAATCAATTAAATTATTTTTTAGAATAAATATGAAGCCACAAACACTTATATAAATTTATTAAATTAGATATGATTGGTTGAATATATATATGGGAATAATTTAATTTAAAAGACAATTAACAAAGTAATGTTTGAGACAATTTAAACCTATCAAATCATTCACTAAATTTATTTACTCAGTAAAATCATTAGACAAATTTAAAAATAATAATAATATAGCCACAAAAATTTTGATATTATACATATATATATAAAATCTTGAAAAGGAAACTCAACATCTCAAAGTATAATTAGACAAAAAAAATATTATTTAATGTAATCCATTAATTCAGTTGTCCTCACCATTTTGTTGTTTATTTTTATACTAAAAAGACTCGTAGAAAGTTTCGATAAATATAATTTAAGAAAATTCGGTACTGTAATTAATACTTCAATCAAACCCGCTCACAAAACCTAAAAAACGGAAGCCAGGGGTAGAAAACATGCATAAAATGATTTGCTGGCAAATGCAAACTGATTCAGAAACCACAGCTGTCGTTCCTCCGAACAGGAAAATCTCCATAACTAATTAATGAATCAATGAATCCCCATAGTCTTAAGTAGACTTGAGTTTCGGAGTAGACTGGCGGACGAAGGCAATCGATTATTAAAGCTGTCAGCCCCACAACTTTGTCAATACACCGCACCTACCCAGTGGGGTTGCTCTGTGGCGATTTTGAATTGTACCTTAATTCTTAGGCGGACGAAGCACTTCACGGTTCAGCCTTCAGAACACTTTGTTAATTTGAGTTATTATTTAGAAAGTGATTTTTTCTTTTAATAAAATAAAAAAATATATCATTTTATACTATATATTTTAATTTATAGTATATTAAAATTTTTATTTTTATTTTTTTAATCTTATCTTAATTGAATAAGAGATTTTTTATTAAAAAAGTACCCTATTAATTTTATTTCAATTTTTTTTTTTAATTTTAAAGATAGTACACCAATGTGCTCTTTACTATTTTGGAAGGCTTTCCCAACTTTTTAATTTATTATCTTTTTTATTTTATCTATAAAATGCAGTAATTTTTTTATTAAAAACATAGGGTAAAAGAGGACCATTGCCATTGTTTTTGTAATTGAGTACCCAGCGCCCAGCCTGCAGACGAAAGAAATAGGTCGGGTTCCTATTTGTCAATTATTTGGAGCTTCCACCTGACCCTACGTAGGAATCTAACCAGACATCTTCATAAATACTGAAAAGTGCCCCGACTATATTGAAATTTATGACGCATAAAAACAAATGAAATTTATATTTAATAGTTACATTCAGTGGGTTTGTTCTAGAAAGTCAAGATAAATTTTCCCGAAAAAGAAAAATTAAAAAAAGAAAGTCTGCGTAATTCCAAACTAATTAATGGCATGATTAATATTATGTCCCTTCTTTTTCGGAGAACGGCGGAGATGGCTTATATACTATTAGACACATGAAACTTTTCATTTCTCTAAAAGAGTTCATTGAAGAAAATCGTCGTTAATCCTTATATGGCGGTATGATATGATTCCGATAGCAACAATAATACATCATTGACAAAAGTGGAGATTCAATGGCCGGGGTAAAGATAGGAAAACTACTCGCAAACCTTTAATTCATTTAAATCTACTCGCAAAAATTTATTTGTTGCGAGTAATTTTTTGGGTTGTAGCAGGTTTAATATTTTAAATTTAAATCTACTACAGTTTATGAGTGGATTTGATATTAAAAAAAATGATAGATTATGTTTTGAATCTTAATTATAAAAATTACTTTGAAAAAATTAATTATAAATATACTTAAGCTAAAGTTATTACTAATGACATAGTATTCTTAATTTTTAAACCTAACTTAACTCACTGCAGCCGTATGCCCTGCTTCTTTCACATACACACACAAACACACACACATAGAGACACACAAATAGATGTAATAAGCTTTTAATAAGTATAAATTTTATCATTTTGAATTTTACTATTATTAATATTTTAGTTTAATTCAATTAATTTTGTTTGTTTTATTTTAATGACTTGAACATAATGATTGCTTGCTAAAGTTGAGTTTTTATTTGTTTAATTAATTGTTAATGGGAGTTGTCCAAAATTTACTTATTAATATTATCGATAATACTTGTATATTGATTAAAAGATAGAGTAAGACATTGATTTTAGAGATAATGATTTGCTTACAGCAGAAATATTTTATGTTTGTATATTTGTCTTAATATTAGAACTTTAATTTCTCATTTACATTAATAAAATCTAAAATTAAGTATTTTTTATGATTTTTAATTTTTAATGTTGTAAATTTATAGTTTGAATTATATAATTGAAATTTTTATGATTAAGTATTTTATTAATATTATTGAGGTTAAATGTAAGAACCTGAAAAAAATTTATTGTGATTTGCGAGAGAATTTAGTAATTGTCAAAATTCACAATGGATTGTGGCCAGATTTGATAATTTAATTTATCTTTTGAGTATAAGTTTAGTGATGATAAATCTGCAGCGAATGGTATCCATCACCGTCCCTTGCCGCGCTGCACAAACAAAAGAAAATGGACCGGTTCACAAATATTGGCCCACGCTGCACAAAAGTAAAAGAAAATGGACAATCGTCTAATAGCTCATCAATCTGCTTTGTGGAGTCACGTGTCAAACTTTCTTCTTGGAGAATTGCGCAATTAATTGAATTGTAGGAATCCAACATTAGTTTATTTATGCTTTTGTTAAATTAAACACTTTTGTCAAAAATATAGCCTCTAAGAATTAATTAAATGCAAGTCTTTTTCCCTTCAGAGTTCAAATATGAGTTAGAGAGACAATTTCACTTTCACCACCGCATCCTATCCAAATTCAATATTGATTTTTAAAGATTAATTATCGGATTAGATGTTAGGTTGTGTTTGGCACACATGATTAGATTTGACTAAATATTATTATTGCACTGGATTAGTTTAGATTAGATTAAGTTAGATTATACAATACTCTATTATGTTTGGTACAATATCGGATTGGACAATGTAAATCATATTTTAATACAAAAAAGAAAATATTTATGAATATTTATGAGTAATAATTAAAATTAATTTAAAGGTATTTAATATGGATATTAAATAGTTATTGGGTAGTCATAAATATAATAAACAAATATAAATTAATAAAACCATTTAGTTATTTAATTAATTTTTGTCAAATAGTTTATATATGTTTTATTTTATCAAAAGTTAGGAAATAATATATATAAAATCAATTAATTACTGGCATTATGATTATTTTTAATATTACATTAGTGATTATTAAATTTAATACAAGTAATAAATTATTAAATAGTTAATTTTATTGAAGTAAAAGTACCGATTCAATTGACTATAAAAACAAAATAAAAAAATAAATTTCAAGTAAATCATAAAAAAATAATTAATTAATTTTTAAATGATAAATAAAAAATAATGTTATATATGAAAGAAATATTGTAAATAAATAATTTTTTCTCATATTTTAATCTCATCTAAACCCACTTATAAATTAAAATTATTAATCTCATAATTTAAAGACTAAATTTAAATTTAATCACCTCTAATCTAATTCAAGTAAAATTGTCAAATATTAAATAAAATATTTAATTTTAAAATTAATCTAACCCACGTTTAATCCTCAGTCTCAAATATAACCGTAGGGTCTGGGACAAGGACTTGGCGGGACCTATGCCTGTACACGTTTCCCAACAACAGACGTTCACTTTGCCTTGTGACGATTGCATCGAGTTGGAGGCCAGTTAAGATATTTTGATGGATTGTTCACTGCCGTCGGCAACCACAACCCCAAAGCATAAAGAGTCGTCATCAGCACGTTACATTACATGTAAAAGGAGCACTTTTTTACCACTCACCAAATTAGCTCTTATCATTTGGCTTTCGCTATTTTAAAGATGATAGGCTCCACCACGTTGACAAGACAGTACATGTGTATGAATCACGAGCGTACAACGTTACATGCTATAATGCATAATGTGCAGTCCACAGAATGAGGTACGGCTGAAAACAATGAGACTATGACATTGATCATTTAACCTAATGGCCAGAACCTGTTACAAATTTAAACTCCCACAATATAATATAAAAATTTAATTTTTTCTCAATTTAAATAAAAATAATCGACGCCGCCCACTTAAATATATTTAGACTATTAGTGCTACAGTAATTTAATCCAAATAATATTCTGATATAATTAAAAAAAGAATTTTATTAATTTACAACAGTTATAAATTATAATTATTAAATAAATTACAGTTGCTGTGTGATAGGAGATTCCTTCAAAAAAAACCCACGTGATCAAATAAATTAAGCTCAATCATATGATGGCTTTTTGTCCTCTTGCTCCATTTCTCAGACAGCGTATCATACCAAGACGATACTGAGACATGAAAGATGATGGCATGACCCATCTAGCTAGCTGCCGTCTCATGCTTCGATTCGCGTTAAGAGAAGCACATGGGAACATTATTAATTTGTCCTCTCACTTGTGGCGTTGCCGTGGTCCATTGGCAGAGATGGTCCCGCTACTTGTTCATTTATAACCGTATATACCTAATAATTCAGAAAAAGGGAAATTGAGCGTACGTACCTAGTTGTGTAGAGCAATCAAAGAACTCTGAGGCAGCATCGGAAGGTGGGTCACTTGTTCATTACTGCTGTACCTGTTACAAGTGAAATGGCTGCAGTCTATGCGTGGTAGGTAGTTTGGCGATAGTTCCGTTGCATACATGCCTATTCAAGTGCCCAATTAATAATAATAATAAGCCAATGTCTTCGAAAGGATATTATTATTGACTCATTGACTGGTAGCTAGCTACTAGCCACACCGCTGTGGAATTTTGGGTAATTATCAGAAACCTTCTCTGAGTCGGCGTACTCTCAGTTCGATGGATTGTATTCACGTATTTTCAAAAGCTACGCCTCCCTCATGTTGGTAGACTGTTTATTTGACCGTTTGTTGCATGATAAAATGACTAAAATGCTCCTAATTTGAAAAAAATAATTTGTATACCGAAAAGAATGCAAACCGACTGCACATTTCAAGCTATACGCATTATGTAATTCCATTTTTAATTTAATCACAACTTACATGACAACACATTAATGCCAATCATGAGGTCAAACACAATTTCTATATCCTAAATCAATCTACACTTTTAAGTGTCCAAATATTGTAGAACACGACCAGCTACAAGAGTCGTAAAGAAAATAAAGGAAATGGCCATAAAGTCCAACAAAGGCTCACATAACTCACTCGACTAGACCGAATCCAAATTGGTCAATAGCACACTGTAAGTCTCCGGGGTTTATTCATACTCATTTCGCAAAGAAGGAACGAGAAGTTTCAAAGCATATAGTACAGAGCTAACATTACTTTTGTCTAATACACATTGCTAAGCCTTATATTGAACTATATTATCATATAACTAGAACTTGTTCTTACAAGTTGAGATCATAATTGGTTGGTACCTATCTTCGTACTTATTCATACATCGGTAACCTACAGCATCAGCAATGGTAACAACTCCGTCGTGAATAAATCATCTCCAGTATTGGCATCTTCGGATTCAGTGCCATGGTCTCCTATCCGTGGCCAACTATTTTAATCAAAGCGTTAGAGAGAAGACGAAAGGGCTGTTGTTTTTCGTGGCTTCATTTTAAATGAAGGAAAGCTTACTTCTGTTTTTTTCTTGGGTGGTAAAGCTTACTTCTGTTTTTTTACCTACTGGACATTAACAAAGTTCAGACCAATTTTCAGAATCCAATGCGAAAATTTTAAGTTTGTTTGAATTTTTTTTTTATCATTAACAGGTTCTTTTACGATTTTATCCTCACAAACCTAACTTATACGAAACGGTATATTAACATCAAGGGAGGTGTTTGAGAATACGCCAATACAATCTATAAATTGAGAATACGCCAAACCGCAGGAGAGGTTTCTGATAACTACCCACGGAAATTTCACTTGCCTTGAAGTTCAGGCTTCACAAGGGAACGAGAATGATCCATTCCCTTTTATAGATTTTGGCTTTATCGTTAACCTTTTGTTATTTTTTTATTTTACTCATCATTCTCAGAATTATTAAAAAAAAAAAAAAAAAAAAAAGCCCTGATCCCAGCCACAGAATAACTGTTTTTTCCTAATTAAAACGCAGATAAGTACGTTGTACAAAAAAAAAAAAATTAAAATATCAAACTCCCTGTAAAGAGACTCCACTTGTGTAAGAAGTTTAGTTACATAAACGAGACTCCACTTTTAATTCAAGAATATAATTTAAATATAAACATAGAAACTTGACCATTTATTTAGTTGAATTCAAGGATTGAGGTAATTAACAATGTGGTATTAAAACTTTATTAAAAATAAGACTTGAAAATAAAAAAGGTGGATGACAATTTAAAACTTAGATAGAGTTTATTTTTTCATCTGAAATTTGAATCGGTCTGAATGTCACTGAATTTTGAATGAGTCTGAATACATATATCAGAATGATATGTTTGTTTTTTATTTTTTGATGTCTGAGTGTAAGTGATAAGTTATTTGTTTTTATAAACTCAAAACATTTTAAGTCTAATCCTTTTACACTTATGACCTTGCAAGCGTTATAAATACTTAAAATTTAAATAGCTATATATTTACAGTATTTTATAGTACAATAGTTTTTATATGTTATGAATATTTTTAAGGTAAGCATTTGATATATAATTTATGAAAAATAATTTTGATGACATTATTTTTTAAAAATTTAACATAATATTTACACATTAAAAAATTGTTATCTAATAATAAAATAATTTGTTGAAAATTCAAATTGAATGTATGTGAAGTATTTAATGCTGAGTAAAATTTGAGATTAAGGAAAATTCTTATATGACATCTAATAGCTAAGTAGGAAATAAGTATATTTAATGAGGGTATTTGTGAGAAAAAATTAATTTTTCATTCAGACATTTATCATTCAGATAAAAGTCAAAAAAATTTATTTTATTTTTTATTCAAATAAAAATGTCTTACAATAAATTTTCAGATACAAAAACAAACAAGTCAAAATATCAAAATATCTTAAATTAGGCCAAATTAAGACTTTAGAAATAAAACAAACAACCCGTTACTAAAACTGGAGAGTGACTCTTGGTATACTCCACTTTCAAAGAGATTACGCGAGCAAAAATTTTGCAAACCTATCTTTCCATTGTGGTTTATCAAGTTTCTCTTGAAAAATAATTTCTGCAGGTGTTTGTTCTTGATTTAGCAAGTTGTGTCTTATAAAATTAGGAAAAGATACCCACACTCCAAAAATTTAGGAAAATAGTCATATAGACTCTAAATTTTTAATAAGGAACACCAAAAGCTCCTTTTAACTCTATACCCTTTGCGTATAATACTAAAAAAAATTGATTTTAAAATTTTTCAATAAATACAAATATAATTTAAATAATTTAATTTGTCTGATAGACTAATAATATTACATTTTTTAATACTTAAAATAAATTTTAAAATGTAAATTATTAAATTTATTTTAATAACATATTTGTACTTATTATAAAAATATTAAATAAATCTTTGGGTTGAATATATTTTAAAATTAATAAATATATCTCATGTATTAATAATATTTAAATTATTTTATATAATATGGAAAATAATTTAAATTTTATATATTTATTTTAATATAATGTTTCTATTTATTATAAATTTAGTTTAATTTAATATAAGATTTGTGAAACATTAAAATAATTTTTAAAATAATGAAATTACTTTAAAATGTATATATTGTTAAATTTATTTTAATATTATATTTTTATTTATTATAAAATATTGAAGTCAATTTTTTTAAATATTAAAAACTTAGGGATTTGCATAACTATTTCTGTTAACTTTGAGGATGTAGTTATTTTTTTCCTATAAAATTTTACAGGATAATGCATTATTTATTCTATTTCATCTTTCATCGTAATTAGAAACCCCCAGCAAATTCTACATTGTACCTTGTTGAAAGTTTAGTTGTCTCTTAACAATTTGTGCAGTGCAACTTTGCCTTTCTTAAAAATGCTAATGCATGCTGCCATTTCTTGTATTTGGGCAAACTTAAAACTAATTTATTCTTAAACCATTCCTTTATAATGCGCAAAGAAAAACAAACTATTGAATTGAGGATCAAAAACTGTGATAGCGGCCATGGATGGACTCTTGATTTCTACGGGAAGAATACGATTTGTGAGAATGGGGATGAATTTTTCCTCTTTCAATTTAGGTTAGATTTTATTGTTACTGGTAGTTTGGTATAATCTTTGAGAAAGAAGAGTCAGACAGACAGTATTATATGTCTATCTTTATTAAGTGCCACCACAGTTTTTAGTTTTTTTAGTCTTATTTTTAATTGAGTTTAATGCCGAGTAATCAAATTATCTCCCCCTCATATCAAACTAAATAAACGGCCAAATTTTGGGGTAGTCTAGATTTAAGTCAAATTTTTAAGTTAAATTATTCCCTCCCTTACATATATTATAAGTTATTATTTTGTTACTAGGGTTTTAGTGTTATTATGTCATTTACGTCCTATTTATAATTGAAGTATTATAATTTTGTAGCCACAACTGCAGTGAAAAAAATTGTACTTATAAAATAAAAATTGATCTTATGTTATTAATATAATTTTTATATAACAATTTTGACAAAAATTAAAAAAATATTATTAATTTTTCATCATATAAGTGTATAAAAATATTATTAATAATAAAAATTATAATAATTAATATTTATCAAATACTTTAATGTTATAATTTTAATTTACAATTACTCAATCTCAATACTAAATATTACCTTAATTTTATATAGTGGTGATTTGAAATGAATCGACGATGACTTACTAGAGCCATATTAAATATTTCTTTTGTCGTTTTTCTTTATAGTGATCTATAGACTAATGATAGGAAGATGACTTTTCAAAAAATGTGATATACATTGATTCCCTTAGTAGATCTCTTAATCTTATGACACGTTTGATTTAAAGAAATGAAAAAAAAAATGAGGAGATGGAAAAGAAATAAAAAGAAGAAAAGATAGATTTCATGTCAAATGAAATAATGAAGTTAAGATTGATATTTTTTTTCTTTTATTTCTCTCCCGCTGTCTCCTTTACATTCCTTTTCCCTTCTTTTATTTCTTCCAACCAAACATGAATTTAATATGTTATTACTTCTGCGTCGGTGCTTTATTAGTAATTATCCCACTTAATGTCAATTATTTTCTTGAAGTAACTACAAAGATTCAGATCCTCCCTGATTTGATCACTATTTGAGCTTTTGAAAATTTATTAACATGTGGCATTATTAAAATCAATGGCCAGGATTTCTTTTTAATTAATTTTTTTCACAACCTCTTAAATAATGTGTTTTAATTCCTTAAAAATCTCTATCATAACTAATTTTCCCCCACTACACTTTTCAATTCCCGCTTTTGTCAATTTATTCTCTCACCATCAAGAACTCTTCTTTTTCTGAATAATTAGCTATTGCAGTAAGAAAATTTTGAGAAAACCAATTTACTGCATTAGGCGTGAACGAATTTATAAATTGTTGGTTTTTGCATTTTTTTGCTTTTACCTTTCTGATCATGAGCTTTATATTAATGCACAAGTATTTCTCTTGTTTATTATTTTATTGATCAATGCTTAGATTTGTTTACGCGAATAACACAATATGAATAAGAAAGTGTCGTAAGTTTAGAGAAATAAGTAACAGAATGAAAGCTATTTGCATATAGTATAATTTTTATTTGAAACAATAACATCGTTCTTGCAAAATGAAAGCTATTTACACCTTAAGCGAAGGCAAACCGTATTTGATAATGAAGAAACTCAACTATAGTACCTAATAAGTAATCTATGCTTAAGGTAAGTCATTCTCCATAAGGCTAGTATATAGCAAATCTAAAATTTCTCCTCTACTGTAACATTAAGTTCTAATAGTATCAAATTGTTTTAGATTTGATTTCTCCGCGTTTGCGCGTGTATAATATTCAGGAAGCATTCTTTTACATCTCATTTTCGCCATGGTACAAAAGAATATAAAATATTCAAAGTGAAACATAGTGAAAAAATAAATGTACTTTCAATAGGTTTAGCATAAAACAGATAATACTACATTTTATCAATCAGGTTGTGGGCATAAAAAAATTGTAAACTTATTTAAAAAGAAAATTGGACTGTTCCCACTTTTTGTTTACTCTCTGTAGCAACATCATCTAGACAAATCTATCCAAAATTGAAAAAAAAAAAGAATAGTCTATCAAAGATTAAAAACAAACCATCTTAACAAATAACAATAGGTTTCTTATAATAAAATATTCAAACTTTTGGCACAATAATGTTAGTAATCTCAGCAATGAAGAGATTAATGCTGAGTCGATACTACCCAAGCGATTATCACAGCGAATTAAAGAAACTTCAGCTTCTTACCTTGATAATGATAAGTGATTTTGATGTTTTCCATTTTTGAACATTTAGATTTCTTTTTTGAATTTGACAAAGCTTTAATTTAGAGAGAGAGAGAGAGGGTTTATGGAGTGTTGACAATTAAGCAATGAAACACGCATTTTATAGGTAGTTAAATAAAAAATTAATTAAAAAGAAATCTTAACCATTGATTTTAATAATACTACATCTCCAAAGCTAGTTCAGGTCAAGAAAGAATCTGAACCCGAATAACAAAAGCTGTCTTCAGTCTTCACATGGTTGTCATATTATTTATATATTGATGTTATGATAGTTTTGTCGGCTTTCATGTAGATTTAAAATGAATTGAACGTGACCAAATGCAACATGAGCTTTCACAATCAACTTTCATGTACAGAACAAAAATTGGGACACATCATACAAAGCCTAAACAGAGCCTTTCAATGATTGTCTCCATTAATCAAACAACTTTTACACAAATACTAAAATACATAGTAGGTGCTTCTCAAAAAAAAAAGAAAAAAGAAAAAAAGACACAGTAGGTGAATCCTAGCTAGAAACCACCCACATGTTAATTTTTCAGTCTACCGTCTCAGGTGCTCACCACACTTTACAAAATACAGGGGATATGAAAATCACATCAAGAGAGAAGCCAAGCAACCATGGCGTTTTGCTTCTCACAGTCCATTTTATCTTCCCTTTTGTGACTCTTTGGTTCATCCTCATCACCGCTTTCCCAAAGCCAAGATAAAACGTTCTCATTTTCATCACTTTGCTGATCATACCCTTGAATAACATTCTCCCAATCCCAATCAAAGTTGCTGTCGTCAAAAAAAGAATTAACAGAAGAGCAGGAACGCAAGTCAACACTGTCTCTATTAGCACTCCCCAGTTCCTCACTCGTAGGCATATTATTCCCTATTTGTCTTCCCTCAAAAGTATTCGGGCCCCGAGTATCTTTCTCCTCCGTTAAAGTCCAAACCTCATTTGGATCCAAAAGATCATTAAAACACAACTTCGCATCATCAATGCCTTCGAATGGTTCCAGAATTTCAGTCTCTTTCTCCTCACCACTGGGGCACAACATTGATTCATTATTGATTGTTGTTTCCTCACCAGAACAAAGCACCAAGTTTTCCCCTACTTGAATCGAATCCAGCCCAGTGTCTTCTTGATGACCAGGACTTCGTACAATTTTGTCCGCTGTCTCCTTATCTTCAGCAAACGGATCCAAATCCATGCAACCATCTAAGGCAGTGCTGGGTAAAGTCTCTTTCTCTAGAGTGGGTGTGCCTGGCAATGGTATGTCTTCTTCAATGGAAACAACAATTTCTTCGGTGCCGACGTTAGTATTACCATCTTTCTTAGTGTGGCTTTTGTTTTTCATAACTGCCAATCCACCTTTTTTGCCGGCTTTCCTCTTCGTTGTAACGCCTTTGCCGGCGCCGGCCACGTCTACCTTCACTGGTAGTGTTTTTTCAACAGATGGCCTCCAGAAGGTGTGAATTTTCCTGCTCAAATGTGAGTTCCAGTAGTTCTTTATCTCGTTATCTGTTCTACCTGGCAAATTGCTTGCAATTAAAGACCACCTGCAACACGTAACAATGGTCAAAGTTGATTTTCTTAGTAACTTTTAATATGGAACATTTATTTGGTTTGTTATAATCTTTGAAAACATCCTTGGTTAAACTAGAGGTTTATATATTGAATATAAGGAATTGCATTTTTTGGAGTAAAAGTTGAAAGGGTCCCACTAAAGTTACCCATTCAACTAATTTTGGAACCGGATAAATATATTTACATGCAGATAAAATAATATAAAAAATAAGGTAAATCCTAAATTACAGTTGTTGAGCAGTTGTAAGTATAAATAATAATCGTATGTGTGTTACTGTTTAGGTAAGTTACAGTAATTATAAATATAAACAGTAACAGTATGTGTGTTACTATTTATGTTATAATTACGTAATTTACAGCTGTTATAATTTAAGTTGGTAAAAAAACAAATGATATGAAAATAAGGTCGAATAGCGAATAATAAATGTATTTTAAATGACTGTAAGTTACATGTGACAATAGTAACAAAAAAAGTTGCGTAAAAGATAGCTACCAATAAATATCGTTGAATAATGCCTGAAAAAGTAAAAGACAACTCCCAATAAATATCGTTGAATAATGCCTGAAAAGTAAGAAAAAAACTGACGTAATTTGAAAAAGTAGGCAAGGTATGGCCGGGGATCCTATCAAAGGCAGAAAAAAGAAAACTCATAAACTGAAAGAGAAAAAGTGTGTCAAGAAAGAAAATTTTAAAATATTTTGGCATATGACACAGCACCGTTTTAATTAGTAAGAGCAGAGTCAGGGAGAGAAAATTCAATAATGGCATTTCTTTCCTTCCATTCCAGCTACCAAGGTGCCCATGTCCCAATACAGACAGGTGCTTCTGGGTATCACATTTTTCACATGCATGTTATGTTTCAGTAAGAGTGGCGAAGACACAGACAAGCTAACCTGTTACCCAAAGAGGCATGCAACTTAATGATGATCTCTTCCTCTTCAGCAGTAATGTTACCTCGCTTCAAGTCAGCTCTGAGGTAATTGATCCACCGCAATCTGCAACTCTTCCCACACCTCAGCAACCCTTTGAACAACCAAAAAGAACAAAGGTTACATAAAACGGAACCCATCTATACATCTACGCAAGTGAGCTTGCTAGAAAATGGTAACGGAAACGACATTACTAACCAGCATTCTTGGGCAGTGACCGCCATGACCCTTCTCCGTTAGCTTGAATATACTTGGTCAATATTTCATCCTCTTCAGTTGTCCATCTCCCCTTCTTTAGACCCACTTTCTCGCAACACGGAGCTCTCCCCATTTCTCTTTAAGTACACGTTCACGCTCTCAAACAGAACGAGATGTAATCATATATACTTATTTTTATTAAAAAACCCACGGTACAAGTGTTTGCAAGTGGATGGCAGAGGGATGGTGATTTAACTGAGCTTTGTATTTACTTGGTTCTTCAAGTGGACTGTGGAGCTTGTGAAACTTAAAATAGGCGTAATTTATATACACGGGGCACCATCACTTTGG
The DNA here is from genome assembly GCA_030449075.1 of Murraya paniculata. Taxonomy (NCBI): domain Eukaryota; kingdom Viridiplantae; phylum Streptophyta; class Magnoliopsida; order Sapindales; family Rutaceae; genus Murraya; species Murraya paniculata. Next base: position 1,350,198 of record JAEVFN010000015.1, on the reverse strand, counting down.
GCGTTGATGCGATGCATGTGGTGTGAGATTGTGCCACGTGCGCCATAAAGAGAGGACCACTGTCGTGGCATCTACACCGTCGAATGCCTCTGCTGGGAATTCAACGTCCCACGTTGATGCCTCTTCCACCAAAACAGGAACTTGTCCTCTCTCCTCTTGCGTCTTTGTTAAATTAAATGCACTAAAGAAAATTTCTCTTTAACTTGCTTAATTGGCCCATCTACCTCTGCTCCTTGTCTGCTCATAATTAAAAAAAAAAAAAAAGAAAGAAAGAAAGAAAGAAAGAAATAATAATAATCATTTTCATCAGAATAATAATAATAGCTGCAGGCAGATATCAAAAAGGATAATTTTTCAAACCCCCCCTGAGGTTTGATATATCTGCAGATAGACGGCTAAGATGCTTATATTAGTGAACTCCCCTCCCGTTATATAATATTTTGGTTGACGGTTTGTTAACTGACGCAAAGTATTATTATGCCCCTAGGGCAACTGAGCAAGACTGAAGACCTGCCAACCCTGTAAACATTCCAGCTTTTATAACTACCACAAATTTACACGTTTTACAATATACTTCTGACATGGTTACAGTACTGGAAATGTTACCATGCTTGTCTTATGAGATTACTAATTTACCCTCCACTGACTAACCGAAGCTTAACGCTTATATAACGGCAGGGGGAGTTCACTATCACTAATACAACTATGTAAGCATCTTGTCCATCGACCTGCAAATATCCCAAACCTGAGGGGAGGTTTTAAAAAATGTTAAAAGGTCAGGTGTGCCCTTTTCATGCGTGATAAACGTGGCCAAGTAGGGAACGGAAACAGACACGTGTATATTTTTTTGTGATGCAATATCTCATTTTATTAGTGATATCCAATAAAACAAAATCATTGTATTGCAGAAAGTATATCTATCGAAACAAAATTATTGTAGCATCAACTTTTTGTAATTCTCCCATTTATTTTTCATTTTCTCCGCTTAAAATTAAAATTTCTTGCCAGAATAATAACGTAATGTTAAATTGTTACACTTCCCAACTTGAATGTTGAAATGAAATAATAAATAATTTTATAAATTATAATATTATCATTTAATAAATGAATGCCACCACATTGTCACTACCACATTGTCACTATACATAAAAATTAATATTAAGATACCACTTGAAAAGCGTAGTATTATCAATAGCTGATTTTAAACTTATAACTAAAAGTCTAAAATATTAAGAAAGAAAAAAAATGCCGAGGGAGAGCAATGCTAACTTCAATATTTATATATTGACAAATTATTCTGCGTTCTTATGCCACACAAAAAACAACAATGAATTTTCCAAGATCTTCAACGTTTTATATCTCGTGTTTATTTTTGTACCTCAATTGGCCTCTTCCTCAACTTTCCTTATAATGTGAGTTTACAAGCAAACTTCTGGATCTAAGAACGTAACCCCTTGCTGCTTGGCTGGCTAGATAGCCAATTGGCCATTCGTAATTCGTGCATGATTAATCAATTGAATTTTTTTTAATACAATTGTGTGTATTATTTCGTGAAATTAAACTGTTAAATTTTTTTTTTCATAACATTGAATTTGAAAGTATAAGTCAGAGGTTGGATCGATCTAGTGCGGAAGATGTTAATGAAAACATTGCAAAAGTCGGATGATTTGTTTAATGGAGTTTTAATTGTGATTTGTAATTCGAAACATGATTGTTCGTGATAAATAAAAATTAATTAGCAGAAGAGCTTTGAAGGGAAAATTAAATACGGAGACAAAAGTTACACGTACAGCTGGGAATTTATTGATTCAAGATCCAATATTAGAGTCGGCGATGAGGATACATACTCCCATTATAATGAAACGGTTGCAAGTAACTGGAATCCTCGCACGCATATACATTAATAACAGAGAATCCAAGCATGTGTTTTAGTCAACATTTCATTATGAGTGATGATACAATCATAAATTCTTATATAAATTAAATTTATATAAATTGATTTGGCATTAATTCATTAGTCGAAAGAAAATATAAAATAATGAAAACAAATTATGTGAATCAAGTAATTTTTAATTCAACCAATTAAATCATGATAGTTTATACAAAATAAATTTGTATAAGAGTTTGTAGTTATATTATTACTCTCTCATCATTAATTTCAAGTAAATACACACTGTGTGTGTATGGAGGAAAAAGGTATCAACATACTATATTCAACATAAATTTTAAATGAGTGATGATACAGTCACAAATAAACTGATTTGATATTAATTCATTGGTTGAAAGAAAATATAAAATAATAAAAATAAATCATGTGGACTAAGAGATATTTAATTCAACCAATTAAATTATACCACATCAGTTTGTACAAAATAAATTTGTACAAAAGTCTGTGGCTATATTATTACTCATTTTAAATTATTAATCTCATATAATTTTACAATGGATGAATAGTCATCGTCAAATATTCTTTTGACGTTTAATATTTTTCATAAATTGCATGAAATCAATTATTTAAAATTTGTGTAAAATTTTAAGTAAAAAAATTAAATTAAAATAATTCCTCTGTAAATTAAAATCTCTAAATAATATTGTTCGGAATAAGAAAAAAATTATTTTAGCAAGGTTATTTATTTATCAATAAATGAATGATTTATTGATTTATTGGTAAATAAATATTTATTAATTTAATAAGAGTTTTATATATTTTATTTACTTATGTCATCTTATGTGTACTATTCTTTTTACCAAGATTCATGTATGATTTTAGAAGTTATCATGCGTATACAAAAAATAAAAATAAAGAATAATAATCATAAATGTTATAAACATCTACAACGAAGCCCAAAAATTAATGTAAGCACATTTTATGTATACTTAAACTCGTTGTACTTACTTTTCACATTTAATGCCTTAGAAGACAAAGTGTTTTAGATGCTTAAAAATATATACATTATAAACTTTATAAATACATCGCTCATTGGTTCAAATCATTTTAGAAAGGAATAGAATTGAGAAGATTGAAGTTACCAAGAAAAAAAAAATAATATTATGAATTTTTTATGTTATGTATTATTAGTATTTTTGTATTTGACTAATTACTAATTTATATACTCATTAGGCCCTAAAGGATTAAAAAAATTATTATTTTATAAATTATTAATTTAATACATTGGCCTAAGTCCGAATCGAAAGATTTAATTATTTAATTAAGGTATTAATTTATTAAATAATCATCTATCAAGGTTTTACTATATAGCTAAAACAGATATACTTATATAGTGAAGCCCTAAGGTATACCAAGAACATAACTCATAAATTAACACCAACTAGTGGTGGCAAAAAATTACTCTCATATTTTGGAAGATATCAAGCCTTCCCCACAAATCACAATTATGGAAGGGAAAATAAATTATTCTAATGTGGGAGGACTCGAAGCGATGCCCTCAATAGTTGCTGGGGCATTGGTTACCTCCATGCCAAAGCCTTGGTGACAAATTAGATATACTTTAAACAATCATTTTCTTAATAAAACCTTATATTATGATCATATTCTTAAATATTAAATATTATACGAGCAGAAAATGCAACTAAAATAATTAAAGAATTCTAAATCACTCTGTACTTCATCCCCTTTCGACATGAATAAGACAATTCAAAGATATCCTTCTAAGCTTTCTTAATTCTTTGATTATCATGGTTGGAGAACTTGTTTGCCAACCAATCTTCAATTAGAGCAGTATTTTGAGGCAATCCTTGTAAAACACATAAGACTTGTCACAATAGGGTTACATAAACTTCGAACTCTTCCAAGAATATAAATTGATTCCTCTAATAAATGTAACAAATATTTATCTGGCGACTATGTCAAAAGGAGTAATAACATGTCAATAACTCTTTAATTAATTACTTAAGTTGGTAAAATCAGTCAAATAATGCTTCTTCCCATTTGGAGTCAAAATAATGTTCCTACACTTACGGGTAAGTTTTACACTTGCGGTAACCATGACTTTGAGCAGTAAATTTTCTTAGAATTGTTGTTTTGTGATTAAGAAGTGTCTCATCCCCCTTCTAAATATTAGAATTATAAGAAAACTTCGTAAGCATATATAATATTTATTAATTATTTTAAACTTAATTACGCATGAAATTAACTCACTCAGCGTCACTACTCTTGACGTAGAGAGCGTGTGCGTGCGTGGCTAGAAGTGGAAGAATTTCGTGCCGGTTAATTGGTCAGTCGACATTACAGGATAGTTGGAAGAAATTTTAGTGCGTTAGCCTTAGTAAATATTTTGGGCATATAAATTAGGATCATGATTTTCTCATAATTTGATCTTATATTGAGTAAAAATAATGATTAGTGATTAATAAATAAAAAAATAAAAAAAAATTAAATCCTACTCATACATTATCATTAAATGACATATAATCTTCAAAAGTTCAATAGAGGTTAGTTAGGAAAAGATCCTAATCATATTAATTAAGATACGAATTTATTTATGAATATGAATTGAAAGCCTAACCTACAAGGTATATTACTTGGTTATAATGTATAACAGTTCATTCATTTCAGACCTTCATTAGGAATTAGAAGAAAATCTGACTTTTGAAGGAAAATTCTATAATGCTGTTATTAAAATTATAACATCAATGTCATAATAAATATAAATTTTATAAATTACATATAAGACTAGTTAATAGAAATTAATATAAGACTATAACTATTAAAACAATTGACATATTTTCTATAGAATTTTAGTGCAAAATTGTTTATTCATTTACTTTGATTATATAAAGAAAAAAATCACTCATCAATTGAAAATAAAATAATTATACTGAAAACAAGTGGAATAAGCTTTTTTGAATTGGTTTAACCTTAAATTTTATATTCATTAAAGAACATTTATAATCTTCTTTTTCTGTTTCTATAATAATACTTGTTTACCACACAAGTTAATTAAGCGATATTATTCATCTTGATGTAGATTAAGCCAAAACGAAATAAAAAAGATATTCTTATATTTCTAGACACATAAATGATATCTCAATAAAATTAGATATAATTTTGAGTTTTATGCATACTTTGTATAGTTTTAAACTGGGTTCCTTACTTGTACTTAAAAATCATTTGGAGTTGTTGTTGAAGAAGTATACAAAATCACCTTATCTTACAACAGTTTTGAAAAACATTCAGAAGAATAGTTTTTTAAAATCTAATTTGAAGAATAAGTTTTATCCTTAATAAAACATTACATGTATTACATAAACTTAAAATTATCATTATTTAATTTGAATATAAAATCAATAAATATATAAGGTAATCAATATTACAATGAGTTTTTATCTTATATTTGTGATTTTTTTTGTAATAAATCTAATATTAATTTACTTATTTTACATTCTATTCATAAATTTTAGGTATAATGTGCAAAATTTATGTTTTATTTTACACTTAATGTTAATTTATAAAATTTATGTTACATTTGTAAGTTTTTGTTTTGTTTACTAATGAGCCAGTTTGTGTAATCTGCAAATAAAAATAAGTATTGATTGGCTTTTGTTTTGTTAGTACATAATTTATTTATTTATTTTAATTGATGGAACTAGTATCACTGGGAATAAACCAAATTATCGGGGAAAAATTAAACTTGAGATTTTTAATTTGACCATGCAAAGAGATTTAAGCAAAAGTTGTTTTATTTGGGGAACAAACTGTGAGAAAGCTTGATATCCTCCGAGTTGCAATTGTTTTGAGTGAAGAGCTCAATAATCGGAATCCTGCAGGACAATAACCTATCCATCAGGGGTCGCCAGGGATGTTATTAGCGTAGGTCTTTTGATGTTTAAGTCAAAGATTGAAATGGGGACGATTACAAATAAATAATAAAAAATATAAAAAAGAGTAAGAGAAAGGCTTGAATGATATTGTACCCCTTCTTCAATGTACCTATTTCTCCATGTCTATGATACACTTTTGAGTGGTGGCTTCTTTATATAATAGAAATAATCATAAGTATAATTAACTAAGAAAAATTTATCTCTTATCCTACAAGATTCGAGTTTGACAAAGATTAAAATTTTTTATTATCTTTATCTTATTTAGATTAGAACATGTTAATGCAGTCATTTATGTTAAAAAGTCGAGTTTAATAAAAATATGAGTATAACATAATTCTTTCAATGTGCAACGTTGCTTTACTTTTACTACCTGGGCCTTTAGTGGATAGCAATACCTATCCCCTGCGTCTCTTCTAAATACGTGTTTGTAAGAATAAGATAAATCTTCCATTTATTAAATGCATGTTTTCGAGTTATATATGCTCGGTAAACTCAAGATTAAATGTATGAATTTAGACTTTAGATAGATCCTCATTCTACGATGATTATTTACTATTCAGTAGATTATGATATAATAAATTTTTTTAATGAAAATATAATAATTATTATTATTATATTTTTTATTATTTTTTAATTTTTATAGACAGATGACGGAGAAGTAAAACAAGGACAGAAATTGGACGTTGCTCTGATTGAGCTCGATTGAAAGTTCAAAAACACAGGTAAAGAGGCCCCAACTTTGGCCCAAGATATTTTTAAAGAAATAAGAACCACCCTTGGGCCTGGTAGTAAAAACGACAACAGCAAATTGTCGTACGGGTCAAAATGTCAACAGTTTTTTTTTTTTTTTCAGCTCCCAGCCAAAACATCAACAGTTCAAAAACAAACAAAAGCGAGATTCCACGTGGCCGATGTTCATTGGTAAGAACAACAACGAGGCGAAGCTGATTGGCCAGGATGAACAAGGAACACGTAAAAGTTAGTCACCAGTCAAGTCGTCGTTGCCTAGCCTCCCAGTTTCGTGCTTTAACTCCTCGCCCGGTTTCAGGGACTTTTAACCGGCAACACCAACACCCGACCTCACTGATAATTTCCAAAGGAGAGGAAATATTGTATCGAGAGAGAGAGAGAGAGAGAGGGGACTTGCAGCGACAACTTGTGAATTGACAGACATAAAAATTAAAAAGAAAAAGTTATAATAATCTCAGAATTTTGCTAAGATCCGAAAATTAAACCCTAGATTCTAAGTTTCGGAGAGGTATTAAACTCTCTCCTCCTATTGATCTATTAATGGCGCATCGGCGAACAACGCTTTTGTTCCTATTGTGCGCTCTTTGTTACGCCCTCAACGTCATTGCGGGGTATTCAATTTTATGTAATTTTGTACATTTATGTTCGTTATTTTGAGAAAAATGACGTCGTTTTGTAGACGCGATTATTTTACTCTCCATATGTTGAAATGATGATGCAGGAAGAGCTATTATGAAGTATTGCAAGTGCCGAGGGGAGCATCGGACGAGCAGATTAAAAGAGCGTATAGAAAGCTGGCATTGAAGTATCATCCTGATAAAAACCAGGGGAATGAAGAAGCTAATAAGCGATTTGCTGAGATTAACAATGGTAACATATAAATTTTAAATAATTGTTATTACGTGATTTATGTTTATATGTGATCGGAATTAAAATTGATGTTAATTTGATTGGATGAAATGAATGATAGCGTATGAGGTGTTATCGGATAGCGAAACGAGGAATATATATGATAAATATGGAGAAGAGGGACTGAAACAGCATGCTGCTAGTGGAGGCAGAGGTGGAGGGATGGGAGTTAACATTCAAGACATTTTCAGCTCGTATGTCATTTTCTTCCTCTTCCATTCATACTATTTTTTTATTTGATTTCTGTCATGATATTTGTTGCTGATGAAATTGGACGTGGACAATTAATGCACTGATTGGAATATCAGGTGTTTTAATATAAGTGTACATTTATAGAAGTATGAAGGAATTTCTATTTGCTTTCAGTATTTTGAAAATGTATATTATGAGATTGTAATGAGTTTGATGCATTTATTCACTCTGTTAATACATTTGAGTTTAGGCTGCTGTTTAATCTCCAAGATTGCATTAACTGAGAAACTATATATGTACCTTATGGACTATTTTCCCTGCATGGCTCTGGTTGAAACAAGGTATGGATAGATAGAGAGAGAGAGAGAGAGAGAGAGAGAGAGAGAGAGACACACACACACACACACACACACACACACACACACACACACACACCTTTTTTGGTAAATATCATAATTGTGTGTTAATTGTACAAAAGTATATAGCACTATGTCCAAATCAACTGTTATCTTAAGCCATTATCTGTTCCAGCTTTTGGGTCTGTCATTTTGACAAAATATGATTCACTATTTTACTAGCCAATGCTACAAAACCGTCAAATTCAGTTTTTATCTAACTGGCGCTAGGTAAGTATGCTGGTGCACCATTGTACACTATCTATACCACTAGGAACCACTTTGTACATATAGCAGTTGTCCATTAGCGTTAGCATTGTGTATTTATTGGTATGAAGAATTCTGAGCAGTGATTTTGTGCTGTCTTTTTCTTGAAAATAAAGTAGTCATCTTAAAGTGGCAGTAATGTTATTCATGTATATGTTGCAAAATATTGAATCAACAGTCTGCCATTGCTGACAAGATGTTGGTTTTTGACAGTTTCTTTGGTGGAGGTCCAATGGACGAGGATGAGAAAATTGTGAAGGGTGATGATGTTATTGTTGAACTGGATGCAACATTGGAAGATTTATACATGGGAGGTTCCCTAAAGGTAAGTTTCTTGTATTTGCATTGAAATTATCAGCTTGTGACCACAATCATCATAATCTTGTTATACAAAATGAATGTCTTTGCTACATAAGGACACCTTTGAAGGCCTTTTCATGCGATATAACTAGAGTTTGTTGTGGCTTATATTACGGAATTTTGTATGACTACTCAGGGTCAGGATTGAATAGTTATAGGAAAATGTTTGTTCCACAGAGCTCGAAGATAGATAAATTATGTTGTTCATTTATTTATCTTATGAAGCAGAGATTTTGGAAAATTAACTGTTAATTAGGCTAGAGTAATCATCTTTCTTTTGGGATTCTGCAGGTATGGAGAGAGAAAAATGTTATAAGGCCAGCTCCAGGCAGCAGACGCTGTAACTGCAGAAATGAGGTATATCACAAACAAATTGGTCCTGGGATGTTCCAACAGATGACTGAGCAGGTATATGTTATAAGTTTGAAATTTCCTCTTCAACTATTTTTTATTTGTTTTCTTTTTGATGGTTTCACTGGCTGTTGGATTGATCTGCCACTGTGAATTCTGATGTTCTCTTTCAGCTTTACAATCCTTCATTTTTTTTTCTTTCAGGTCTGCGAGCAATGCCAAAATGTTAAATATGAGAGAGAGGGATATTTTGTAACAGTTGATATTGAAAAAGGGATGCAAGATGGACAAGTAAGTTTCATAAAATTCAAATGTGATAGGCAAATTAATTCTTGATGGAAGTTTATACTTTGGGATATTCAATTGTTTATCCCCTTTTCTTTTTTATTTTGTCTACCCTTTTAATTCCAAAGATCAGCTGCTACAAGTATTAGGTTTATAATCTTTAATCCATTTAATGTTTTTGTGAATTTTATTGCTTGTCATACATAATCAGAACCATATGTGCCATGTGTTGAAAGTTGGACCCTCATGTTGTCACTCCCATGTTGAACAGACCATTATCACCTTCCAAACAACCAGTTAACTTGCATGCAAGTGCTTGAGTTAGAATTTATTGTCCCCCCTCTGTTTTATCTTCGATAGGAACTTCTTCTATTTTCCTATCATCTCTATGTGGAAGCTACAGTGTTTCCTTGTGTTTCTTGCATTTGTTTGTTTTCGATAGTACTGGATTTTCACAATCTAGGCTTGGTTTTTCTACGGAATTTCTACTGTTTTCTCTCTCTCTCTCTCTCTCTCTCTCTCTATTTTTATAGACCAATCTTTTTAATGGCATATAAGTTTCTCAGGAGGTGGTTTTCTATGAAGATGGCGAGCCCAAAATTGATGGAGAACCTGGAGATTTGAAGGTTAGTTTTGGACTCTTGTTTGTTATCTGTTTTGTCATATTTCATCTGTAGCAGATAATAACTATCTCATTATTTGCAGTTCCGTATTCACACAGCACCCCATGATCGTTTCAGAAGGGAAGGAAATAACTTGCACACAACTGTCACTATCACACTGGTAAAGCTCAGTTGTGGCCTTTGGGATATTAGTTATTTGTTATTTTATTTTTTTATCAGTGTGTGATTGATTCTAGCTGGAGCTTTTCCTGAATGGTTTCCTTCTTTAGGTTCAAGCTCTTGTTGGTTTTGAGAAGACCATTGAGCACCTTGATGAACATTTAATTGACATCAGCACAAAGGTAAGCATGAACATGTGCTTTGGAACTTCATTTGCCATGACCAAGTTCAATGCGAAATGAGTCAGAAAAGAATTGAAGTGCTTAAATTTAGTTAGTGACATGCTTCTACTGCTTGCTCAGGGAATCACTAAGCCCAAGGAAGTGAGGAAGTTCAGAGGGGAAGGAATGCCATTGCATTTTAGCAACAAGAAAGGAGACCTCTATATCACATTTGAGGTACTATTCCCAACAACTCTAACAGATGATCAGAAGACAAGGATCAAGGAAGTTCTTGGCTAGGATATATTAAGTAAATGTTCTTATTTGGGTTCTTAGGCAATCCCACTGTAACTTGATGAGGTCATATTGCAAATTCAGGAACTATTTGGGTCTCTTCATTAACAAGTAGTGCAGAGTCTAAAGATGCATTTGCTGTAATACTCTCAATTGTTTTGCATTCAGTAGGGCCTAGTGGCATTGTTTTCCCTTTTTGCCAATATGAGTTCTACAATATCTCATATTTCTTTTTGTATCTCACTTTAGTTTTGCTCTAGAGTTACGAGTTCTATAATATCCATGTTTCTCTTTGTATCGTGCTTTATTTTTGCACTAGAGTTTTGGCAGCCATGGCCTTATATTCACAGTATCACTCTGTTGGCCAGAAGTTATCTTTCCCATTGATTTCTGCATGTTATTTCATTGAACGGGGTGTTGGGTGTTGTAATATCATACACCACTGCATAGCCATACTCCTTACCGTCATATTAAGTGCTCAACTAAGACAAAGCATGTCTTTCTGCATGTCTCTGAAAATGACCGGAGAGACCCTATGCACAAAATACTCTTTGCAGCACGACAGCGGCTCTGCTTTTTATTAAATCTCAGCATACATGTAAGCATCAAATCTACAAGTAGTGCGTGTACAAACTTTTAAGAGTTCAACTCCACCAGTGAAAAATAATCCTCCTTACAATGAAAATAACCCGGGTTGCACCACTAATGCTAACTTAAAAACATTTGTTTTCGGAAGTTTAGATCCTGGTAATCACTCTATTGATGCCAGCTTCTCTTCATCTACCTCAAAAGCTTTTCTTGCCTGCTTCAGCTCCTCTTGCATGGACAATAATTCTGTACAGCGGTTAAGTTTCGGCGGGTCCTGCAGGTTTAACGAGTAAAAGTTTTGCCAATAACTTAAAAATGTAAAAACAAATCAGAGCAAGTGGAAACAATGCATATATGCTACGTATTAACCAAGAAGAATTAAAATGACTAGCAACTATTGCATGCATGTCCCTTCCTGCATCCAACATAAGCTAGTAAACAACTCGAGACAATCTCTTACAGATAACACTTAATCATTAAGCCACAGAACTTCTCTTGAGGTTATAAGACTGACAAAAGTGGAAGAGTTGTATAAGCCAGCTAGTTGTCAAGTAATACCAACTTGAGTCAAGGTTATTTATGTATTGAATAAATGTATTAAACCAGCAAGATGAACTGAATAAAGCCTTACCTTTCGAATTAGATAAAGAAAATCTTCTACAGATAACTTTCCTCTCTTTGAACCAATATCTTGCGCTTTGTGTGCCTGCAGAAAAGTGTGTATATATTGACATCATATTTACCATAATCTTACACAAAGAAATAACCAATACAACAAATGCTTACCAAATCTGTGACATACTCCACAACTATGTCCTCCACAAGCGCCACGGTTTCTGGAAGTGGCTGATAATGCCACCCAAGAAATTCGTGAATACATTCGTTTAGAACAAACAACTTTACAATGGTAAATAAATTTCAAAAACATGATCATAAGCTCCACCCAAACCATGTATAAACCTAACAATTGAAACTTCTTCTGTAAGTGCAGCAAGCAAGTAATATATAGCGACGAGAGTAAAGACCTGCAGTAAATGACATTCTAAAGGCAATGTTATAATCTCTCCCTCAACTCATTTAGAAGTGTTCTGAATTTTAGAAGAAATGTAACCAGTCTACCAAAGAAGTGCATACGCATGCATGCAATATACCCAATTGGCTCAAAAGAAGGAAAAAGGTTTTGCTACAGGCCTCACGTATGCATAAAACATCCAAATCGTCATAGTAAATACTTTCAATCCAAGCAAACCAATATGCCATTGACAGAACAAAATAAAGTGGAGATGGGCTCTGTTACTTACATTAGGATCATCGCCAAAACCATACATCATGTGCTGAACTGCAGAACGAAAAAAAAAATGATACAAAATAAGTAAGACCATATGAAGTTATTAATATTATTATAAATAAAAGAAAAAGGAAACCAAAACAGGGAAGCAATTACTGACGATCTTTTTGAAAGACTCCTCGCTTGCGCTTAAATGAAGTTGTTTCATAGGGCTGCGAGGATCCTGCTTTTGATTTTGAGGATTGTCCCGCAGAAGGATTGCTCATCTTGTATGCACTAAGTTTCTTCCTTTGAAACCTATCCGAAAATCAACTTCGATTCAGCAATCAAATTCAAATAGAATATAACTAACTACAGCAGATACCTAAATTATGCCAATTCTATAATAGTAAGAATTACTTAAAAAAAATGCTACGGAAAACTTAAAACCCTAACTTTCATCTGGAACATTGAATCTTGATGGCAGAGAATAAGCATAACATGGAAATTAAAAAGAAGAAAAATCTAACTTTTTCTTTACACAACGATTCCAAGTATAAACTAATCAATCTCTTCTCTTTCATTTTTCTTATTGACAAAAGCTTCTAAGATTAACAAAAATGGAGGGAAGAAGTGAGACCGATACCCAGTGCCTTTCTGTGAGAATAACTGAAAGCTGAGCTGCAGAGCCAGAGATTAAAACAAGAGATACAGGCATCGCTTTATTTGTATACATCAGACGACCTTTTATCGCATGTCATCATCGAGCCCCGTAACATAAATACATACTATCTAGTTCTACTTAGTAACTCTTTTTAATTATGATTGATAGATATTAACCTCAAAAGTTGTTACAAATAATATAACCCCACTTTTATATAGAAATGCACCAAATCACAATCGTGAATTTATTAAAATCCGAAAGAATAAATTCAAAAGGATTATTAAACTATAGGATTTTTTCAGACTTTAATAAAGTTTAGAATTCTAATTTAAATATATATATATATATATATATATATATATATATATATATTGGATGTTATAAAAAAAATATAGATCGTAATATATCAACAAATAAAAAAATATAGTTTTTTATGTATTGAAATTTGTAATTTTTGAATTTTAATATATATCGGTTTAATAATTTTTTTAGACTTTAACAAATTTAAGATTTTAAATTGAAATATTTCTATATAAAAGTAGAGTTATATTATTTTTAAAAACTTTTAAGAGTTAATAAAAAAATATAAATTTTAATATATTAAAAATTACGATTCATTTTTTTACCGATATCTAATATTATTTATATTTATATTTACATTTATAACTTCAATTGAAGCCGTCTCAATTTTAAAAACGACAACAGACACCGACGGAACAGACGCATCATTATTTTTAAAATTAAATAAACAGTCAATAAAAAAATTCATATTAAACCAGATAACCTTAAATCTTTTTTTTTTTTTTTAAAAGCACTTAAAATTTAATACCAAATCATGCTCATGGAAGCCAGCCCTCAAAATAAAACCGGCCCAGTCCAACAAAGCACTATCGTCGACTGTCAGTAATTGCCAAGTCCATTCGGTCCCATTCAACCTCCACCAACTTTGGACGCTCTAAATGCAGTTTTGATGAGTGATTTCGGGAGTACAAGCTTTCCTCCTAATTCTTACCTAAGGCCAAAGAAAAAGACCTTCGTGGCTCTTTCTCTATCTCACAAGTTAACCATTCCCCAAGGGCTAGGGCAAGCGCAAATTACTTACAGTTACTGACTTCTTGCTAGTGCAGCAAATTGCTAACATCTAACCACCCTGTATTACTATATTAATACTAATGGCCTCCTATTTTGTCGATACTCAACTGCAAGAATTTAAGTCCTGAACCAAACCCATAACTCAAATCATTCGCTATAACCCAATTAATTAATAACTTCACGCGCGCACACATGTATTTAAATGTGTATTTGAAACTCTGAAATTAAAATTATGATTCTTTCATCCTCTCAATTTTTATCAGCTTTTCAAGATTTTGTTTATTTTAATGTTTACCAATTATTTATTGTTATATATAGTATTAAATAATACTCACGAGTAGTACAATTCAATCAATTAACGATAGATAATATGAAGCTTATACGCAAATTAAGCATTCAAATGAAGAAGTATATGTTTATTAATTTATAATAATAATAAACAAAGAGACACTGACTAGGAGAGAATTTCATTTTCATATAATTTATTAATGGGACATGATAGTTTAATGTAATAATACATTTAAAAGGCCGTCGGCTATGATAGTTAATTCCAAACACCACCCCCCCCCCCCCCTCCTCTCTCTCTCCATCTGTCGGGTTATATATAAGGGACTGCATTATTAGTTCTAGTTTTAGGGATTTATTATTTCTCGGAATTTCGTTGAAAAAATAAAACCAAGAAAAAAAAATTTGCCAACCTACAGAAAAGACAGGTGTCGACAGGAAGCAGCGTGTAAAGCCAGAAGTCTGGAAAGTGGAAGAAAGACACTCATCTACCGCAAGATCGAACAGAAAAAGGCGTAAAGAGAGATATACGGACACGTCATTTGGCTACGTCTTCTTTCATCTGTATCTACTGACGCGGCAGTCTCTCCCAGTAAACTTCCGATGCTGAATTGCTGATTGGTCTTTGGTTTGTGGGTCCCATGTTCACACGCGCTTTCTTAGAAACTCAAAGCTTCCGCCTCCTGCGTTCCCTCCGCAGCACAACCCGACAACGGTACAGGGTATCACCACCCATGTGCTACATGGGAAACAGAACTTCTTTTAACTGAGCACTTTAACGACGTCGTTTGATCCCCGTAACTGCGTGAGTGCCTCAAGAATTTTGAATTAACATTTAGAAAAAAAAAAAAAGTTTTAAAATAATGATATTTTTGTTATATTAATAGCACATGATTTTAGGGAAAAGAAAAATATCGCCAGGAAAGTTGGTGACCTGTATCTGTTTGGTTGCAAACGCATGCCAAACCTTGCTTGCAGCTCTTTAAATGCTTTGGGCTTTCCTTTTCTTTTATTTTCAGAAGCTCGCTTTGTCTATAAAGATTAAAGAATTGAATTGAACAAGTAAGCCAGCGGAAAGCAGGACAATATAAAAAGAAAGAAGAAAACGAACAAAGTTCAAAGATTGTGTGTGCACCGTGCACGTTAACGCCTTACTTCTCGGAGTCACCCGTTAGCATTCTCTGATCCCTCCAAAAATAGTAACTTTTTATAAACAAAGAAGAGAAAAGATAAAGAAACAGCGAATTTTTAAGAGACTTAATGGATGCTCTGTGTTTGAAAAGCGGGATTCACGGAATAACTTCGCCGATCTCGGTGGGTGGGCCACTCGAGGTGCGTTCAAACTCAACACAACAACAGGTGACCGCGGCGGTGGGTAAGTCGGCGGGAGTTGCCCCTCCTCAAAAAAGGGCGTCGTCCGGGTTCTTTTCTTTTAGGTACCCTTTAAAGTCTTTGTGGCCGGGGAGTGGAAGTTGGGGTAGCAAAAGGTACAAGGGGATTGCGCTAGAAGACGCCGTTTTGGCGGAGAGTGGAGAGAAGGGCGTTGTGGCTGGGGATGGGAATGCGAATGCGAATGCGAATGCGGATGCGCGTGGAGATAATGGAACGTCTTCGTCGTCGTATGCGGATGGGCAAAAAGGGAATTGGGTGTTGAAGATTTTGCATGTGACGTCTTTGTGGAAAGACAGAGAGGAGATAGAACAAGAACAAGGCCAAGAACTAGAGAAGCAAATGGACGCTGCCGTCAATGGTCAGCCGAATGACAATCGCGAAGATGTAGATGAAGATGAAGAGGAGTGTGAAACTTGTAAAATTAACGATGATGATGACATAGAATTTGATAGAGATTCGTTTTCGAGGTTGCTGAGGAAGGTGTCTCTGGCCGAAGCAAAGCTTTATGCTCAAATGTCGTATTTGGGGACCTTGGCTTATTGCATTCCAAAAATTAAGGTATGAACAAAATCGCAAGTTTTATGCTTTTCAGTTTCATATACCCTGCTGAATCTTCAGAATTTCAAAATTTGTATATTTACATTGAATGGTTGGGGATTTTGATGCCCAAGATCTACTGGAGATATCCTGTACATGTACATTGCGGGGTTTAAAGACTCACTGGTAATCAGGTGCCGAGGATGTGTACTACGAACACATCTAGGTTTTATAATTTATCACAGAAACAGATTTTAAGGAACGGTTTCTAATTCGGTAGACATCTTTATTGTCTGATATTATATGTGAACTGCTTTTGATGTATGTGTGTTCATAGAGACTCTGGTTTGATGTTTCATCTGGTCATCTTTTGTGGTTGTTTCACTTGAATGAATGATCCTTTTTTGATCTGCATATATAAATTGCATCATACAATCATCATTGTCAATTTCTTCGTAAATTCACCTCTATTTTCATTTGTCTCTTCCATCTAACAAGACACTATTGGTTGTGAAATTTTTTGCTAAGTTTAGCCAGGAAATCTCCTGAAATATCGTGGTCTGCGTTTCGTGACTTCGTCGATAGAGAAGAAAGAATTGGCAATGAAAGCTGAAAAAGATCAGATGGCATCTGAAAAGCCAGAAGCCAGTAGGAAAATTGAGGATGAGGCAGAAGGCAAGGAACAGAAAAACAATGGTTATCAGATAAGTGCATCTTCTGCTTATCATATAGCTGCCTCGGCTGCTTCTTATCTGCAATATCATACGAGGATCATACTTCCATTCAGCAAAGCTGAGAGAGGAAAAGATTCACCTGAAACGGACAATGGAAGTGATGACAGTACTAGTATCATGGACTCTGATGTAGCCTCTTTCATGGCAACCACCGATTCAGTCACAGCTGTTGTTGCTGCCAAGGAGGAAGTGAAGCAGGCTGTTGCAGATGATCTCAAATCAACACGTTTATCACCCAGTGAATGGTTCATTTGTGATGATGATCAGAGTGCTACAAGGTTCTTTGTCATTCAGGTAAGGAAATGAGTTAATTCCATAACTGAATCTATTAACAAATGACTTTCAGCACATATTTTAACTGGGCCGTAGCTTATTCTGTATTCAAGTTGAGTGCATGACTTGCCAGAAAATTAGATTGTGAAATAATGGGTATTGGGACTAAGATGTAAGATTTTTAAGACCATTGGGCATGGCCAGTTTTTCTGTTGTCTTCTAACCGACGATATAACACCCTCATTACTTTTGTCATTTGGTGGCTTATTGCAGGGGTCTGAATCATTGGCATCCTGGCAAGCAAATTTACTTTTTGAGCCTGTTCAGTTTGAGGTAATTCATTGTTTAGTATATTTTGCACACATAAATCAGTCTATCCATTTTTAATTTTTGAATTGATTTCTGAAACCTAAGTAGCTACAATGCTCAAGGGAATTGTGCTATGTGTTTACTTTCTGATTATGTTGTTTTGACAATGACAACAAATGCCCAAAGCCTATCTTTGACAGACAATCAGTGGAACAAGCATGCAGACTTGTATTTTTTCCATAAATGATCTCAGTGTACCTTCTCTGCTTCAGGGACTGGAAGTGCTTGTGCATAGAGGTATTTATGAGGCAGCAAAAGGGATATATGAGCAGATGTTGCCTGAAGTCCGTGCCCACCTTATAGCTTGTGGTAAACATGCAACCTTCCGCTTCACTGGACATTCATTAGGAGGAAGCTTGTCGGTTCTTATAAATCTTATGTTACTCATACGGGGTGAAGTGCCAGCTTCTTCCTTACTTCCAGTCATAACATTTGGTGCACCATCCATCATGTGTGGGGGTGATCATCTTCTTCGCAAGCTTGGGTTGCCACGGAGTCATGTACAGTCTATCACATTGCATAGAGATATTGTTCCCCGAGCCTTCTCTTGTAGTTATCCTAATCATGTTGCAGAACTACTGAAGGCTGTTAATAGGAACTTCCGTAATCATCCTTGTCTAAATAATCAGGTATAGTGTCTAGACTTTGATGTGAAGTAAGTATAAATTTTATTAAGCATTGAAGTTTCCGTTGACTTCAACTGATTACATCCTTGCTTTTTACTCCAGAAGCTACTGTATGCTCCAATGGGAGAGCTTCTAATTCTACAGCCAGATGAAAAGTTCTCGCCTCACCATCCCCTCCTTCCTTCTGGCAGCGGTATGTATTTTTTGAACTGCTCATTTTTGGAAATGGGTGACGAGGCTGAGAAGCAGCTGCGTGCTGCTCAAATGGTATTCTTAAACTCACCACACCCGCTTGAGATCCTAAGTGACCGCTCTGCATACGGTTCCGAAGGGGCCATTCAAAGAGATCACGACATGAATTCTTATTTAAGTTCTGTGCGGAGTGTGATTCGCCTAGAGCTGAATCGCATGAGAAAAGCCAAGAGAGAGCATCGTCGGAAATTCTGGTGGCCTCTTGTGTTACCGCGTGGCATTGATGCTCGTGGTATCATTGTGGGGAGGCCGGTGGCATCGTCCAACTTGGGCATGGGCCAAGACCAGTTCAACTTCTCTGGCATTGTACATACAGGAAGAGAGAACTTGAAACGATTTGGCAGGCTTGTTGCATCACAGCACATGCATTTGCTAGTGGTTCTCATGTTCCCTGCACGTTTGTTACTTCTAGGGGCATACAGCATGATCAATTTCCGCTGACTTGGCCAATGGGTTGGAGTTGGGACATTGTGTTCTCTGCGGTAGAATTTTGAACAGTGGCTGGCACATGGCTCGCATGATGGGGGAGGGTGGGGTTTGTTAGAAGATTTTATTAAAAGGGTGACCCCTTTATCTCTCCGGAAACGCCATTCGCATACTATGATTCTTTATTCATTATGTATGGAAATCAAAAAGCAATTATGTCATGTTGTTTTTCTCATTTCTTGATGGGAAATATTAAACAATTTGTAGAGAAACAAAAATGATGAATATCATTGAATACAGAATGAATTACATTTTAGATCACGAGTGAAAATTGAATTATTCCAGCTATTGATGCTCACTATTTGGTTCGGGAAAATGACGTGGTTGTTTCTTAGCTAGTTGAAAGCGTTCGAAGCATCAATGTGGTTCACAAGCTGACAGCAAAGAACTTGCGTAGGTACAGCAAACACCAAAGCCAATATCTGAGTCCGTCAGTGACCGCCTCATCGACAATCGAGTCATCCGTAAGAGCACCGGCAGATATTATCATGTAAATAAATCAACTCCCCGAAAACATTAATTTATTATTATTTTAGTTGGAGGATTAATTTAATTTGGATGGTTTAGGAGACCAAATTTAAGATGGGGACTTCAGTTTGGTTGCATAACCCCACACCAAAAAATTAAAGCACGCGGTGATTCATGTTGGACCGGGACCACTTGAAAATCGATATAGACAAAGCCATTAGGATGTTTGGTCCGTTTCGGGTTGCATGAAAAGGCTCGTCGGAGACAAAATAGTTGTCCTCCACTCTAAATTGACCCTGCTCTTTGTTATTATCCGTCCAACGAAGCAAGTGTCGCCGCCCTCTTCTCCTTCTTCGCTTCACCATGGATTGAGTATTTATTTGCCAACCCCTCCATTTTTCTGGTAAAGCTCTTTTCCTTTATATTTACCATTTTACCCTTCAACTGGGCTACATGATAAGATGAATTCAGTTGGTATTAACCCCACCCATTACTTTAAGTTATTTATGAAAAATTCAGACTAATTTTGAACCAGCGACAAAAAACTTGCGTGGGCTACGAAATCCATACCAAAAGAGAGTAGTGACAGGATTTAGAGTTAAGGTTTAAATATCACCACACATATGCGGGGAAAATTAAAAAAAAAAATGTCTAGCAAATGGTTAAGTTTTAACACAATGCAGGGTTTGACGTCAAGTATTTCAGGAGATTGAGAGCAATTAAAGTATGATTTTTCAGGAAGAAGACAGTAAGGTTGGGTTATCTTAAATATCAAAGTGGGTACCCTGAAAAGGGGATTTATGAAAGAAGCAGCGGGTGGCTAATAGCACCACTCTTGCCACAATTAAATTGTGACGGTTGCATTTAGATCCCGCAATTAATTAATTAATGGGCCGATTATGTGGTTGAAAGAGGTACAATCGGGAATCCAGGGCCTACCGCAAGACTAGCTAGGTGAACGAAGTACACAGAATTAATGGGAAATAAATACCAATACCATCCGTTTTTGACTTGCCTGTGCTGTATCTTTATTTGTTTTATGGATTTGCTCACAAGTTTCTTTTCTTTTATTGTGACTTGTGAGGAGTTTGCATACACACAATCTAACTAGTCTAGACAGTGTTCAGAAACTTGCATCCACCATAGACGAGATCTCAGTCCCACTCTGGAGGTGTATCGACTAACAATGTCCTGTGAGAAATTTGGGAACGGTGATTTCACATTGGGCCCTTGAGACTTGAGACGCACTACCCAGCGACTCACCACCACCACCCTTGGATTGTAGTTTTTGTTTCTTTTTCTGGCCACCGATTTTGCATTTGGACCTTTAAACGTAAAGGCCCATTCGATCTCGGTGACAGACCCTTGGTCGCTGGAATTAGGTAGCTAAGATTTTGACTAATTTTCATGATAAAATTTTTTTTATTCTATCCAAGGTCATATTTACCTGATCAATTAACAAACTAATCCAATTTTTGGTCTAAAGATTTTAGGGCTATCACTCCCTATTTGATTGTCATATCTTATTTTAAGCCAAGTTTAATATCAATAATTTGTTTTTAACTTAGTATTTAATTTATGATTAAATATTAAAACTTTCGTTCAATAATTTATACAAACTATTAAATAGTAATGAACATACAAAAATTATTAATTTGTTCATTTATAATAATATTGTTATAATTTATTAAATTCAACCCCAGGAATATAATTTAAAATTAATTAAACTATTCAAACAGTTATTTTTCTTCATTAAATCGAAGTTAACATACTCTTATCTAATATTACACCAAACAGAAGTTAGTACTATATGCAGTCCAATCTAATTCAATCCTAAAAGTTAACCAAATTCAATCTTGCGCGCCAAATGTATGATCTCAAGACTCGGATCTAAAAGGATCACGAACTATTGAATATCTCATACTAAGGCTTTAATAATAATAGACGGCTTGATTATTGGATTATAACTGCTTACCGTGGAGACTCAATCCGGAAACTGTATTCTCAAGCAACCTTAAAATCTTCTAGAATTGAACATATCCATTACTAATGAAAGATTTTTCAATTGAGCAGAGATATTTGCAACAGGTTATCCCATCAGGTTATATGTTTTCGGTTTACAGTCACTTAATTTCTACTTTGTTCTTCAACCGTTTTGGGAGGTGGGCCCAAATTCTAAAATACAGAGGTCAAATCAACAGCATTACAGAAATTGGCTAGACCTACCAGCACTTCTCACAACTCATCAGACCGACCTTTAGGACTAGCGATCATCAAAATTGTTTGAAGTTTGCAGAGCAGGATGAATAGATGAAAACTGAAGGCAATTAAACTGAAAACTACAATTGATGCTCGGATCTACTTTGATTTGCATTATTTTGGATATTCTAGTAGTTGAAATTCGAATTCCAGATACATCTAGGACTTGTGAAAAGCAAGAGTAATAGATAACCCACCGTTGAAGTACGAAGATAAAATGTGGTGTGAATTAAATCAATCTGAAAGAAGGAATTAAAACATATAGGACGATGTCAAAGACATGGATTTCCTATTAGGAAACATAACATGAAGAACTATAAGTTAGAATAGAAGTAGGCAAACATGCAATCAGGGGGCACCAGCAGTTGGCACTGTGAACATGGAGCATTAAAAAGGGTTATATTTCTCTACATCTATCCAGTGAATCGCTGATTATGGCATTCCAACAAACTAACATCACTCTTACTCCAATATCATTTCACAAGACATCCCTGAATGCATTCAGCTGATAGGCATATGCGTAAGACATCAAACCACTGGAAATCTAGTTGTCATTTGATTATTTTGGACAGCGAATGAAATTTACATTAGTAAATCAAGCTAACATTGGATTTGAACAGGGAAGATTCTTCCATTGTTCAAAGTACATAATGCTAAAGAACGGGTATTTGAACGCCATTCTAGGATATGTGATACTTATTTGTTAAGCACCCAACACGACAAAAATGACAAGTTGTTTGAAATGCCATGCAGAACTCGATATCAATAGGCAACAAACTTTGAACCACACCACTGTCTAGAGAGTGAGAGTTAATCATGTGATCCTCTCAAACTTTATTTCATTCAATTAAAGAGAGAGTAAATTCTATATAATGACATATAGTGAATTATACATAAGTTGCAAATTCCCCAATACAAAGTACAAAGTCAATACATCATGTATGACTAAGTGATCCACCTACCAATTGTCCCAATGAAGGGAGTTGGAGATGAAATTCTGATAAAGTTAAAGATCGATCTTACCAGCTAAATACCAAGAGTGCATGGCAAGGCTGCCAAATGACATGATATTAGCAAGGGATGACAATCCATGAATCATTCCAAACTTCTTATTCATCGCTGCAAGCTTTGGGCTAGACTTTGCAACTTCCCTGTTCTTTGTCCACCCAACTTCATCTCCAATGTTCTCTTCTCTCTCCACTTTGTGCCTTTGCTTCATCATCTGCACCAAAAAAAAGCAACAAAAATCACAGACCGAGCAAAACAAATCTATGGACAAGACACAGATCTTCAACCGTTCTCCGTATATAAAGGAAGAACACAGCATCAATTTCCCTCGAAAGCCAAACAATGACATCCCATAAAACTACATAAAAGAAACAAACCCCACAACTTCAGTTGAACTTAAAACAGCTAACTAAGTGAATGCCACACACCATGTGGAACCAACAGCCGAATGAAAAAGGAAAAGCTAGAAAAGTGACAAAATTTAAACAGCCTAGTAATTAATGCTAAAAGAAGTTAGGGAGGAGGGATAAGTGAAGAGCATAATAATAAAACTCTAAAATGCAGATTATGCAGATGTGTAGGAATTTAATAAGAATCACGAGATACTTAACCTCAATGGTCATGGGTGTGAAGACAAACAAATTGGTGAGATTGAAAGCAAAAGCAGAGAGTAGGAAGCCGAGCTGGTACTTTTCAGCAGTGGATGATGACTTCCACGGATGCAGATATGCAAATGATGCAACAGCTATTGAACAGCACACTCCTACTAGCGAAAAATATGCTGGAAACATCTTGCTTTGTAGATTGCCAAACTGATGCCTTGGTAGGTTCCTAATTTCAGTAAACAGAAAAAAAAATTGATGAAATTTTACATGGTTCTCCATCATCGTTTCCGCCCAAAACACATAACAAATTCTATTTATTTTTTTTAAAATCATCTCACTAATTGGTATTGCAAAAAAGATAACAGCAAGAGCTAATTTCTATAATTGCAATCATTTTTTGCACCAAAAAAAGAAAAAAAGAGACTGACTTGAACATGATGATACCGCCGATGAAGGTGACCCAAAGAGCTGCGCCCCAAGCAGTGGAGAAGCAGAGGAGATGAGCCAGCTTCAGGAAGGGCGGTAGCTTGGATGAATTAAGGCCATCCGATTTGGATCCAAATGTCTCAGGTGAGAATATCACTCCGATGGCTAAGAAACCCACGGCTGCTAGGAATCTTGTTAGCCACGCCATTTCTCTCTTACTCTGACCTCACGCCCTCAGATTAACAGTGGCTGAAACTAGACACTTGATGAAGAAACTGGTAGGTTCTATTTACTTATTTATCGGCGTTCGCACAAGTCACCGCCTGCTTTGTTTGAAGTGATTTACAGCAACGTTGGTTATTTGCTTTATCGTCGGATTATTATGACTTTTGTGTAAGTTACCGAAAATGCCATCAGTACTTTAGCGGATTTACGATCGACTTGTGCGTGATTCATACAAATCCAACTGCCACGTCAGTCCGATCGTGTCTTCACTTGTCCTACTGGACATTCGCTTGTTTGGCATCAATTTCCTACCATAGCGAGCACATGCGGTGAAACGTTTAGGGTGGGTTTGGTATCAATTTTAAATTGGCGTTTTGGAAAACAATAGTAAAAAATGGAACATTTTTTTTGAATGAAAATGTGTTTGATATCATTTCATTAAATACATTTTTTAAAAAAAAAAACTAAAGATACAATAAAATATTTTTATAGTAATATGCTATATAGGAATAATTTCTATATAGTCATAAAAAAATTTCTGATTTTAGTTAGATATAAATAAGAACAAACTCCAAATTATAATAAGTTATAAATTTTTTATATCATTCTTAAGAAACTGCCTCTACAATTTTTTTATATTGTAAGATATATATGTTTTATTACATTAAAAGCTTACGATGAGTACAATATTTTTCTAAAGTTATTTAGAACAATAATTTATTCTTTAGAGTTATCACCAAATTATTATACAGTATTTATAGAATTACATTGAGAGAAAAAACATTAAAGAAAATGTAAATATTTAAACATTTAAGATGACTTGTATATTTCGAACGATGCACTAATATATGTACTGGTTTTTTTAAATTATGTTTATCACATTTATCAATATCTATGCATGAGATTTGAACATTAATTATTGATGATATTTACAAAAAAAATTATGTAATTACACCTCTATTGCATTATAACTTTCTCATGATTATAAAATTAGTTAATCTCGATATTATGGTTATAGAGAGGTTTTACAGTATAAAATATGTCTAGTATCATTTTCAAAAATTGAGTAGCAAGACCCGGTTGAAATAAAACAATATAAAAATGAAATATGCAAATGCAACCAAACACGCATTAAAGTCATAGTTATAAACTTCAAAAACTACAAATTATACATATATCTAATAACCATGGAACTCACCTCAAAGTTACAGCAATAAAGACATGATAAATTGGTGTTATAGAATAAAAAAGAAGAAAGCAGAAACCGCAGTTGGTAATTCTTACTTTTGAAATTAATTTGAAAATATAAAAGTAAATTTCGGTGTTGAATAGTTTTTTAAAAAAATTACTTTGACAAATTCACTTTATTCTGTAGTTGATTTTGAAAAGCATAAAATGAGTAGCTTATCAAAATTTAATTTTGAGAATCAAATTTATACTTAACACAATTCTGTATATATTCTCACATATAGAATAAAATTCTAAAATTATCTTTGTCCAATTAGAAAATAAAATTATTAAACTTAAAAACATTATTATTACAAATAATATTGAGATAACAAACAAAATTATTTTAGTTATCAATATTATATACAAAAAACAAATAACATGTTTATGAATGTGTGAAAAAAATTTATTCAACATTATATGTATTTTAGTCATTTACATTCTTACAGTAATTCATTAGTAAAACTTACAAAATACATGCGATTGTTTTTAAAAGTCATTGTACTTTTAAAAATAAATTTTATTAAACATTCAACTGACTATTTTTACAATTGATTATTTATACAACACAGCTAACATCAATTATTTTAAAAACTACCGAATTACCAAATTAACCGTTAATCAAAGAAACATGTATTATGTATAAGAAGCTTTAAGTCTTTCTCATTCATCATTTTAGTAAAGAATAATACTACGCTTGTAAAATTTATATCTTAAAATTATATCAAATTTGATGTGCTATTTATTAGTTGGCAATGTGTAATTATCACAATATCAATGGTGTTATGAAAAGTGATTATTTATAGTAAAACCTATATAAATTAATAATTTATTAAATTTATAAAGTGTATGCAGAATTCGTTGAATATAGATTTAATCAGCTAAAAATTTTATTGTATTTTTCTAATCTAATCAATTAAAAAATGAGTTAGTCCACTAAATGTACATTAAATTAAAAAAATAAAATAAATCTCTTGCAATTTGAGAATTCAACCAAGAACTTCTAGAAGCAGTAAGTAAAATTAATGATGAGATCCAATTATATTTAAAGTTTAAGAAAAAAAAAAGTTACCATATAGTCATATTTTATTCAATAAAATATCATAATAATTATATTTATAATTTTAGCAAATTATTAATTTATAATGTGAATGAGAGGTCAGACAAGAGTTAAAAAAAAAAGGTATTATTTTATTAATTTATCAAAATTATGTTTTTAGCCTATTAACCTAATTCGGGACCGTAAAAATTATTATATAATAGAGGTTATTAGTTTATTGAGTATTAATTTATAAATGTTATATTATTATTATTATTATTATTTTTTTTTTTTTTCTCTAAAAAGGTAAAGAGATGGACAAAAATGAGATAAATTTTTATCTCCCTACCTTTTGTAGGACTCGAACTCGGATGGCGCAATCAAATAAAATTGTTTGAAAATACATTTATGAAAGGTAACTATCATATAACATATAGTGATTATTAATCGATGATACATCATTTACTTATACACACACTTCGCATTCGAATTTTAGAAGCCTAGCATTATTATCTCAGCAAAATGCATCATCAAAGCACTAAAATGGGTAAAGGGTTATTTCCAAAATCCTTTTTTTTGTTTTGTTTTGTCGTATCTTAGGCTTTTTGGCACCCTTCAAAACTCTTTATAAAACGCCATTTTAACTAAAATTACCTAAATAACCAATTTTAGTTTTATTCATTTCTTATTTTTTAATGGATTTTCAATTGAACCCTTACATAAATTATTCTTTTAACTAATATTTTACATCCATTCTATTTCATAATTTGTATTTTAATAAAAAAAAAATTTTAAAGAAAATTATGGGAGTTTAAAAGTTATCAGAATGGAAACTATATAATGAGAAGAAAATAATTTCAGACTTTAAGATTTATATGCATTTTATAAATAGAAATCTTTAAATATATATTATTTGGGATAAAAATTTTGTGAAAAGATAGTCAATTTTAATATATCCGTTTGTATGTTTAAATTAAACTAAGGATATTTTAAGAAATAAAATTCAAAAGGTATGTTGTGAGAATTTTATGTTAGAGGGCCATTACGGAAGAAGGACTCCACTGTTATCACGTTGGGCCGGATAAATAAAGCCTTGTATAGCGCACACGTATGCGCTGGGAATCGAACATGTGAGCCAAGAATCGGCACGTGTCAAGATCCGTAGCAGTAAACGCGACGCCACGTGGAGCCACCGAGTGCGAGCACAAATTTCCACTCCCGCCAGTGGCCAGTGCCCCCAAAATTAAATTAAATCCATATACAAATCAATTCCCTCCTCTCGCTCTCTCTCTCTCTCTCTCGCTTAAGTCACTATTTCACTCTTCCGCGACAAGTTGTGTACATAACACGGTAACACACACTCACACTCACTCCTATAACCTCTCCTTCATAGTTCATAATTCATTCACTTAAGATTTCATCAGCGTACTTTCAATATTCTCGGTTTCTGAAAATTCTCAGCTTTATTTCTCTTCACTTGTCTTAATTGCATAATAAATTCGGAGGTTAATTTTAATCTCAAATTTTTAATAATGGAAATCGATTGTCAATCCAAACCATTTATCGGCGTCCGTTTCGTTCTCTTCGGCTTCGACCCCATCAACGAAGGGCAGGTTTTTGTCTTTTCATTTTTCTATTGTATCGTAAAAGAAATAAATTAATATGGTGCTGCTGTCAATTGATTTCTTTCGACTTTTGATTAATGTAATTTTAGGTTCGATCCAAGCTTATTGATGGCGGCGGAGTTGATGTTGGCCTGTACACCCAAAGTTGTACTCACGTCGTTGTCGATAATATTGTTTTCGTATGTCTCGTAGCTTATTTCAAATAATTACCGACTATTTTATTTTTCTTTTTTCTCGAGCATGTTTTATGATCTATTTTATCGGGTTTTATTTTTTCTGCCTTCCTATCATTGGTTACTTCAAATGTTATTATTATTTGTTGTCAAAATTAAGTCGGCCTCTGGTTTGACTATGTTATATAGGATGATTCGGTGTGTGTTGCCGCTCGAACTGATGGCAAGACCCTTGTCACATCATTGTGGGTTGATCATAGTTTCGATATTGGAATGCCTGTTGATGCAGCTTCCGTGAGTTTTCCTTTTTTTTTTCTTAATTCTTTTTTAATTTATAAGGAACAATGAACGTTTCCATTGTTGATAAATAACTAATTAAGTAGGTTTTTACGGTTTCCATTATCAGTCAATTTCAACGTTGAAATTTTAATTAATCAAATCTACTTTTGTATGTTTCTTTATACCATATTATCAACCTTTTTTTTTTCTGCAGATAATGTACAGACCTCTTAAAGATTTGAATGGAATCCGTGGTGCCAACAGTCTAGTTATGTGCTTGACTGGATACCAGCGGCAAGACCGAGAGGACATTATGGTATGTGATTCCATTCCTCTGTTTCATGTATGACTCTTGACTGGATTAAGGTTGTTAGATG
Organism: Murraya paniculata; assembly: GCA_030449075.1. NCBI lineage: Eukaryota > Viridiplantae > Streptophyta > Magnoliopsida > Sapindales > Rutaceae > Murraya > Murraya paniculata. The sequence continues at coordinate 1,321,335 of JAEVFN010000015.1, read as the reverse complement.
TCTGATGCAAGCATACTTGTTTTATGGTTGCACTGTTCATTCACAGGACTATGGTTCGCCTGATGGGCTCACAATTTTCTAAACCGTTGGTGGCAAACAAAGTTAACCCATCTCATTTGCTACAAATTTGAGGGTATGCTTTTGAAGTTTATATCATCAAAGAGAATTGACAGAAATATTGGACGTATGTTTGTATTTATCTGTTCTAACATGTCTCCATCAAACTCTTCTTTCCTTTTCTGCTTGATGAACAATATTAAGATTCTCATCATGTTCCTTTCTCACAATATATTTTTTTAAATCATCATAATATTAATTAGTTAGATCAGTAATTATGTAGTTTCTTGTCTTCCCACGTCAACCGAACAGATAATTTGAACTCATTGTAAATTTTCAAAGTCCAAGTGGTCCAATAAATGGATTTTGAAAGACTTGCTAAGTCAATATCAAATGCAAATTCTGGTTTCTTGTGTTAGTTGAAGTATCTACCAATTGTGTTGTATTGTTGATTCATTCATGTAAGTTGAACAGATATGAATCACAATAAACTACACCATCTACTGGTATCCTGAGTTTTCATGAAGTCTAATTGGGTGTTCTTCCCTCTATTACTTGTGAACTTGAATTTCATAGTGCAGACTATGTTCTTCATCTCGTAGTTGAAGAGGTGTTCAGATTATCTCCCACAGTGATTATCTACAGAATAAGTTACTTACAGAATACAATCTTTTTCTTAGAAGCTTCATATCAATGTGGTTGATGATTTAGTGAAAGATGGTCAATTCACATGTATGGCACTTTTTCTGAGAGGATCCATTTGTTATATTCATATTTTAAATGAAGTTTTAATCCATACAGGGGAGAAGTATGAGCTTGCCAAGAAAATTAAGTCGATAAAGCTCGTTAATCACCGTTGGTTGGAAGACTGGTAATGCTTTGGCTTTTAGTTGTTTATGTGTACACCAATCAAACATCATGTAGTTTAAGAACACTATTTACCAAGAGGAAATTTTCTTATAGTACTTAAACAACAAAGATTGGCACTGTCATATTTCTCTGAAAATATATTTATTTATTTATGTTTTTTCCCTATTGTTTAATGTGCATACTCTTTACCTGCAGTTTAAGGGTTTGGGAGCTTCTTCCAGAGGCTAACTATGACAAGAGGTATCACAGCGGCTTTTGTTCCTCTTTTTATATATGTGCATGCCAGGACATGTGTGAGATGTAAAATAAAATTGTCTTCTTGACAACTGAATCATCTCACATCTTGCCTTATTGGACTACATCATATAGTGATTTGCTTGATGCAGTCATTTCAATTTTGTGATTGACTGACAATGCTATATCTTAAGGTTTTTTTCCCTATTACTTACTGAAATTTTTTTTTTTGGTCTCAACAGCGGCTATGAGTTGGAGACAATGGAAGCTGAAGCTAAGGATTCTGAAGAAGAGACTGAAGTTGCTAGTCTGAAGCAATTTGGGGGCAGAGATGTGAATAAGAGTCCTCATAATTTAAATGCTGGCATAATTAATGCCCGTGGATCACCGAAGTCGACATTGGAAGGGCAGAGACTACTGGTAGGTTCAGCCATTCCGGAAGCTCCTTCAGGCATTGACAATGCTAGGGACATGTTATCAACTCCAAGCAGAGTGAGCAGATCTCATCAAATCTTAAGCTTTGATAGTGTTAATGTTCCTGAGGTGAATAACACCGGCGCTTCTAGGGATAATTGTCATGAGAGAGCTCCAAATTCTACGAAAGTGAAAAGTGACTTGGTATCTACCTCAAAAAATGCTGAAATTTCCTATCATTCTGGGTCAAAATTTAGTTCTCTGAATTACTCAAGGAAAACCCCTAGGAAATCAATACTCACAATGTCCTCAGGGAAGGTAGACAATGATGTTCTCGACATCATTTCCTCCAAAGTGGAAAATGCAGAGGCCAGAACTGTTACAGCTTGTGGTGAAATTCCTAAGAGAGGAGAATCGTGTCGTGAAGAAGAGTTAAGTGTGTTACCTCAAAAGAGAATGAGTAATAGTACTGGTGCAGGTTGTAAATCACAAAAGATCAGTCATAATGCAGCAGCATGCAACCCAGGGAGTCCAATTAATTATAAAACTCCAGTATCAGAGACAAAATCATCAGCTTGTCATTCATTTGAGACAGGTAACCATTTATCCCCTGGCAGTAACGGCAGTTATACTATTGAAACCGCTACTCTTAGTACTGCGCCTAACAATAAACCACTGGCACCTGATCTGCCTTCGTTAAAAACTGTGACCTCAGAAGGCTTGCACAATGAGAGTGCTGATAGAAATGCCCCTGAAGCATCCAGGGAATCAAAAGAGTTCACTGTTGCAAGCAAGCCTGATAATGAAGATTTTGGTATGAGATCTGTACATTTGGATGGTGAAGCAGGGGATGCACAGAATCTGCATCATGACTTTGAGGGGTCATCTGCCAAAAACAGAGTTTTGGTTATGGACAAATCACCTAGACCTGTAAATATAGACTCTCCTCAAGTGGCAATGGACAAATTGATTGCAAAGCCTATTAGGAAGAAGATGGTTGCCAAAAAGACTTTGGGTTCTGGACATACAACCAATCGAAAGGGTTCTATTTACTCGAACAAAATTTCCTCCCTAAGCAATCCTACTGTTTGCTTGATTAGGGAGGTAGAGAGAGCCAACCAGGAGAAATTCTCTAGTACGAGTGAGCTTGAGACGGCCCCTCCAAATTTAAGTGATGGAGCAGCAAAAGAGATGGATACAATACTTGTTGCAAAATGTGGAGATAATTCTGGTGATAGGATCAAGACCATGGATGATGAAACTGAAGCTCCTGATGAGAAAGACGAAATTGAGTTTGAGAAGACACTAAACAATGAGAAGTCTGAGGGGGTTGTATCCCTACATGAAGAAGATGCAATGATGAAAAGGATACCTGGAGTTGGCCATGAAGCACATGATTCTATGGTTTGGGGACTTGATGTAATAACTGGCAAGGAAGTGATGAATACTGAAGTTAGAATGACTGTTTCAGGCGAGAGATTTGACTTGGATGGATCAGCCTCCAAAATGGATGGTACGAAACAGAAAACAAGTAAAAGAAAGAACAGGCCTTCACGTAAGGGCAATGGAAAGATTGTTTCCGCTGACAAGGGGATAGTGGAATCCTGGGATGATGAAACTGAAGCTGCTGATGAGAAAGTTGGAAATGTGTTCGAGAAGGCACTAAATGATGAGAAGTCTGAGGGGGTTGAACTCATACATAAAGAAGATGCAGAGTTGAAAAGGATACCTGGAGTTGGGCATGAAGCACATGATTCCATAGTTTGCAGGCATGATGAAATTACTGGAAAGGAAGGGATCAATACTCAGGTAAGAACGACTCTTTCTGGTGAGAAGTTTGACTTGGATGAATCAAATTCCAAGTCGGATGGTATGAAATGCAAAATAAATAGAGCAAAGAAATGGCCTTTGGGTAAGGCCAGTTTAAAGACTCTTTCTGGTGACAAAGGGACAGTAGAATCTAAGAAAGATGTAGTTGGGGAAGAAAATTTAAATGGGAAGAAAAATAAGGAAGGTACAGAAAAAGAGAAAAATGTGCTGCTTCCTAGAAGCAAAACTCGCATCAGCACTGCATCTGCAAGTAAGGTGGGGAGCTCTGTTGAAGTGGAGAAGGAAAACAGGCCGGTTGCTGATGAAGGCCAACCTTCAGGTCCAGGTGTTAGGAAGTCAATTCTTAAATCTATGAAAGTACCAATGAAGAAACTGAAAGATGAGCCTATATGGTTCATATTAAGTGGACATAGACTACAGAGGAAGGAATGTCAGCTGGTTATAAGGCGTTTGAAAGGAAGACTATGTAGAGATTCTCATCAATGGTCATACCAGGCAACACACTTTATTACCCCAGATCCAATTCGCAGAACAGAGAAATTCTTTGCTGCTGCAGCATCTGGAAGGTGAAGTACCCTCTTGGCATAACTTTTGTCAGTTTTAACCACTTAGTTCTTTAAGTTGCTTTAAGTTTCATTCTCCTGCTGGCCTCACACATTATTTAACAACTTCCACAGTCTGCTGTTTGAACTGTGGAAACGTTTATGTCATAGAATGAAATATTAGCTTCTTGAGGCTCTTGCTGATGGCTATTACAATTCTGTCTTGAATGCAGGTGGATTCTTAAGACTGATTATTTAAGTGCTTGTAGCCAGGCAGGCAAATTCTTGCCGGAGGAACCTTACGAATGGCACAAAAATGGCCTTAGTGAAGATGGTGCAATTAATTTAGAGGCTCCAAGGAAATGGCGGCTCTTAAGGGAGAGAACAGGTCACGGTGCCTTTCATGGAATGCGCATTATTGTTTATGGAGATTGCATTGCGCCACCTCTGGTATGTCTGTTTGGTAACAAAGACCCTATTATATAGTCTAAGTTTCTAATTATGAAATTAGTTTTCGATAAACCTTTTAATAACGGATGGTATAGTTGGCTTTCATTCTGGTGGTTTGTACTATTTAGATTCTACTGTTCTGATACCTGTTCTGCATCTTTTGTTCATCCAGGATACACTGAAGCGCGTGGTGAAGGCTGGAGATGGGAACATATTAGCTACATCCCCACCTTACACTCGCTTTCTAAATTCTGGAGTTGACTTTGCCGTTGTTAGTCCTGGTATGCCTCGTGTTGATTTGTGGGTCCAAGAGTTCTTAAAACACAAGATACCTTGTGTTGTTGCTGATTACTTGGTGGAGTTTGTTTGCAAACCTGGTTATTCGCTCGAGAGACATGTGCAATATAACACTCATGCTTGGGCAGAGAAGTCGTTATCCAATATGCTTAGCAAGGCAGAAGAAATTGTTGTGGACTTGACTCCCCCCGATGATTATGATACTGATAATATAACTTGCCAAGTGTGTGGGTGCAGTGACAGAGGTGAAGTTATGCTGATCTGTGGAGACAAAACCGGTTCTGTTGGCTGTGGGGTTGGAACACATATTGATTGTTGTGATCCTCCACTTGAAAGTGTTCCGGAGGAAGACTGGTTCTGTCCGAAGTGTACTAGAAGCAGGATTAACCCATCTAAGAGAAGGAACTCTTCATAGTGCAAGTGATTTGAACTTGCTTAGGCCTTAGCTTCTTTACAAATTTTGATGTTGTACACTGTAGTCACGGCCAAACATGTGATCATTATTAGTCTTAAGCTGAAATATTATTATTATTATTCAATAGTGAGCCATTTAGAACGTGTTGGCTGCCAAGCTTGGATGTATCTATGTGCGTCAGAAATTTATTCTGTTTATAAGGCAAGTATGAATACATCTTATTGCCATTTGGTTTACAAGAATGGAACGATGAGCTCAGTTGACTCTCTTTCTAGGTTCAATTAATTTCGGTATGATTTTATAGTGGTGAGCTTTTCTATCTGATCAACACTTGATTGCATGTTTGCACAGCACGAATATGTTACATGGGAACAAGTTTTCTTCTTTTTCTTTTTTCCTTCTGTTACAGCGGGACTCGAGTGCAAGTCTCGTGCCCATGACAGCCTTGTGGCAGTTCTTTTAGAGGAAGGAGGGGGTAGAAAAGCAGTTTTGGTAACGCACCCCAGGGCTCAGTCCGCAGAACTCGTAAGCACACAATGGGCTTGGGCAGCACAAAATGGCAAATGATTGGGCGTGTGAGGCCGGAAATTATTTTGTTTTTGTGTGGCAGGAATAATGCTTCACCGCTGCGTCTTAAATCTTGATAATAGCATGGGAAATTAATTTAAATTCACTAAACTAAGTTGCGGGTGAGAGAGAGAGATGGCATATTTACGATGTTACTCATTTGCTAGTTAGAGCACAAAAACAAAATAACGTGTTATTATTGTTGTGCATGATGCGGGCCAGTAACTTTTTATTCTTTTAACCCGACGCGACAAATGAAGTGAGATTTGGCCAATTGGAAGTCTATCCTGTTGAATTTCCTACTGGGAGAAATTGGGGACGAGTTGAGTTGGCGTTACCCGCAGCATAAAGAGAATGATTCAAATTTTGGTTAGAATTGATCAATTGTCAAACGTAGGGTCAGATCTTGATAAAATGCCAATTAAGTCAACAAGAATTGAATCTCGCCCAGTGAAAAACAAAACAAATGTTTGGTCCTTGCCCTTTTATCCTTAACTCGAAGAATGAATAAAACCAACAATTGATGTGAAAAGGGTTTTTGTCAGATTCTTGAACCACCATCATCGTGATCCCCAGCCTTGACAATAAGCCAATTCAGCCTACTATAAACTTTTCATATTAAGACTCATGAGGCCACGACCGTAAAGCTCAAATGAATAAACACAACTATTAGCCACATGATTCCATCACATGCCGCCACTGACATCATCATATCTGGCCACGACTTCTCCTCTTCCCAATGTTCCCAACATTCAAACATCACGTGTTCCTTTCTCACCCCTATCTCTATTTTTCTTAAATCTAATCCCCACTTTCAACCCCATTCCAGAATTGCCCTTTCGGTCCCTATCTTCCACGACAAGATTGAGGGTACTTGTGTCATTTCCAACTGAAGATTAAAATTTTGTAAAGCGTTACAAGTCTTGCAAGTTGCATAAAATGAAGAGTAAAAAAAAAATGTGCTTATAGATGCTCACAATCTCTTTGACTCTGTCTTTTTGTTAAAAAATAATAATAATAATTAAAAAGAAAAATAAATAATTGGCTCCCTCGTGAAAATTCGTGTAAATCCCCTTTTCTTTCGCCAGAAGTTAATAATAAAATATGCATATATTATTAAAAAAATTAAATCATTTTCCTGTCAGAGGGGCAGCGAGCCATTGACAATTACAAAGAGATATATTATAACTGGCTCTCATTTACACTTGGGGAATTTTTATTGTTTAAAGAAAAGAGAGATCGAGATGTGCAAATGCAATTTTCACAGTTCTGGCTTTCAGCTAAGCCATTCATTTCTTTTCTAAATAATTATAATAATGAGTTAGTGGTTCATGTATGCTCACGCGGAGTTAATTATATCGCAGGTTCAGCGACTGCTATGTCGTTTTAATATTGGAATACAAATATATAGTTCATAAAATTTCAACGGTAATCTTACAAATTCCGTGAAACAAACAATAATAACTCTGATGAAATTTGACAACGACACATGCTTAGTGGAAGCTAGCATGGAAACGGGTTGTCATTACGAAACAAGCATGTTGGATTTTCATTTTAAGTATTCTCTCGAAAGGAAACCCCAAAAAAAAAAAAAATCTAAATTAAAGAATTAATTCAGTCTTAATTTATTGCCCACCCTACATCATAAAGATCGATTTTAACTTATAATAATAATGTTGAAGTTTTAGTATATTCTTGAAGCTAAAGAATGGAGGGAAACTAGAAATGGAAAAGAAAAGAACTGAGTAGCGTACAAGGGCAATGTCAATTTGTAAGCATTAAAAGGCTCAAATTTCTTGCAAGGAAAGAAAAGAGAGTTTTTGTGGGTTGGTTAGGAACCCTTTATAGAAAGGTACACAAAATGATTTTAGTTTATTGAATCAAGAATTTTGAACCCACGTCAATTTAAATTTTCTTTCAGATGAAATCATGCAAATTGGTGGTGTCATGGAGATACTATGATTAAATACAGATTAAAAGCAGGGAATTGCTTCATTGGAAAATAATATAAGAAAATCTTCACATGAGAGTTGTGTGGGCTACTAATGGTCTCAAGTAGTTCGCTGTAACAATTACTTGAACTCTGAAATGATCGTAAGAAAAACTTAAATAAAATCTCAAGCTGTACAGACAAGGCTATTAATATTTTCATTAAAAACATTAAATTTCCGAGCTACGCATAATACTTTCGGGTAGTAATAGCTACCCAGATCTAGTTTTGCAGCAACCCTTTAACCATTTCAAGCAATTAGCTTAAGCAAAGTATTAATGGCTTCAATAACAAAAGATACTGGCGCCACCTTTTCAATTTTCACGGGGAGAAAAAGGTCTCAGGCTTTTTGGCTCGCATGGTGATGGTAGCTGTTAGGTCCGATAAATTGAATATCCTTATTGCCATCCAACAACCGTTCATTAAAGATCATTATTATAACTCAACAGCGCACACAGTTCGCTCCTGTTAACGCAACAGCATTTACTTACGGAGAGTGGATTGCGTTGCAAGGGAAAGATTACCCTTGAGGGGATAAAAAAACGAAAGAAGAAAAAAAAAGGAACAGGGCTCAACGCCTCTGCTCAAAAAGCAATAATGATGATGGCAGGCAAAACTGTTGCTTGATTTGACATAACCTTTCCAAATTGCTCTTGATTTTCTTGTATTGAGTGTTTAATTAGACCATTGCTTTTGTTGCATTAGGCAGACCCGAAACAAAACCTTTGACGTCGGGTGGGCGGTTACGGTTTTCACCCGGTAGGATTTGGCCACGTACATAAGAGCAACATTCACTCAAAGCCACAACACGGAGAGAGGGCTCAGCCTGACTGGAGGTGCTCTACTGCTCATAAGCCAATCACAGCACTCTTGGGTAGGTTTGGTTGAAGCAACAGGATTTAGTGGAAGTAGCAAATAAATGAAATCTAGTGGAATGTCAGAAGTGTCAGTCATTGGATAGAACTACCCAGTGAAAAAATTAAATGCCAACAGATAAGACATGAGAGAGATGCCAAGGCCAGCTTCTATACATCTGTGCAGCAACAGTAATTAAGTAATAAGCAGAGATCCAAAACCCACTAGCTGTTAATATCACCCGGAAAAGGAAATTTAATGAAAACGACACCAATTTTGCGCTCTAAAATGCAAAAGGAAAAGAACGAATTAGAAAATAGAAAATTCGATACGGAAAATTCTATACATGTAGATAATGAAGAAACAAAATCTCCCGGCAATCTTTTACGTTTATCTTTTTGTACAAACAGAGAAAATGAACAAGAGATTCTAACGCCGGTAACATCTCAAGAACTTTCGCTCCGAATTTTCCCAGCAAAAATTTCAGCAGCTCAATGCCTCATACTTCACCGTTAGTGGACGATTAAACCCAGCTTGCGATAGCAGATTCCCAACTGCAGCAATGTCTCTGCAAAAAATACCTTGATAAACATTTGCATTTGAAGAAGATGGCCCCTTGTTTAGATCATTTGAATTAATCATTTTAGCACCAGTAGTTTCCAATGATGAGGCTGTGGTAGTAGATTGATTAACCTCCGGTTCCAACAATGAATTCTGCGTTTGTTGCTGCACTTGAATGGCTGCTTGCAAAGCAGCAGTGGTAGCCGTCTTTCTCCTCTTCTCAGCTGCTTCCTCATCCATAATATTACTCATGACACTTGAATAACCCTTCTGCAACAATCTATACAGCAACAAAGCAGACATCTTAGCTCTATCTCTAACCGAATCAAGATCACGTTCATCGGCGAACTCACATCGTTCAGTAAAACTAGTAGCTTTATCCGGCTTGTGTCGTAAAGACAACAACAAGTGTGCCCTCTCCAATTCAGATCGTGAACACCCGCGTCTCAATCCAATCAAAGCATAATAATCAACATTTCCAGTCTCCCCAGAAGCAACCCTCTGCTTCAATTCTTGAATCTTGGTCGTTAACGCACACAATTTTCCCGGTATCTCTCTATAACTTACGTTGTGTCTCTTCCAAGCAGGTCCCGGTAACTTTCTATCACGCAAGATTGCGTTGTACAGAAGTTTCAAGTGTTCCAAGTCATGTAAACAATCTGGCAAGCAACGGATTGTTTCAAGAAGCGAGGCCCTTGTGTCAAGCGCTTGGATGCAACTGGGTTCGAGGGCCAACGTCTTGTTACAATCAGCTATCGATTCCGCTATCCTTCCCGAGGATCTGTAAGCAAAGGCTCTATGCATGTAACATTCAGCCAAGAACCCTTGTGGGGCTCCTCGGCGACCGTCAACGATTTTGGAGAAGTGACGGATGGCCTCTGAGTAGAGACCGGCGTCCAGTGCGGCTATGGCTGCGGTGCGACGTCGTAGGAGGAGCTTTATGTGGGAAAGCAACTGTGATACGCTCTCTGACTCTGTTATTGTGCGCGGAGGAGTGGCGGGTGGCGTCTGGTGATTGTCTGATACCGAGAACTTGGAAAAGGGAAAGCTGTCGTCAGATAACGATATGCTCTCGCGCCGGAATGCGGCGGTGGCGAGGCGTTTTCCAGTCTGGAGAAGAACCATAGCGTCCTCCATTAAGCCGAGGTGGCAACATGCTTGGCCCAAAACCAAGTACCTACAGTACAATTTTCGTGAACTGAGTTAGTCGAACGAGTTTGGCTTTGTTTGATTTAACTGCCTAACTCAGAATTAAAACTGGAATTACCAACCTACCTATATAAGTCTTACATACACATATACATTAAAATTTCTTATCAAGTCTTCCCGCACTTTAATAAAATTATTATATTATTTGACGTAACATTTTTTCTTTTTGGGTTTTGCACTCCGTGTATATATATATATACATGTGTGTGTGTGTGCGTGTGTCTATATATATATATATATGCGTTTAAATATATTTTGTTCGATAAAAATTAAATAAAACATGAAGCTCTGATATTATTATTATATTATATTAATGATAAACTTGCTAAACCTAAATCGGTTGTCAAATCACATCACTTTGAATTGAAAATTGATCACCAACATATTATTCAACAATGGGAACATTGTATTTGGTGATCTGAGTTTAGGGTCAAAAGTTGAAATCCATAACTAAATAAAATAAATGGCGTCGTTAAATTTTGAACCTCGAGGAAAACATTAGCAAGTATTAAGAAATTAAGAATCCAATTAAAAAGAATGAGGAAATACTTAAAAAATAATTTTTATTCTGGAAAATAAAATTACCTCCAATGTCCTTCTTTCTCGCAATTTTTACAGAGTCCGGCCATGACTTTCTTCTTCAAGTCCGAGACCGAGAAACACTTGAAAGATGGATCACGACCCAGTGAGTCATCAGACGAGCCACCACTAGAATGCAAAAGTTTGACTCGCTCTCTGGAAAGCTGTTGAGAGGAGCTATCAGAGGAAACCGAACCGGAGTCGTCGTTAGCCATTTTAAGGCTGGGAATATAATCTTGAAGCATATCAGCAACGTCTTTGAATCGTCTTAGGTAAAGCAGAGATCTCGCTTTGAGTTCGAGAGCGAGTTCAAAGCGAGGCGAGAGCGCGAGAGCTGCGTCAAGGAGACTGAGAGCCGAAGCGATCTCGCTGTGTTCTTGAGTCGCAATGAGAGTCCTTGCATCTTTAATGTATTTATCTACAACCTGTATCGATCAATTCCACAAGAGCGCATAAATTTTCATTTTATTTTATTTAAAAAAATTAAAAAATATATTGCTAGGCCAAAATGCGTTACCTTTCTGTTGCTAAGCCACCAGTGTTTCTTCTCAGTGCAAGTTAATGAAGGAGAAGTAGCCATGGTTGTCCGTGGTGTTGAAACTCTCCAACTCTCTCTCTCTCTCTCAAAGCATATATATGTACATACATACATATATATATATATTTATTTATATATATATATATATATATTTATTTTTTTTTTTTTTCTCTCTGATTTACAGATAAAGAGAGGAGAAATATATAGGTAGGAGAGAAGGAAAATGTAAGCAAAGTGGAGAGAGAGGCAGGGGGATGGTTGAATGATTTAAAATCTGTTTAGATTTGAAGAGTAAATAAGAGGAAGGCTGTGGAGAAAACAAAGCCCTAAAAAAAAGAAAGAAGAAAATGAAAAATAAAAATAATGTGCCAGCTTTGACCTCAGACAAAGCTTTGATCATTCAACTTCGTAGCTGGCACCTCACCATTTTGATTCTCTCTCTCTCTCTGCGCTATGTGGCCTATAAGGCTACGTGACTACCTACGAGCTCCTATTTTTTTTTTTCCATATGGAAAAGGGCGAAATTTTAATATAAATGAGGAATAATTTTATTAACCGGATGTAGCCGGTGATTACATGATTGTGACCGGAGGGAGACGGTGACTCATCACGGGTCCTCGGGTTCAACTACCGGATAAAAGATAAGACGCCAGCAAATTGCCTCCAAAAGTAAGTGAAGATGGTTGTAAGCAAACTATGCAGTTATTTATTTCATTTTATTAATTTGCCCCTCCTTATCTGAAAATTGATTAGTTAGTGGTTTCGAGTTTACTCTCTCATCAAATGACATTTAAGCCTGTAATGGATCAAACAAGTAAAACTTGCGTGCCTGCGTGACCACACTAAACAGACTGACATACTTGATTCATCAATTTATAATATTTACCACATATAATTGTTCAGAATGTGGTTCTTCAATTGTAAATTGTGACAGTTTAAATAGAGAATTGGTTAAAAATTTTAATCTCAAATTTGAAGGGTAATGTTGTAATTATGAAGATTGAAGGGGGCTTACATTTATTTGTTATTTATTGGGGTAAGAAAGTGACTCGTCCCTCGCAAGGCACAAGAATCATGGCGCTTTTCCTTTTTCGGGGGGGAGTTTTGCTTTGCTTTATATTTTACCCACATTGATTAATGAACGCACATGAGTACGGATGGATAGCCAGATGGGTCTATCTTGAAGGCTCACCCTAACTGCCTTTCCTTTGCCCCCACCACTCCACCCCCGCAACACCGCGCACACAACCCCCGTCCACGTCAGCAATGTTTCCACGTGTCATGTCTGGACTTTGGGGTCCCACATTACTGGGCGGCTTTCGTGTCCAGATCAGCTGCCGTAGTTTTGGGCCGATGCATTTGTTTTGGAACCCAAATATTATTTATTGTGTGTTTTTTGGTCGTGCACTGCCAATGTACCATTACGTGACCAATGATCAAGCGAAATTTAGTTGATAGAGGTAGAACCCAATGAGAAGTGAGCCTCGTGTTAAATAAAGAATTATTTGCATTTAGCTCAAGATAATTGAGGTACCTTTTTTAATAAAAATAATTAAAAGTACTTAACTTACCTAGATTCTGTTTTCTTATATAACTATTTAGACTCCTTTTAACTAATTATTTGAATAACGATGAATCAATTAGTTGTTCATTTCTTACCAACAAGCACTTCTTACTAAAATCTTTAAAAAATAAAATAAAATAAAATAAATGAATATATACATATATAGGAGTAAACTCAAATTCTTCAAACAATGTCTAATTTTGGGGGGAGAAAGAGAAAATAAGTAGCGGAAGGGATGGGGGAAAAAAAGAAGGCTTCATTTTCATAATTAAAAAGGAGCAGGACCACAGAATGCATTATCGGGCCATACGTATGGGTTTAATATGACGAGCAATTCGACTGTATTTACCCTAAAATATCTTGACAACGCGATTATTTTGAAGCTTTCAACCAAGTCATATCATCAAACAACGTCGTTTTCATCGCTCGAGTTATGGCCTAAAGGAATCCAAAACAGCCAATCCGAGTTTGAGTTAACCAGCTGTGAATTTTGAGTTGACTCACGGTCCAGGAATTATAATAGAACTCTGATGAGGTGATGAATGATGGAGCCACCAAAAAATAAAAAATTGAACTTGTGCGACAGTCGTTCCAATAGGCTCGGGACCATTGGACCCAGGGACAATACAACGGCTGGTTTGTTTCATAAACATGGACGCAACTCAAGTACAGCTAATGTTGTGGAAATTTGATTTCTATGGCCCCATTTCTTGCTGGAATTCATCAATTGATGAAGCTATATATTGCCAAGCGCCATAGAAAGTGCTACATCCTCTTACTTGTTTATCTTGATCGAATCTTGTATTGGCATGCCCTTCATCAGCCATGGTCCATTTCTGCTGTGTCACAAAATTTTATTCACTTTCTTTTTTTTTTTGACAAAAACTGATAGAGGGGGGAGAAGGGGGATGAAGAGAGTAAATTCATATACAATCTAGGGTTAGGTGTCCAGCGAAGTAGCCTATATTTTTGGCATTGCATGGGCCAAGAATTAATTGATGCAAGAAATCGTTGTCCTGTAAGTAATTCTCGAATTGAATTGAGAAGGACATAAATGCGGAACCGCAATAAGAGAGCAACATGTTAATGGAAGCCACATGCTGTGTCTCATCTTCCTTACCAAATGGAAATGAAATCGACGCCCAAAATCAACTTTGCGCGTATCAGTCTTCTTCATCAAATTACATCTCCGTTTGCAAATGACTGTTGCCCTTTTTTTGATGGGGATAATTAAAAATTGGAAACTGTGTTTTGCGAAGTTGATTTTAACGTGTTGGCAAAGCACTCACCTATAAGTGGCCTCTATTAGTTGAATTTGTAATTACTCGTGAATGAAAATCGGAGTAGTTTAAAACTAAATTTGAATTTCAAGTTAGATATGTTCGTCGGGTTCTTAAAGATTTGATGTCATTTGAGTATTTTCCAGCATTGGTAGGATGAGAATTTAACTAATAATTATCAATCACAGCATTATATCTTGCTCGGCAATAACTATGGAATCGAAATTCAATAAATGAGAGTAAATATTGCTTTTATTAGGGCAGATTTTTAAAAATAAAAATAGGAGCTAGCTGTCTTTCTGTACATTCTCTTGGATTTTCATATGGCTCAGCCTCCGGCCTCTTTGTTGTCATTCCTTATAATTGATAATTATTTATCGGCGAAAAAGGCAGATGGCACATTGATGCAACATTCCCAACAGCTAACAACTATTTTTTATTTCAAAATAAATTGTTGAAGTCTTCATTGTTTTGGGTTGTTGACTTTCAAATAAAGTGAACAAAGGCTAACTTGATGCTCGCCCACTTCGTCACATGACGCTTAGGTTTAAAGCTTGCTGGATTTTTACTGAACAAGATTGAAGGGCGCAAAAAAGAGAATTTTAATTATTCCTTCCCTGTAATGAAAGTAGTTTTAGTTTCGCCATTAATATATGTGTTGCACAAGAAAAGAGTTAAACATCTAAAATTTCATGCATGCTAGTTGATTTGTATAATAAGTGCTGTGTAACGTATATAGGAAGCCTATTCTCAAAAATGAAAAATAAGTAGTTGGTATCTCTATCAAGACTAGTACAATAATTAAACCCAAAAAAAAAAAAAAAGGACGATCGAATGGTTTATTTGGTAAACCTACGAATTCTTTGTGTTAGTTGTGAAACCAAGCAACCGATTGCTCATTGTTCTTGGTAGGTACCATGAATTATCAGGCTATTTGTCAATAATTTGCATGTAATTCATAATTATACCAACCATGAATTGGGGGGATTGATCAAGAAATATCAGCCATTGTTAAGAGAATAGCATAAGGTACCCACCGAATTGCCAGGGTGTCTAACGCTTACAAAAAGATCAAGATCCCTATTCAAAGGGGGGAATCAACATCATGGGATCTCTTTAGTGACAATCTTAGTAACGTATAGATTAATAATAATAATAATAATGATAATAATGATTTGTAAAATTTTGTTAATGGGTGAACTCTCCCATTCTCTAGACATGTTTGTATCAGAGGCGGCAAATGTGACGCGATCTCCTAAAGATTCTCTTATACAAAACACTTTCGATAAGGTTTTGTAATTGTGTATCCTACATAATCAATTGCACAACTATGAAAGCACTCCTTTTGACGGCAGAAGTATAACGATGGCTTATTGTTAATATTAAATGTTCCAGGCTTGGAGTTTAAGCCATTCATATTTATTTATCCGATACATTTCATTTCATCCAATCCAACGAGACTTTTCACCACATAAGCTCTTTATTCTTTCCAATTTCTGTTGTAAGAGGTATTGATGGACAGCTGCAAAACTCTGAGGCGCGCACGTGTCAGCGGATAAAATTTCACGTGGGGTTGTCAGCCCATGTGGAAGTGCAAGGACGTGCAGGCTTTACAATATCAACAATTCAAAAGTGATAGCTTATGTGTGTTACGAGCTTATTAAGACAGCCAACAAGGCCAGCCAAATTGGGGTGGTCACGAACACCTTTTTGCTGAAAAGCCGTTGTTAATAATGCGCCCAATTTACACCACAGAAGAGAGATTAAGATTAATATTTTGTCCTTAGAATTTGGACCTTCTAAATCATTTGGTTGATTTTGCGCCACTGACCATTTTGCAAGTTAGTTAAATGGCATCTCAGATAAGAAACTGGTTCAAGCAAGAACTGATCCAAAGGCGAAAAAGGAGAAGATAAGAGAAGGGGGCTGCCAATTATTGGAACCACATGTGGAAAAGTGCGTATGGAACTTTTGCTGGGTCATGGGTTCCTGAGGACTCAGACTCATCAGACTCTTTTCCAGCCCAACCCCCCCACTTGTTAACTCTTTATACACAGCTTCCTCATTAACTATGACTGCCAAGATTAAATTAAAAAAAAATTATAAAAAAAAGAAAAGAAATTCAGATACTTTGCTCTACCTGTGCATTCCTTTTATCCATCATAATTCATACATACGCATACACAGCACTCGGAAGCCTATAAAATATTCATAGTTCAAGCTGACAAGAGGCCCAAAAAGTTATTAAGCAGAAAAAAAAGTTAATACAGATATTAGTGATAGCTTGGAAATGATGATGCTAGGAATTAGCAATGGATATTGATCCTTGGAAACTGTCGAGCTGATGTTGGTCTTGTTTATTTCCCAGAGGCCATCGGTGTTTGATTATAAATGTTAAAACTCGTGCCACATCGCAATGATCAAGTATTTTTGTCTTTGCATTACAATTTACACAATTGCACATGCTAAGCTTAGTAATCACTACAGCGCGGGAGCAGAGGCGCAGGCAATTATCTTCTGAAAAAATGATGCATATGGAACTTGGTAGTGAGTCTAGGATTAGCCCGAGTTGTGGTACTAGATCCTTTCCTTGTTGGGCATGTATGATTTCAAAATTATGAACGAGTAAATCATTCTGCCTTTTTGTGTTTCTCGCGTGCATCCAAAATCTATGCATTTTCTTGGTTGATCTCCAGCTCATGTGAGATGAGATCATGTGTCTTTGGCTTCCTACAATAAACGATTGAATTTGAATTGCTTGACAGTACTGATGCATTATTGTAGGGATGGGATAAGATGTCTTCAAGTGATTTTCGAACTAGCTAGCTACGATATGCTCGCTGGGCCCTAAGCCCTAACATTTGCGGAATTCTTATTAGCCCTCGCCCGAAATGGTTCTTGTTGTTTCCTACAGAAAATACACGACAGCTATGATGCTGAAGCAGAACGATTGAACGAACAAGAATAACCAACAAAAGTAGGCATTAGTAATGGTGAAAATAAAGTTTGTTTGGGTCGATTCCCTCGTTCCCTGCTTCCATTGTAGAAACGATTGGGTCCTAATGGAGTAACCCTTCCTTTCCTCATTGATGATGATGGGGATGGCCACATTTATCAATCATCGGCTGTTGAACAAAATTAGAACTATGTGGCAACATTGGTAATTATGTCCAGCAGACGGGGTTGGATAGATTAATCAAGGAACCAAGCCACTCCCCCCTTGGTGGCCCAATTAGCTACGGACTACAAGGAACCTTGTTCCTATGAGACAGGGTGCTCTTCGATGTTCGTCCCGCGTTCTCTCTCTATATATATATATGGACACACACAGAGGATCTCGAGCTACTACTTTATTACAGATCGCAAGGCTCTGAAATAATCTTCTAAATGACACAATTTCGGATATTAATAACAAAGTAACAATCAGTCTCGTAGCTTGCTACTACATTAATTCAATCATATATGTATAATGTAATCATCAAAGTTTCTTGAACATTTCCATCCGAAGTCCTTCTCTGTGGACTAATTACAACAATCTTTTGACTGGAAATAAAGTATAAATTCTTGAAAAAATAACAATGAGAGTATTCTTTTTCAACATCCTTAATTTGAGGCCAATCAATCCTATTAACAATCAAGACTTAATCACTCCTATAGTAGCGGCTTGGAGTGATACAGAATGCTTAGTACCACCAATATGGATGTTATGTTCACCCAATGGAATTCTTCGAGTTCCATAGCGATCCACAACACTCAAGTACTTGCACACATGAATATTGATTCCAACACGCTGCTGAGCACCAGCAGGGACGTGCACTTTCTCAAAGGCCACCAATTGCTTATGCGGAGCCCAATGTCCGGCCGGTGGTGTGGAGAAAACTAGCAATGTGTGAGGGCCGTCCTTGGAACCCACATTTTTCACATCAACCTGAACACCCAATGTGAGCCTGTTGCATTTTGCATGCGTGACTTTGATTGCCTTTCCTGAAACAGTTGCATTTACTGAGCCATGCCGGCCGTCGAGGGGAACCGCAACCACGGTGGGTGCGCTGGCCACGGTGTGCACAAAATTTGTGTAACTCATTCCGTGACCAAATGGGTACACCACTGGACCTTTGTAAAATCTGTAGGTTCTTCCAGGGTAATGTTTTGATCGGCTAGACCGCATTGCCATTTCTGTCATTGGCAGATTTGTAATATATTCCTGTGGGTACCATGTCATAGGGAGCTTACCACCTGAATTTAGTTAAAAAAGTGACATGTAACAGTTAACATTACATAACCAAGAAAGCAGGCAGGTATAAACAATCAAAAGAGGTCATCGCGTAAGCAAACCTGGATTAGAAGTTCCAAACAAGATATCAGCAATTGCCGCACCACCAGCTTGGCCAGGGTACCCAGCCCATATAATAGCAGCTATCCGTGGGTCATTCTTAGCAAAAGTTACATCAATAGGCCCACCAGACATTAAAACCAATATGGTTGGGCCTCTAGATGCCATGGAAACCTTAGACACTAGTTCTTGTTGGCGCCCGGGTAGAAGCAGCCCGGCCCTGTCTCTTCCTTCAGATTCAATGGACTGGTCTAGCCCCATAACTAGAATCGTTGCATCCGCTTGACGGCTAGCGTCGATTGCTGCACCAAATAACTGGTCATCAGCACAAGCTACATCCTTGCAACCTTGCTGGTGAATTGTCCTTGCATATATTCCAATCCCCTGGAGGGGAGTCGTGTATCCACATGCAATACCTATATAAGCCCAAAAACGGAAAATGCGCTTACAGGACATTTGTAAATAAGTACACATTTAGTTTAAAAGAGCTTGAGAATCATTTGAAGACCCATTATGTCTTACCAGCATAGTTGCCAATCATGGTAACAGTGACATCAGAATTTGGTCCAATTACAGCGACTGTACGGTGACGAATGTGGGACAGAGGTAATGAAGGGCCCTGGTTTTTAAGAAGAACAATGCCTTGCCTGGCAGCTTCAAGGGCAAGCTCTTGGTGAGGCGGGGTGCAAACATCTTTCGGCCCCAGAGTCCCATACGGCTGTGAAGACGGCTCTCCGTCAAACATCCCCAGCCTCATTTGGACAGTTAGCGTGTTGACCAATGCGGTGTTAATGTCGATCTCACTAAGCAATCCTCTTTGCACTGCATTCTCTGTATGCACCCCTAGGAATGGCCCACAGTTCAAATCCAAACCTGCAAGTCCCACCAATTTTGTCACTTCGTGTTTTTTTGTTAATGAGTAGATCTGTTAGTCTCCTTTTTAAAATCTTTATAAAACCCCTTCGCTAGACGTACCCCATTAAAATTATTACAAAAATTGGATCATTTCTAAATACACTTTTTTTTGCCCTTTTATTCCATGACTAACCCTTTACTTCAATATTCATTAGACTTGTTGTGAATAAGAATATATTTCTATTTCAGCCTCCAATTTTCGTGGTGGTGGCTGGAATTTTGATTATTCTCCACAGCTTCAATCGAATGGCAAGATTATTACTATAACTGTAAACAATGGGGTTTTAGCAGGAATATAGAGGGTTGATAATATCAATAGCTCCACCTTTCGTAAATTCTTTAAGAAAGCCTTTATTTAACCCTTAATTTATCACTAACCTGCTTTAATGGCATCAGCAGCTGCTTCTTCAGGCGTCGAAGTAAAGTGTTGAGTGTCATAGTACACTCCAACTGAGTCACAATCTGAAACAATATAACTGTGGCCCGCAAAGGGAAAAGAGATCAATAGAATTGGTGGTTAAAATTATATGATGGTGAAAGAAGTTTTGTGCAATCTGACCCGTTGAGGCGCCATTCGCCGCGTATGGTCTTCTTTAGAATATTGGGGTCAGCGCAGGTGGGGATGCCGTTCACTTGGTTGTACGAGCACATAACACTCGCCACTTTCCCTTCCATCACACACATTCTAAATGGCACGTCGAACGTGTCCACAATGTCCTGCCTGCTTACCTGTGCACAAGTGTCGAAGCCCACGTGAGAAAAAGTCATCACGTGCCAAGAGACGCCATTTGTAATCTCATTTTAGTTCTTTTTTTTTTTAATAAATTCGATTAGAGACGGTAGTTGTGAATAAAATGAAGAGCAAGTTTAATTGCCATGGACGCTAAACTGAGAAGGAGAGGTCTGATATGGTGTTTAATCTCCTTCCATGCTATATGTCAATCTCACCACTTCTTGCTAACAAATATTTTGGGAGTTTTGGGTTTGTTCCAGTAAATCGAAAACTAATTGATAAGAAGAAGAAAAAGGAGTGATATCAGCTGGCATTTAGAGGGGAGAGAAATTAATGCTGACTAGTGACTTGCATTCTCGGAATTCAACAAAACGATAAAAAGTCGTCGTCAACTTTACGAGTAAAAAGTTTAGTTAGTCAATTTGGCAGTAGCAATTATTGTTTTAGTATCTCTTTATCTCTTAGTTTGACTATTTCTTGACGCAATTATTTTGTATTTAAATTGTACTCTTATCTTAGAATTTTCGGTATTTTTAAGAGCTATGGTTTTTCAGTTTCATCTACTAATTTTATTAGATATTTGGTTCATTATCAATGGAATGATTGAGAATCCTCTATTAAAATATTAACTGACAAGTGACATGTCAGTACCAATATATTTTAAATTTTTTTTATCTCAAATGTGCCAGTTCATTAATTTTAGTGGGATAATAGAATTAATTCATTTAAATTTTATAAAAATCACTAACTACTTAATAACTAATATACTATTTAAGATAAAATTTACGGTAAAAAACTTTGAAATGTTTATCATTACTCATATGATAATACTCTCGTGTGACCGCGAGGTTTCATTCTTATTAAATTACTGACCTTGGCGTTAAAATGGAAGCGATCAACGCCGTTCCAGTTGTCGAGGTCATAAGCCGTGAAGTGCTTGCAAGAAGCAGCTACCTTCAACCGGTCACCGTCACTGCCCTGCAGCCCCCTAACGTAGCTAGCAGCATATTTACCGGCTAACACAGGGTCCTCACCGGGCGTCTCCTGTCCACGGCCCCATCTTGGGTCTCTAAATATGTTGACGTTTGGGCTCCAATACGTGAGTCCAGCCAGGCCTCCGTTGTACATTGCTCTTGCTTCATCTGACACAACCTGCGCCACATCAGTCTCCTTTAGAAAATGAGAAACTTGCTGGTGCATGGTGGTTCATGAACAGGTTGATATCTCAACAAATCACATCTGTTTTATAAATTTATAATACCTACTGGGTTAGAAAAATGAAACAGCAAAAAGAAGGATTTAATTGCGTGACGGTGATGTAATTAGCTTCTAAGGAGTCTCTCCGCTTTTTATCTTAATTCCCTCGTCAAGTAAAGCAAAAGCTTAGGACTGCATTGTTAAAGCACGGGGATGCTTTTGGTCCGCGATTAAGCTTAGTAGTCTACTCATGGTCTCATTTTTATTATTCTTACGGATAAATAATGTTCAAAGCGGGCAACAAGTACTTTTGGCCTGAAATAGTCAAGATTTCAGTTAATGCGAACCAATAATGTTTTAAGCATACATTAAAGAAAAACAAAATAAAAATAAATCATGAATCTAATCGCCGCAATTATAGATAATAAATCATTATATTATTATTGCATTGTAGCTATTGTCCGGCCCACATATGCAAGTTGCGCTATTATTATAGTTGTAATTGGTTTGATGAGAGTAGGATTCGTCATCCCTTTATCAAATGCATGACCGACCGAGCGAATCATAGCTAAAACAAATCCGAGAAGCCAGAAAAAGTGTGAGCTAGATGGGGTTAAAAGGACAGAAAGCCACCGTCTAATTATCTGCTTAATTTCAATCTACTATTCCATCCTGCTCTTCTAACGAAAAGAAAACTTAATCTTCACATATCATAACGAAGGGAAGATAACAGAAGGGTAATCCTTATAGAATTTGTATGGATAATCGTAATGTCTTAATTCCAAAAATTGTAAGCATTAAAAAGAAAAAATGATAACAAATACTGTGTGTAATCCCGTTCGGATTTAAGCATTTAATTTGTAGCACACTACTGGATTAACCCCGCGGACAAACTGTTTTTCGGCTTTTAGTTCACTTGGCATTTTTTCCAAAAAAAAAAAAAAAAAGCAGTTTCTTACCCGTCCGATGGCTTCCCACAAGGTTGCATTGAAAGAAGAAGCGGCTGTGATGACTTGAGGGAAGCTGGTGGCCGCAGGGAAGTCCCCACCAAACTTAGTGCCAGGGCCCACATTTGAAACTCCATGAAGAGCCTCAGACCACCATTCATATCCTTTGATTCCAAGCCGCGGAACTGCGGCTGCACCGCTGATCAGCAGCTGAACCTTCTCTTGCAAACTCAGCTTCCCAATCAGGTCATTCACTCTCTGCGGTATCGGCAGAGACACTTGACAGAACGGCAACGTTCCTGTCGTTGCATCTTTTGGGTCGCAAGCAAATGGCTCCCGGGCTGCTAAGCTAGAAGAAGATGCACTCAGGAGAACGAGCCCAAGAAGGAGTGAAGCCATGGTGGAGGCCATTTTGTGGAAAAGAATGATGGGTGCGTGTGTTGTGTGCAAGGCAAAGGGGTGAGGAAGCGCTGTATTTATAGGCTTATAGGTGAAGTTTGGAACGAGAACGGGAAGTGGTGATGTGAGACAAACGGTTTGATGATTGGATGTCCACGTAGATTTTCAACTGTTCAAAGTAAAGTAAAGCTTCAATTTCATAATTAGTAAATTTACCCTCCGTTTTCGAGGGTATCTATGAATTAAGAGTACATGGCCGTGTTTTAATGTGTATCTGACGGTTGGGTCCCACGTTGAGGAAACTATTATGATAATCAGGTGAGGTGGGGTTAGTTTCCCAGTAGATCATCAGATTGAATTGTCAACACTCAATCGTACTACTGCGTCTGCGTATTTCTTCAACAAGATTATGCTCATTGGAATTAAAGTCTCTTCTCACGGCTGGCAAGCATAAAGATTAAGAGATAAAATCATTTGTTATCTTGTCCGAGTCAGCATGTCTTGTGTGTACTGTGCGTGAGATAGTGAAATGTTTTTTTTTTTTAACTTTATCGTAAGAATGGGGCAACATATAACAAGAAACAGAGAAAGAGTCCATTTCCTGTGCGTTTACTGTAGTACGTTCGAGTTGTGAGTGTATTCGTATCTTCGCTTCAAAGAGAAGTCACCGGACTCGGATACGGGCGGTGAAATGAATGATTGCGTAATTTCCCTCAACAAAAAGAGCAGAGCAAAATTGAAAAAATGCAGACACTTAATTCAACAGATTATTTAGTCGCTCCCAAAGTTTCTTAATTACAAATTACCAAAATTCGTTTTTTTTTTTTATACATCTTTTTTCCTTGCTGTTGCATCCCCTTCAATTTGAATGTAAATTTATCCAACTCCTAGTTTTATATTGAACTCCATTAGTTTCTTTGTACGATTACTCTTACAATGATTAAATCTTATAGGTAACGCTTAAGTAAAAGAAAATTTGGTTCAAAAGTCTCTATATTTAGATGGAAGAAGGAAAACCACCTTGCCCTAATATTGGATTCAACAAACACATCTTTGATCGAACAAATAATAGCTTTTGAAACTAACAACTTTGGTCTTTGGGTGTTGCACTTGATAATACATTTCCCGCGGCATGAACGGCAAATCTAACAATGTAAGTATTATATAAGAAAAGCGTCGAATCTTAGTTAGAAAATACAAGCACTGATTTCGAGAACTCATTATTCTAATAGTTTTAAAAAAGACTCCATAAGCTACATACCCAATAGCATATTGTTCCGAAAAGATAAACTAGTTTTTGCCTCGGCAACAAATTAAGATATTGCAACAGAGGAATACACTCTCTGTGCAGTGTTAATTTAAAAACGTTTCACGTGTTCTATGAATGCTAACCTTGTTCGTGATGCTGTAGTCATGCTCAGTGACTGCTGTTGAAATATTTATTGGGGATCACAAACAATAGGTTCCCATGGGCGGCTGATAATTGTTGAAAAGCCTCTGGAAAAGTTATTATTTTCAGTCAGTTTATCGGAATCAGGGTGATTCAAAAATCCAATGTCATAATCTTTTATGCAAGTTGATGGGAAAAAATATATATATATAAATTAGGGCAGCCACTTGCGTTGTTCTGTTTTGTAATATATGTTGTATTGAAAAGTATGTAATGTGTGGTAATTTTTTCTAGGGAAAGTTCCCATAATGTGCAGCAGAAGTTTGTTACTTTTGGAACTTTCCCTTTAATATATCTATCTTATCCTTTCATTATCATCATTTAGATTTGAACTTTAGTTTGCAAAAATATAAATGGACCGGCAGCACAGGCGGTCTTACTAACTAAGATTTGTAAGAAATGGTTGGTCCATATCGGCAATTGAAAAGCCCCACAACGTTGTTAACAGAGAGCAAACAGAGCAAAGCTTGAAAGACTGATTTCCGAAGTCGCCCAAGAGCTTATACATATTTTACTTTGGAAGAAAAAGATAATTAATTAATGTGAGACCTACTTTCACATTCAGCCGCTGCAAGGTCGATCCATGAATTGGAATAATTAGTCTCGACACATCACCCAACGTTTAGTAATTCACTTGCTACAGAAACAAAGATTCATATAATCGGGCAGTTGGCAAGCACCCTGTTCATATTTTGTGGACTCCACTCACAAAGATTAAATTTGAAGCAGAGCATTAGTTATATTTTGTTTCAGACAGTTTTGGTCCAAAATAATGCGTTCCATCATCTTTTTTCTTCTAACAACCTTAAAGATAAGACTTACAACCTCCCTTTTCTTTTACCCCCCAAAAGAGAGAGAGAGAGAGAGACAAATTGCACAAACGGGTATCACTTTTGCTTGCTCTTTTTATCCAAGAGATGGTTTGTTTGTTTAAAAAGCCTGATGTGTCATTCACGGTCCAACTGGAAACAGAACAAAAACAGAGCGCAATGGTATTAAATCTTGAAGCAACCAAGCTCTTTATGGGCTTGCTTAATTGTTTGGAATTCTGGATATTATCCTCCGGGGCCAGGAGTCAGAGAGAAGTGTGTGGTGACGAAGGGCTTGAAATGTTTGGGTCGATGAGACTCCCACAGTCCCACTAGTGGGGGAGAGGTGGTTAGTATGATAATGAAATTGAGAACAATGGTAACTGTGTAATTATGAGTGATAGTTGTACCAGAAGAAGTACCTAATCTTAATCATGGAAGCTGTGGACCTGATTATTAATTCGATGGAAACGAAACATTTTGGATATATAATTAATTGTGTTCTCAATTATAGTTTTCGACATCGGGAGAGAAGATTTCCATCAAATTAAGCAATTTCCTTCACCTTCGGCTACCCTACCACTTCAAAACTCTTATTTTATCTGAAAACGAATTGGAATGTTTGCATTGACTTAGAGTTTAAGACACAGGCCACAAATTGAGAAATACTTTTACGGGACGTGCGCACCAAGTTAATATGTTAGGGTGATGTACTCAACCAATCACAAATTGTGCTACCTAACAGACTTAGTGGGTTACATGTAATTTTTTTTAAAATTTTAATTTTAATTCAATAGATCCAGTACGTTTAATTGAGTGGCTCTAACAAGTACCGCTGAATCTGAAAAATATCAGCTTCTAATTAGTGGAACACACCTCCATAAATTTTTTCAGTGAATATATTTATATTTACAGAGTTGGAAATGAATCTTTTCACTCTATGTTATACTGTACCTGCGCAACTTATTCTTATTGCTTCTATGTCTTATGTTATGAACGTTTATTATTTCTTATATCTGACTATTGATTGTCACTGAACCTTGAGTATAATATATATCAATATATATATATATAGTCATGTATAATTTGCTCTTAGAACTGACTACAGTCATAACATATATAAAACTTGTCAAACACTTGTTCTTTTTTTACAATTAGTTATTAATTAATTATAATAGAAATAAATTATTTTATATTCTATGGCAATTTCAAAGGGGCAAAATCAGCTTTAAGCTAGTTTCAATTATACTCATCTCCTTTCGAGATCATCCGGCCCAGTCAGTTCAAGCGATGAATGGTTCCAGGAGTCAGTTAAAGTGGCAGTTATTTTCCAAACTGAATCATGGGCTCATACATGGGCACGTGTGCGTCCCCAGTCCTTAAAAATTTTTCTTCCCGCTTTCCCCTTCGTCTTTTTAGCATTTTCTTTGTTCTCTCAGAAAGCTGGCAGTATTCTAGATAGTTCTTTTTTTTTTTTTTTTTTTTCCATTTTCTTGCTTCGAATAATAATAAACATCCTAGAATCTTATTTTTTATTTTAATTTTAAATGACATAGTATATAATGTATTATTTATGAAGTGGTTAATAATTTTTTATAAATATTTCATAAAATAATAATCGTCATCTCATCATTCACTCGATGAATGTTAGATTATTTCAAACAAAATCTTGAAATAACTAGCGCTGCTCCCCTTGCCCATTTTCGTAGCAGGGATTTGCAGAAAGAATCAATGATATACATCAATATCAGGAGTGTAAAGTCCGGAGATAATTGTTATAATATGTTCGCGCGATCATATTGCCTTCATCTGCCCAAGATGAGCCAATTAGTCAAGCAAACGAAATCTCTTTGTGTACTGTTTTCTAGACTTTAATTGAATCTAACGTAATTCAACTACCGATTTTGTATGCCGTAATAATTAAACTTAAGATAAATTATATCATAAACATTTTGACAACATATAAGAGATAAAATAAACTGGAACTGGGGGCTTAATAATGGTCAGATTAATTAATTAATTAATTAGATACAATAAAATCTTTATGAAACAACCAGTGAGTGACCTTCTTCTTCTCCTTAATAGTATCCAAGCTGGGCTTCCACCCTTTTCCTGAGAGTTGCCTGCTCAAAAACTCCGGCCTCCCCTCGGAAGATTCCGGGAAAAACTCCCCCGATACGAACTTCAACTCCGCCGGCGGCTTCTCCTCCTCCTTGGTCTTCTGCACTTGCGCAATATTGATTTGTCCGTCAGCGGCGGCGACTGCAGGGCAGATCTTGGCAAACAGGGGAAGAAACGGAGACCGGCGGGACCTCAACAGCGTGTTGGCTCTCAGAAGCACATGCCTGGCTTCATCCGAAGACAGGGAAGCTGGTTTCCCTCGCTTCATCGGAAGCATTACGTAGACTTTCTTGATCTCCAGCTTCCTGTCAGCTGGCAACGGACTCGGCCTCTTCTCAGAAACAGCCGACCGCAGCTCCACAACAACCTGCTGCGGGTGCTCCAGCATCAGCTCCGCCGCTGTCAATGCCTTATCAAACTCGTGCACCCTGCCGTCAGATAGAATCACTTTCCCCGTGGCATCCGGCGATGGACGGTACGTGATGTAGTTCCCCATTCGAGTAGAGTGGGCTGTAGATATGATATATTGTGAATGATTACTATTCGAGTGACTGCGACTGGGAGATGTCACAGAACAAACAAGCTTATAAGTATGCGTGCTATAGAATGTGCAGGAGATGTTTGTTAAACCGCTCCATCTTG
Organism: Murraya paniculata; assembly: GCA_030449075.1. Lineage (NCBI taxonomy): Eukaryota > Viridiplantae > Streptophyta > Magnoliopsida > Sapindales > Rutaceae > Murraya > Murraya paniculata. Next base: position 1,293,537 of record JAEVFN010000015.1, on the reverse strand, counting down.
CGAGGGATTTGATAATAGATTTAAGATGTAGTTGTTATATTTTTATTAGCCATGGATGTTTGACCACTTTAATGAATTCATCCAACGGTGGGCAGCGCCCTTTGTCGGTAGCGTTAAAGAGAAGTCACGGAACCGTTGAACCGTAACTATATAACTAACTAATCTATTAGAAATTTAGAATGATGAAGCGAGTTCAAGTGGACCGCCCAACTACAACATTTTTCTCTTTCTCCTCAGATTTTTATTATCTTTCCGAATTTTTATTTTTCCCGGGGGGATATAAAACCATAACCATTGAAATCATATGCGTTAAAATATGTATTTTTGTTTTTTTTAACGTGCAAATACATGCCGAATGCATGTCATTTTCCAACGTGAAAATACGTTTAGTTTCGTGAACTTTTGATCTTAGATTGACAATTACATTTAAATATGCGTAATTATTACCTTGTTTCGAGATGTAACGTTTATAATTTAAAACCATTAATGTAGTGGATGTACGTAACGTAGCAACACAGTAGCTGTTGGTATCAAATTGTCAGATCAATCGTAATTTGTTAGCAATTGAGAAAAAGTGACCTTGACACAAGTAACCCGTGTGACGAGGCATACGGTTCCGTTAATTATCGCGGCGTGTGTTAACGAAAAGCAAAAGTACATTTTTGCATATTAAGGTTCGATGGGCCGTGGGCTTTTATTAAACCTAATCGCATGCAGTATGGCCAGTTTCAGTTCCGGATCGACCGACTAAGGTGCTACAACCGTCTCTACACGATTGTTAATTCGTTTCAATAATTTTCCTTTTGTACTTATTAAGCACTTACTGAAGAGAGTTCGATAAAAATACATAACGAGTAACTTTTGTTTACTATTTGATGAGCAATTGAACATGCGATACATAAATTTAAATGAATAATTTTGAGGTTGTAAGTTCTTGATGTAGAATTTAGTCGAGCTGTGAACTTAGATTTGTTGTTGTTGGGGAGACGGTTCTGCATTGCTTCCTCACTATCGAACATGTTCTTGCGACCTCGAGTTCTTCTTCCAAGAACACTTGCATTCACAACAATTAATCAGGGGTTGTCATAGGTTTTTCTAGCGTAAATCTTCCGACGCTCAAATCAGCAATTTGGGTTTATTCGGAAAAACTTACGTCACTAATCACGTGGCTTAATTACAATTGCTTTAAATGAATAAGCACAATTGCCAAAAGAAAGAAAGAAAAGAGACAAATTGTGAATACAGAGAAAGAGTATAAGAAAATTAAATGAAAAGTTATCTAACCCCTTTTACCTCCGTCCATTGGAGTTTTTAAACCCTAGAGATTAGCGGCCTCCTCTCCCCACAACTGTTACTGGGTCAGTTACCCAACCGTGGATGAGTGGGCAACGTAACTTTGTGCCCAAATTCTTTGGAAGAAACCCATTGCTTGACCTTTTACCAAGTCTTCGATTTGACTTGATCCTGGTCTCTCCTCGTACGTCTCCAAACCAACTCTACTCACGTGACAAGCTTATGTCTCCTCGGGGACAGTTCTCCTCAAGGAATCATTTTAGATCGAGGAGATCACATTCTGCTCATGTGTGCTTGGTCACGATGTTTTTCACATTGAGATACAACATTTTTGGTAACTATAAGCAATATCGTCAATTAAATCATTATGCTAAATTTAGATATCTTAAAAAATAGAGATTGAGGAGAGTTATCTTATTTAAATCAATAACGTAAGTTCGACCTATATTACTATTATTAAACAATTTTTTCTTTTTGGAAGTTCAAACATTTGAAATGTTAAAACTTATCTTCATTAATCATTAAGATAAGATGCTCCTGCGAAAAATTTTTTATACGTATGTTACAACAGTTGCAAGATTGCTGGACACATTGAACAGCAGGACATCATTAACCGATAAATTAAAATGAACAACCAGAGAAGTCAGTTCATTCTCAGAAACCGATGAGCTCTTACACTGTAGAGTCAGTTGTAAATTTTATTGAACAATTAGTACCAGAATCTACTCGAACATCTTACTTAATTAAATAACCATATCGTCAGCGATTTAGAATTTATGATAATAAGAAAATTAAAAAAAAAGTTATAACAACTAAAAATTAATCTACGTACTTTTAGTACACCTCAGAAATGGATTCTAAAACGGGACTCCATTGCCTATGCTTCCGAAACCGGTAAGCGGAAAACCCAGTATCAATAACATTTCGGGCCGAAAGCGTAACATGATGACCATCACGATAATCACTTTCTTTCTCTTTGGTAGTAGAGCTAGAATCATGAATCACAGTCATAGCCGGTAATACTTTGGCGGCACTTCTCTTGCTCCTCCTCTTTAACGAATTTTTATGCTTCTTGTCACAAGCAGTGCGTATCATGGCAGTCTCTTCTTTAGTAAACACGCCATTGACCCTACTGAGACGAACTAGCAAGTAAACTTTGCCCGCCAAAAGTTCATCGTCAGCTCGCATGGCGGATATACGTTGACTTGTTTGAAGCTCGTCCACCGGGGATATGACGTGGCCTGGTTCCCCTTCAAGCATGACCTCCGCAGCTTTTATGGGGACCTTGACTAGCCTCAGGTTTCCATTACCGTCGATGAGTTTTGCTTTGGGGCTCGAGTGCTTCAGAAAGCAACTTGAAGTTGAAGCGTGGTTCCCCATTTGATGTATTACATATAGTTTTTAAGTATATATCTTTTAATTGTTCTGCTAGAACTATAACTAGAACTGGCTAGTCAGATAGCGAACTACGCTTGACTTGTAACTTGTAAGAGAGAATATTAGATGACTACTGTTGTTTATGGATTGCTGTGGGTGCTGAGTGTTTAATTGTGATGAGGTCTCTCTCTCTCTCTCTCTCTCTCCCCCTATATATATATATAGAGAGAGAGAGAGAGAGAGAGAGAGAGAGAGAGAGAGAGGCAATGGACGGGAACTGGGCAGCCAGAAAGAGTCAAGACTACAAGTACTAATTAAGAGCGTGGAAAGGAATTATATTAAGACGTGAATGATAAGTTGGGAGAGGAAAGTGTTGGAAACGCGGATCTTAATTTTCTTGCGTTGGGCGTGCGGCTGACGCTGTGCCTTCGTTTTCAGTGGAGTGTGATGATGGCAACTTTTCTAGTGAACAAGTCTTGTATTTTGTTCTCTTTTGGCCTTTCAGGTTTGAAGTGGCAAGAGGTAACTAACTAACGAAGCAACTGCGTGGCAATATCAGAGCATGCCCAATTGATTTTGTACGTGGCCGGCCTCAAATACTTAGAAATTGAAATTTATTTAATTCACAATTTACGGGAAATGAATGAAAGTAATACGTAGGAATTTCACCCGGTCAAACAATTATTGGGAGGCAGCTTAAAGCAACTCGATGTGAGATCTTCTTCGCAATGGACGATCGAGTATCAACCTTTTCATTCGAAAGTGCGCTAGTGCCACACAAGGAAAAGATAAGTCATTTTAAAATTAAAAAATTTTACAGTGGATGCATGGCTTAAAAATTTTGAAAGTATAAATCATGCAAATGCAAGATTCAATATTTAATCACACTCGTAACAAAAAGGCATTTACACTTCATCGTCGACCCAAAATAGTATTATGGGGTTGCTGCTGTACCAAAACTTTATCTAGGAAACACGTTGATTGACAAATGCACGGACTGGATCCGCCGTTGCCATCCACATGGTCTGCATACTGGAACTTCCACGATGTATTGACACTGGCTGGAAGAGAAGAAGTCATACAGCGAAAGGCATAGAGAGAGGAGCAAAAACATAAATGAGCTTTAAGCCTAACAGTACAATGCAACGGCTAAGTATTTAACAAAATTATAAATTTTAAATCATCCAGGATGAGGTGATAATTTTAACAAAATTATAAATTTTAAAGATAAGATGATAATCTTTAAAATACAATAAACTTCCACGTATACCCATTTTTGTTAAAAAAAGGAATAAATAAGAGTGGTTTGATAAATTCCTTTTTTTTTTATTTTTTACAAAAATAAAGGATAAGTTAAGATTTACAATAATTTGAGGGATATTTTGAACTCCAAATTAACAAAATAATAACAAATGGAAATTCTAATATCTGCCCTACCGCAGAATATGACAATAGACGGTAAGTAATTTGACAAAACTACAATACCAGATAATGACCTGCTACCCACAAGTAAATTTTACAGAGCAGTAACGTTACTATCACTTTCCAAACAGACTCAAAACACAGTACCTCCAGTTCAAGTCCCACTAATAGACTAAAAGATCAAACAAGTGAATGAACACTTTTTTTTTTTTTTGTTTTTTTTGTTTGGGTGTTTTTGGGTGGGGGTGGGGACAGGATGTTGTGCGCATGGGTGAAAGTTTGAAATCTGCATTACTTCTGAAACACTTCCTGAGCATTACCCTACTTAATGTATTGAGAGAGCCATTTGAAGCCATCACCATATCCCATTTTGCGAACTATGCTACACATAAACACCTCCAGTGGACGGACATTTGAGTCCGCTAGATTAACCTTCCCCTTTCCAGTGGTGAAATTTGCTAGGCCAAGGTGGTAACGCAACTCTTCCTCAGAAGCAGCATAAGGGATGTCAATCTTGTTTCCTAACACAAGAAACGGAACATTGGCCAATGCCTCATCAGAAAGGAGTGCATCCAGTTCCTTTTTTGACTCCGCAAACCTCTCTTTGTCATAGGCATCCACTAGGTATACCACAGCATCCACCTGTAACACAATGCAAACCACATATCATATTGTATCATGAATAACAACACAAATAATACATTTTAAACTTCAAGCCATGGTCATCTAGAAGAGTACACAATCATGCAACTATTAAAGCATTATTTAGAGGTGCAGTACCTTCAGCCATCAAGGTCTGCCAAGCAGTTTTATTAGTCCAGAAATATCTTGTCTTCATTCATTACATCTCAGTCAAACATGACCTGAATTTATCCCCCTAAGACTCACTGTATCAGCATTGCTTTAGATAGTACATGAACAATAACTGGCTTTAGATAGGAAACGAATAAGAACAATATCTGGCTAAGCTTCTACGAAACTATCATAGCATTAACAGAAGAGTGCACACGGATAAATGCACTTTGTTGACACCACCTAAACCTCCTTCATAGAGCTAAGAACCAATAAGAAAGAAGTTGGATGACATACGATTTCTTTTTTCAGGAAAGATGGTATGATAACTACCCTTGGAATAATTAGAAGAAAGCAAAGGAAAAAAAAAAATAAAGAATGCTCATATGGAAGATAATAGGGAAGCAAAGCAAGTAATAAAGACAAAGGCCCGTACTGATTATGTGGTCTAGCTTCATTAAAAGGCAATGAAGCAAGGGAAGCAAGGGAAGCAAGGGAAGCAAGGGCATCATCACGAAATCCATGCTAGGTGCTAGAGAAGTCCAGTTAAACCTCATCCCAATTCTATAAACTTCATGCCGATAGCTAATCATTCATAAATAAATTTCCATGTCAAGAGTCAATACTGAAGGTCTATTTCTAAAAATTTTATAGGACAGCTTATGACTGAAACATGAATGAGAAGATTTTGCTATAAATTAGGAATGAAATACATATCAAGTGTGGGATGCATAACATAATGCAACAGAGAATGAAGACTTTCTAAAGTCCTAGATAAATAATGAAACAACATAATAAATAAATAAATAAATACAGAGAATGAATTATGTCAAATTTAGATAATAAAAACCTTATTTTGTATACAAGCAAGTCCTGTTAATCTCAGATAGTAGAAGGTCAGACTTAAACTTATCACACATCACGGCTAGCATATATGCAGAACTTGTTTTCTATTGACATAAAACAGACTTTTAACGTCAAAAGAAACAGACTATATACAAATGCATACACAAATGAAAACACTGATTACAATCAATAATCACTTTGAAACAATCAGCAGCTACACAATTACAATGGTAATAAAACTACATTTTACGAAACTAGTGAATATAACTATGTAGCTGAAGGAGCTGAATACATTAAAAATCAATCCAATAGGCTTACAATCATCAAGCAGTTAACAGTGGCTAAGGGAATCGGAGTTTTGTGACATGCAAAGAGAACTAGATATTGAGATATTAAAAAAAAATAAAAAACAAATAGAAAAAAGAAACTAACTTGAGTTACAAATACAACTCACCTTTGCATAGTAATCCTTCCAGACTCTCCTAGCAATCTGATGACCTCCCAAATCAAACGCCTTGAACTTAATTTTCCCAATACTAAGCTCTTCCGATGTGGGATACTGTGTGGGCTGATGCTGAACCAATCTCTGAAGTCCATTCAAGAAAGAGTTACGGAAACAAAATGGAACAGAACTTCTTTTCGTGGAAAGCTAATCATAGAGTTTATTTAAATATCCAATTCTTCCATTACACGAAATTATTCAGATTCCTTTCTCCCCTAAATTGTTTTCCCCGGGAACCAGTCAGGGACCAAGAAGAGGGATATGTCGTTTTCAATTCAGAAAAAATGAAAAATTCAAATCAATTAAGAAAATGAAAAGCTAGATTTAATATGTTTAATATGTTTCAGTCACCGACCAATTCTCAGCAAACTGAAACATAGCTTAATTGATCAAGAAACAAGATCTCGCAAAAATAAACAATAACAAGCGGAAGAAAACGAACCTCATCTTTCAACATGTGAAGCAAGGTTGTTTTTCCAGCATTATCAAGCCCTAAAAACAAGATCTTGGCCTCTTTCTGCCAAAGACCGAGTGAGGCCAGCACTCCGTAGAACCAGTCGAGGAGAAACATGGCTTTATCGGTGGACGAAATTAGAAGCGACGACGGATCGAGCTTGATTTTACGACGATCTAAGGCTGAGAACGAACCAGATCGTCCAATTCAAGGCCTCTGATTGGAATTAATATTGACCCTAAGATGAGCAAGTTCAGTGGGAGAAAGAAAACAAGCAGCGATTGCTTCTTTTGTTGTGGCTTAATTGGCATTTTCTTCCATGAGGTGGATCTCTCTTGCCGCTGGGCCGGGCCCCTCCTCCATTTATGTGCCTGTATTACGATGTCGTTTCTGTCAAAATATTTTATTATAATATAACGCCCAACATTTGACTCCTTGCGGGATTGATTTCTCCGTCGTCGTTTGTGTCGACACATTTTATTATAAAGCGCCCAATATTTGACCCCTTTTTTTTTTTTTTTTTTTTTTTTTTGTTTTAAAGAAAAGGACCGATGCACCCAAACGTGTCTTAACGTCTTAGAAAAAAACGTTTAAATCCTAAATTATTAACGAATTTTAATAATTTAAATAAAAAATTTATTTTTAACTTAAAATTACCGTTATCTCATTTAACATACAATTCAATATATTGACTTTTTCATTTTGTCCATAAATTGTTAATGAAATTACCAATGCACCCTTATTCTTAAGGGATGAAACATTCTTCTTGTTCATCTTTTGACAGTAAATTAAATCACTAAGAAGCTATAAACAAAGCATCAATTTGAAAAAAGTGCAAAATTTGACAACAAAAGGTCAAAAACCAAAGCAGTAATTCGAACCAAAAAAATGGCAGTGCTGCAAATTTATAAAGCATTAATTCCAAATAATGCAACGATTAATTGTAAAATTTACAGGATTAAAAAAAAAAAGGAAAATTGACAGACTTTGCATGAAGCACTCACCATAAGCTACAGTCGATATCATTTCTCATAATCACTATGGTCGAGATCCACAAGCTAAATTCTAATAAGCTGGATTGGCAAGTTAATTTTGCAACCACCAGAAATCAAATTAGCAGCGGCTTCAAGTCACAAGCAGCACCACGAATAACGTCACGAGCAGCACCACGAACAGCGGTACGAGCAGTGACTTCAAGGCAACGGCAGCGGCACAAACGGCGGCAGGGTCTGCGTGCGGCGGATTTAAGGGTTGTGATGTTTTGATAGGGTAACCATTTAGGTTTGTGATATTTAGACGAGGACTTATAAGTAAACTCACTAGATTAGTAAGGGAATACACTACATTAACCTTTCAATTATTTAACCAAATCGAATCCATTAATAATTTGGGACTTAAGCCTCTTTTGTAAAATGCTAGGGACTTTTGTATTCCTTTATTTAAATATTTGCGGTGTGTGTCAATCCTTTTTCCCTTTTTTAAATCCCATAAATGACATTGTAATAATGATATATTTGTTAATAACTTCTTGATTTAATTAACTGATACCTCCTACCTTTAATTTAAAAATAGAGAGTATGAGTCTCTTATATAATTATGGGAGTTTATCTTCTCTGTTGAGCTTCAATTTATATTTTGTATTTTAATATGTTGAGTTAAGTTGTGTTGAACTTTAATTATACATTTATTGTATTGTATATAATATATTTTTAATAAATGATATAGTTTTCTTTTTGAAAGAAGTCATATCACTTAGTTTGCACGCTACATTTTTTTATTGCAATGATAATAATTAAAAAAAGAATAATGATAGTTGTACCAAAACTTTATTTTAAAGTTCATCTATAACAATATGACACGTGATGTTTAATTCAAATAGATGATAATTTTTTATAAGATTAAAGTGAATTAATTATATTATTTTTCTTTCAATTTAATAAATGCCACATAATGTAATTGTGCAACTGAAAGAATGTTTCTTGTGCGATTCTTAAAAAATTACAGGCACTAGTCATTGTAGTTTAATGGCATATAAGATATATGCTAATATGATAATAAAAATTTGGGTTGTGCCATAATAATACAAGTGATTTAGATTAATTAAAAGTTAACGTTTAGCTCCGTTGCTAAAGAGAAAATTCAAGAATTGGGTTGGACTTTAATGAATGCGTTATTTACTAATTATGAAAAAACGATTGAAGCTAGTCCCATTAATATGAGTAAATATACGGGGTTAAAAACGTATTTGAAAAAATAATAATAATAATAAAAGAGAGAATCTTTGGGCAAAAACTAAAATTAAAACTATTTGAGGCACCTAACAGTAAATTTTGGAATCCCTGATTGCGTCATATAGTCTCCCAAAACCCTAAACCTAACAGCAGCGTTAATTGTTCCTCGCTTGCCGTGGCCGGCCACAACCCTGCTATCTTCAGTTGCTCATCCCAAATCGACCCTTTGGTCCGTTGCCTTCTGCAGTTTTTCTAAATAATATCGAAATCAGCTTGCTTGTATACTGAAACTATTTATCTATAACTGTGTTTTAAATTAACTTTTTATTGCTTAATTTCAGAAAGATGGCCAAGTCGAAGAATCACACTGCCCATAACCAGTCTTACAAAGCCCACAAGAATGGAATCAAGAAACCCAAGAAGCACCGACACACTTCAACCAAAGGGGTCTGTATAATCTCTGTCGTATTTCCTTTAGTAAGTGTCTGTGAATGATATTTCTGTTCATTTAATCATTGTTCTTAATGTAGATGGATCCTAAGTTTCTGAGGAATCAGAGGTACGCAAGGAAGCATAACAAGAGTAACGGCGGATCTGCTGAGGAGGAGTAAACGTTAAAGCTGAGTGTCTGTTATTTTTATCTTACTAAAGCTGCTTGTTTAGTCTGCTTTTGTTATGAAATACAACGTTTCGGTTTGGACAGAATTAATTTGGAGGACTGATAATGAATTTTGGTATTATTGCCAACTAAATATGATTTTGTACCTTAGGTTATATTTATTGTTTGCTCTTTGTAACAAATGTCTTGGAATGTAGTGTCTTATAGGCCTTCTTTGAGATCAAGCTGAAGTTTGCTAGTATTTTTTAGGCTTCAATTCATTATGGATGAGTTATTTGCTGGGTTTGTTTCTGATATAGAATGGTTCTGTGTGCAAATGAACTACAGTTTCATGCTGCTTTTCCTTATGAATGTTGATGTTGTTTTCTAATGAGTCATAGCTTTTTAGGAATGAAAATTTTATATTGGTTCTGCCATTTTAAGTAGTTTTTATTACAGTAAATCTGCCATCCAGTGGTTTTCTTGCTGTGTTTAATTTGGTTAAGCGGTTATATTTTGTAGAGGTCGTTTGCTATGGTCATGTAACAGCTCTTCTGGCTTTCATTTGTATTGGTTTTCCATAAATGAAGTGTTATGTTGTATTTTAGTGTTAGTTTCATTTAAGAGTTAATCGCTTGATAGGTGTATTTACATTGAAGTTGACATTTGTGGAAAAAATTATGTCAGTGACTTTTTTATATGCAAATGCATACTTAAAATTTTCCTGAATCTTATTAAGCTGGTGTTTGCAAAATTTACTATATAACCATTGAAGTAAATAGATTTTATTTCAAGTATTAAATAGTTCTAGACCATGGATACCAACTTTAGAAGGGTGTGATCAGACACTTCATTTTCTTGATTTGGCAAGAGTCTTGGGAAGTGTCTCCCAGGACAATTAGGTGATGTCGCTAGAGCATGCTGGTAGTTTTCTTTACTTAAGCCAACTTGCCTTTTACCTGAGAAAGTGCTGGAATCAAATCTTCCTTAAAAGGCGCCAAGTAATATTATTTTGGGAGATTCCATTGTTGATTACTGAAGTGCACTTGAAGTAGCTTAGGTTGTGCAGTGCATAATGTTTCCTTTATTGTTGATTCAGAGTGGCCCTTTAGTTGTAGTTCTAGGCACTTCTGTCTAGTTGCATGGATCCTTTGTTTTCTTTTGTTAGGCACATTTGTTTGCCGTGATCCTTTGTTAAATGTAGAAGATGTAAAGTCCTTGAGGAGATGCATTAGATAACAAAAGGACTTCTTATCGGCTGGAGAAGATATCAATAACACAACCTGGGACATTATGAATTTTGTTTGTCCCGGAATTGAGACCAGAACAACAAAATACAGAATCATTACATTATATTCAAGCATTGTGTAATGGATCCCTGTAACTGACGTGTTTATAAGAGTCTGATTGTCGTGTATAGAGACATGCTTGCTGAAAGTTGTAGAATCATTGATTGCTGAACTCATTTCTCCTCTGCATGCTTCACAATCACAACAGGACACTTAACGTGCTTAGCACAATAATCACTCACGCTTCCTAAGAGAGCCCTGTAAAATTTAGAAAAGAATTAATCTTCGAACAATTGGCTTGGCTGTGAATTAGGCAATAATTGAAAAGATAGAGTAGCTAGTATCAATTGCTTGTACCTCTTGACGAAGCCATAACCGTGGCTTCCCATCACCAAAGTGTCAGCTTCGAGTTTCTCCACGGTACCACATATTACATCCTTGGCATCGCCACTTCCCACTACTCTCTCTATATGTATCTGTAAAAAGAGACCAAAAAAAAAAAAAAAAAAGAATCATCCGTAACTGCTAAACTGAAAAATGGAAACAATATGGCGGTGTTGCTGATAAATAAGCAGAGGCTTACACTGTTTTTGAAGTTTCTGTACACAGCTTCAGCTCGATTCATCACTGAATTCACCGACTCACTTGCGTATTCCTCCACGGCCCTGACGACATCATTAGAGAATATATATCCTGCGAGGTGAAGGGGTCTTTACGTGAGTGGGATGTCATCATGATTCATGAACAAATAATGTCTACAAAGGACTATGGAGAAAGTGGCTGGTCTGACCTGCAGCATCAAAGGAGGAGTGGACGGGCGGAGGTGGTTTAACGTAGAGGAGGACAAGGGTGTTCTTGGTATGGTGAGAAAACAGGTTGTTGAGACACCACGAGAGTGCGTGCATGCTCTCTTCACTTTCGTCCACCGCTACCACAACTGTGCGCTTGTTCGTGTTCATCTTCAGAACTCGTGCGTTGTTGATCAACTTTCAATGGATTTTTGCCCTTTTGGCTTGCAGCTTGCTCTCTATCTCTCGCTCTCTCTCTATATATATACAATAATGTATGGCTCTTGAGAAATTTTAGGGCCTCAAGATGTTGTAGATAAATGAAAAAAATGAAGAGATTTACAAGGGCCGCTTCCTGTGGTTTTCAGTTCCGTGGGTTTTCATTTCAAATTACGATTATCGCCCGTGGTCCGTGGTTTTCTTTTTGTGATGACCGTGACGAGGTGTAATGTAAATAAAGACCTAATATGGGTATAAGTGCAGCTAAAAATGGACCATAATGTTAGTTTTTCAATAAATAAATAATTCTTTTTTTTCTTCTATGATTTAAAAAATACGCGAGTTCATAACTTCGGATCAGATCATTCATCCCTTTCGTAATTTGGTTGAAATCCATCCAATTCAAGTTAAAGTTCCAAAACTTTAAGCTGAAATTCTCCTAAAAAAAAAGGATAAATAAGAAGTTTTCAATTGGATGATAATATTAATAAAATAAAAATATAGAAATAGAACAACCAGGCTAAGAGTTACAGTCAAGCCTGTCAACATGATAAAGAAATTATTGCAACCTTTTCCCGCAAACATTAAAGAAGCAAAAAAAAAAAAAAATCAATTAGGCGGACCTGAACTTGGTAACTCAAAAAGGCTCCTCCAATTATTGATCACACACAAGTCGCTGCCCGTTTTTCTTCTTATCCTTTGCGGTCTACATCTGGTCAGGGACCAGTGACCAAATATCTCAAGACTCAATCGGAGGCTTGGCTGCCAAACACGTTACATTCATAAGCTAATCCATTTGGCAATAACCAGAAGGTACCCTGCTTTCTTTGAACATTTCCTGAATCCGTTGCTTTGCGGGATGTATTTTACAATTTTTCCCTTTATGGATTGTCAGACTTGGGAGTGTGAGAGGGTTAATGATATTACTAGATGCTTTCAATTTGATCAAACCCTTTTAAAATAAAGTACTAATCGTCCCATTTGGTTGCTAATGTTAAGGAAAAGTTTGTGGCCACGCTCTCCATTACTTTAGCTCTTAGAAGAGCGTCCCATGTTCGATCCATTAAAAAATTGGTACAATAACAAAGTATAAAGTAAGGGGACAAACCAAAAAAAAAAAAAAAGGAGAAAAGAAAAAACATCTTCTTTCATAAGGGAGGGGAGAAAAAAAAAGAAACGGATTTGGAAAGAAGAATGAAAATGATTCTCCTTTCTAGACGGTTTATTATCAAAAGCAAAAGCAAAGTGTAATTAATGATACAGTGTTAAGTTTTTTATAAATAAAATGAAGGGACGGTCTATCTACCACTCTACCATACATTAGCTCCTATACTATATTATTATAGGTTCTTCAACAATTATAATGTAAAGTTGGAAGTCAATACAATATTAGAGAGGTCCTAAATTAAAACCTCAATTGCGATTAAGCAATTAATTAAAAGAGTTAGCTGAATGATGTCTACAGTTTGAGTCTTTTAGATAAAGCATTTATTTATGTATGTATGCGATGCTCCAATATTTTATCTCTAAAAACAGATCCCGTAATCACACCATCTGTTGATTGATGACATTTCATCGATCAACCAACGGGAGTGACTCTCGTTTTAAGGAAATGTGAACCAAACTTGTTGGTACCAGCGTGGGCCCTTGGCAAGACTCAATTTCATCAAAGGTGAACCTTTGGGCCGATTATATAATGGCATAAAAAAGTGAAACAAAGGGCCATGGGCCAACTTATCAAATCTCCACAACCGTTTTCGAGAGTGAATTGCCCTTCTCTCTCTCTCTCTCTCTCTCTCTCTCTCTCACTCTACACGCACACACGCGCACAAACCAACTTTGAAGCAAAGACTCCTCCAAAAGTGTAACAAACAACCATCTATCTACTTCTCATCAAACGTTTGATTTATACATATAATAATCAACTAATCATCACTTATTTCTGCCGAGCTAAAGATAAAATTAAATTATTGTTCTTTTGTTTTGAACTTTCTTTTTCTGCCCTACTTGCCCAAGTTCCATCCGATGCCATTTAAACGTTACTTCCAAATCTTATTGAAAACGAAAATTCATTTCTGGCTCCATTTTCTTTGGGCATCATAAAAACTCACTGCATAAATATTCTAAAAAGCTAACTTCAGTTTTATATGGGAGATCGTAGGAGTGATCTACCACTGCCGCGGCCCCACTCCATGTCAGATGATTAGCGCTAATCAAACCTCTTTGATTGAAATGTATATGCCGTACACGCCCGGTGTCCAAGACGTGGACTCCACTAGCCGCGTTAATGAATCGACGGCTGAGATTAATTTGATCAGTTGAGCTGGTCTCCACAGACGTATATTAGGGCTGCCCACTTGCCACTCGCTTTAAAAGTTCGAAAGGAGTTCATACCCATATGTTATACCATACATTCACGCCATTTGTTCGCGACACATCTTTCATAATTAAAAGAATCCATAATTTTGAGAGAAGAGACGAAAAAAAGGAAAAAAAAATGAAGGCGATAAGATCAAAGAGGAGATAGGCACAAGTGTCAGCATCCTAAATATCATCGAGTGTTATTTTAAATTAAGAAATTAATAAGAGCGAATTTGTTATTGCAATAACGTTTGAAATTTTGAATGAAACATCATCGACATCGAGTGTCAAAAAAAAAAAAAAAAAAGAAACGAAAAGAAGGTGGGCCCCGGCAATCCAGCATATTAAGAGCTAGCCTAGCCCGGCTTTTCGGTGGGCGCATTTTTTATATTTTAATAATTTCCGATAGGGGCCCATCAATTTAAATTTCTGGTAGCAAAACGACCTGGGACGGATGATTGGCGATCAAAGGCTTCATATTCAAACTTGCGGAATGATAAATTTGATTTCGACACAGTGGCGACAATAAAAAATATGACAATCACGTTTTAACAGACCAATCGAATTGAAAACAATTATTTTACAAAAGTTTCTTTTTTACGATCTTGCCCCTCATGGTAATTAGTTATTTACAAATTTATAGCAACAAAACGGATAGTTAACTCTTTAAGAAATAATGTAATTTAATTATTAAATGAATATGATCTTGTTTTAAAATGGCATTAATGACTGACGTCGTTTGCAAAATGGCTTTTTGTAATTCTCTGCTTCGCGAGAGTTTGCGAAGGAAATGAAATTGGGCAGAGGGGGATCGCTTTCGTAGACATAAATTATAGCATGCCTTACTCTGAAAATACAAAAAAATATATTATTGCATACCTTGTGAAAAATGCCGATTATAATATTTTACACAACAATCAATCAACAGTAATAAATATACCATTTATTACTGATGGGTCCATTTCATTGAAAACTAATCATTGACTAATAAAAATAAATAAGGCTGTATACGTAAAACTTATGTGGTGGAGTCAAGTTCATAAACTCATATTCATAGTTGTATAATAAATGGTAAATTATATACTTAGATAAAATTAAAAAAGTGGTTAATTAAAACAGATTAAATTACATATTTTTTGAGTCATACATTATGCACTTGAGTCTTTGCACTCGTTTAAATTTTTAAAATCCTTAACCGCGTATTTTGATACAGCTCAGAGTCTGAAATCGGCCACTCCAGCGAAAAAAATGATGACACTAGAAGGGGAAATAATTAAAATAAAAGAGAAATACAAGAGTGGATGTAATAATCATATTTATTTGGAAAATTAATAAGGGCAGTATCGGAATTTCATGTTATGTTTCATATATTTAAAGTTCTGTTCTGTCTTCACGCTCCGATAGGAAGGAAACAGACGCATACATAGCAAATTTGAAAATCAAAGAAGGGAGTTTTTAACAGAGAAAGAGACAGAGAGAGCTCAGAGCTGATAGAAAATGGGAGACGTTGTATTGTTTGTGGAAGATTTCAAGTTAAATTCGGAAACAACATCACACTGTAGAATTTGCCATGAAGAAGAGTTTGAAAGCTGTAATAGCCTGGAAGCTCCTTGTGCTTGCTCCGGTACCGTTAAGGTAGCTAAAAGAAACAAAAACGTTTATTCCGTTTTCTGGCTCATGTGGGTCAGCTTTGATCACGTTATTGAATTTTGATTCGGTATTGTTTCATCAAAAATTCATTTGTCTTTTGCTTTCAGTTTGCTCACAGAGATTGCATACAGAGGTGGTGTTACGAGAAGGGCAACACAACTTGTGAAATCTGTCTCCAGGTTTGTTTTCAAAATGGATAGGAACAAGTCACTCTGCTTTAATATTGATGTGTTTTTATTTGTAATTTGCTCAGTTTATATTGATATTGAGTAAAAAAAAAAAAGAAAAAAAATTCTGTCTCCATATTTCCGTTCTTTTTTGATTCAGAGTTTCTCCAAACAATAATTTCTATCGTTTCTTCTTGTGTTTTGAATTATGGGTATCGGCAAACTTGTTAAAGTCTTCTGCGATGTTGGTTTCTTGACCTTCAAAGGGCTGAATTTCTTTTGGATTTTAATTCTTTAATTTATTTCTTGTAAACAGAGTGTAAAGGACTTAACGTAAAGGAACTTTTTATGATCTCTGTTAAGCTTACGCCAATGTTGCGTCTTAAAATTGGAACGAAATAGTGATGGGCGTGAATATGCAATATTATTGCAGGAATACGGACCTGGATATACAGCACCTTGCAAGAAGTCTCAGTTAATTGAGGCTGCAGTGACAATTAGGTAATTACAGTTATACTAAATTTGAAGACGCGTGATTTCTTAAAACTCCCCGCGTTGGAATTTTCTCCCTTTAGTTAAAGTAGAAATTTGCATTTTATGTTTAATTTACTAAATTTCTTTTAAGAAAAATTAAAAAAATATATATGTAATTAATATGCCGGACGTGCTTGCTTTACAACTAATTGTGCAAGTTGCCGCTCAAATTAAACCTAAACATGCGCCAATGCGCTGTCTTGTGTTCTATTTTATTTATTTTTTTTCTGTATTAAGCAACTAGTATTTTGTGAAAACTCCGACAGAGATAGCTTGCAAATTCCGAGAAGAGAACACGTGCCGCGAAACCCGAGATTGGTGGCCATTGCCGAAAGATTATCCGTGGAATCTCGTAACTCTCAGTGCACATCCGCTGCCGATAGGACCGCCGCTTGCTGCCGGTCGCTGGCTCTCACGGTATGTCTTATTCTGTGAACGGTCAGGCTAAAGAGTTTTAATGTGATTGATTGTTGGGCAGATAATTTGGCCAACGCTTAAGGCCGTATGCTTTTATTATTTGTATGATCAACACCTCTTCGCTGTTATTGATTGTTTTGGCAGTTCACAGTTCTTTTGCTTGTCAAACACTTCTTCGCTGTGCTTACCGGGAAAACCGATGAATACCCATTTGCACTTGTCACTGTAAGTATCTGCTGTTTGTTGGCACGTCAACAATCACTATCATTGCACTAATTGTACGTCCTGTCTCTGTGTCATTTGGTTTTTACTTTGTCTTGACTCTTGAATGATTTTTACAGATACTTCTTCTAAGAGCTAGTGGAATTATACTGCCCATGTACATATTGATGAGGACAATCACAGCCATTCATAATAGCATCCGGAGGGAACATCACCATGTTAGTTTTGTTTTCCCCTTCCCCGAGAAAACATCCAACTAAACTAATGTATTAAATACTTAATTATAGCTGAGCCAACATTTTCTCTGCATTTCAGGTTACGTATGATGATGACACCTCGAATTCCGATGAAGAAGAAGAAGATTATGATGATGAACAAGAGGAACAACTGGATCCCCGTCATTCGGTGTGAACACTTACTAGTTTCATTTGTATCAGGGCAGCTAACCAATGCTCGATTTTTGGAAATTCCCACGTTATGCGGGCATGACACGAATATAAACAAAAATCGCAGAAATTCTTTCGTCCACGAAAAGCCTACATTAATTGAATATTTTATTCATAACCCTAAGATAAAATAAAATGTTTCAAATAACACAGCAGGTAGAAACTCACAATGGATCAATCTTTCCTTTTTGACATGATGATTTCCTAACACTGGCGGCTAATATATACAGATGGCAGGCCAATCTAAATTACAAAATGGTGAACAGCTTGGAATGAAACTGTTGAATCTTATCTAGTTTAGATTGCTACATGCTTAAGATCTCAGTTTTACTCACCCTTGGTTGATCCTAGAAACTGAAAACAAATGCCACCCACGAGAAAGGTTTTCCATATACCACAATGATGTTGTATCTCGTATATACAAGCAGATGCTGATGTCAAAATTAACAACAGGATCCCTCAGTTCTGCTGTGTAAAAACTAGTCTTGCTTGACGCTGCAGTTCTGTGAGGCAGGTAACAACATCACCCTCAGAAGACTTCTGACAACTTAGGTTTGCAGTGAAACTGAGCAAACTTTGAATCAAGACCATCATATGGTCAACACAATGGTCTCCGGGCAAGTTTTCTTCAGATTCCTTCTTGTGCTTACCATATACAGCCTCAAAATCTATGGACTTTGCACCAGCTTTTTGAAGTACTTTGTCCGGAAGTCCTGAAATGGTTACTAGAAAGTGCTTAAGATTCTGCGTTTGTGATATTGACTCAGTAAGAAATTCAGATTCACAGTTTGAAAATCCTAGTGTCCAGTGGGCAGATTTTAATTTCAATATGTAATGAACCAAACGATACTTCCTGGCACATTAAAGACAAACTATCCATAAAATATTTACTTGGTATCCCTGTTGATTCTATTTATTTTTCCAATTTTTTAAGCATAAAGATCAAAACAAAGTGAATGGTACAATTCTTGATGCTACTATGAATCACTTCAACAGCCACTAAATTGCATAATCACCACCATAGGCTCTTATTTGGAGGGACTACGAGAAGACAACAGAAAACGAAGAACCTCACCAGCTAGTCGTGCAACATTGACGCCATAGCTTTTGGGACATGCACCAGGGCTCAGCCTATAAAGAAATGTAACTTCTTCCACACCTCCAACTCCATTTCCAACTTGGCAAGCCATATGACAGAGCGAGACCTGCAGCAAAACATGAAAGATAAACAATCACACAGCAAAACTTGAAAATTCAAAGGTTATTTATTGATTAAAGAACGGCCAAGATGTTGATCTTAATAAATTTTAAACTAAGAAGAGAGGCTCATGCATTTTTCAATTCATTGATAATTTATGAACTCATTTATCAGAGACACCCTTGGCAGGTGATCAATAATAAGTCTAGTGTAAAGGCAGCCATGAAGTTAAAAAGATTCAGTTTCAAGCAAATTTAACAGGTAGAACATACAGAAGCATACCCTGGGGTCTTTCTTATAGTCTACTGCTAAGCGGTGATAGTGAGTTGAAAACAATCCACGGCATTGCACTTTATGAACAAAGTGCTCAAGAACTGACTCCCTGCGAAGGATTGAAACCCGGAAGTAAAAACACTGAGAAACAAGATAGTAAACTGAAATTTCAAAGAAAATGTATCGTTAAGAGGAAAATCATTGTAGGTTGAAAGGCTTATTATAAAAAGGCAACTTAAAATATCCATGATGACTGAAACTTACGCAATGGCTTGTCCATCTGAAGTTGATGTCCCCCGTCCAAGTTCATCTAGCACCACCAATGAATTACGAGTTGCTGATGACTGCAACAGCCATAATAAATGAGTACAGAGTAAAATGCTTAAATACTCAAATCACTAGAGATCTATAATCAAAAGATAGGATTGCTGATTTGGGACCTGTCAGATGTTTCTAATGCAAATGAAAAATATAAAAGAACTCATAAGGGAAAAGAATCTCCATATTGATGTTTAGCAGAAGCAGTCAAAAAGTATGTATTCAGACAAAACCAAACTATGTACTAGCCCCTAACAGAGAAATGCAAGGAAAATCAGCGATAGTTTTCCAGTTAGTCTATGTTTTCCAAAACTCGTTTATCTATAAGTTCCACAAAGGTCAAGAATATAAAACACATTCATCCACTTCTACATTTTTCTCGTAAGCCTTTTCATGTCCCTTTTCTCCAACATTTCAATACTTGTACAAGTGATGCATATACCTACAAAATTGGTTTAGGCTACAAAAGACTCTCACCAGCATTGATGCAGTTTCTGAAAGCTCAGTCAGAAAGGTACTCTGGCCTGCCATAATATGATCTTTAGCACCCATACGGACAAAGATTCTGTCAACAGGTGAAATTTCAAATATCTCTGCCGGGACATCTGCTCCTACCTAGAGAAGAATCAAAGGTATTTATTACAGAAGAGCACAAGGAAACGTCCATTGGCACGGTGCCAAGCAAGCTCAATATTTGAGAACAAACCTGAGCCAAGATTACAGCTAAGCACACTTGGCGAAGAAGGGTTGATTTTCCTCCCATGTTAGGACCAGTAAGGAGTATGAAACTGGCATTGCCACTACCACCTATGGTAATATCATTGGGAACGAATGCACCCTTCCCTAAGGAATCACTTCTAAGAACAGGATGCCCTAAACTTCTAGCGGAAATACATGGCTCTTCATTTGAACTCGAGTCTGAGATAACAGGACGGCATGTTGGCCCCTCATAAAAGTCACTTGCAATAGCCAAACTGATTAGAACATCCAGTTCTGCAACATGTGACAGCTGATATCAACCATTAAACTGAATAAAAATTGTGGAAAATGTACATTTTCTTTCTGCCCTTCAACAAAATGATGCCTGGAACCCGTAAATAATTTTCTTGCACAGAATAATAGAATAAAGAAAATAAAAATTAAAGAAACTATGTAAGCCTAAAAAAAAATAAAGAAATTATGGTGGAGTAACACGATTTTAGTTGGGGAGCACTCCAAGAAGTAAGCTTCAACAAAACGAGAAATAAGTTAAATGAAAAAAGAGGAAACAATCAATTTGTAACAAATGCTGATATAACAATACAATCATTAACAAATACCTATTTTGGTCAAAGAAAGTGGTGGGGCCTTTTTAGAGAAGAAAATAAATTATCTACATTTGACAAGCTAATTCATTTTGGAGGAACAGCTATTGGATTGCAGGATTAAGAATGCATGTAATAAGCTCCCATCCAATAAAAATAAGTGCCAAACCTGCTGTTGCAGAAACCATCTGTCTCCATTTATGATGGTGTTCGCAAAACTGTCCAATCAACCTCTGCAAAATGCTCTTCAATGCTGACTCCTTTTCAGATTCAGCTTGTGAGAGCTCTCCCAACAATTTCTTAATATTTGGAGTCCAGTACCTGAAGAAGCCCTGCTTGAAACAGATGGAAAGCCAAACAGGAAATTTGGCATAAGGTCATGCCAACAAAGGCAGATTTAGAGCCAACTATTCTTGACCAAATCAATCATGGCAACAAATAACACCTTAATTACAATACAAGCAGCCTTCCTTTCTAATTAAAATTCTAGATAGGCTAATGTCAAGACTAATGGGCAGGCATAGTATCAGAAGGCACGACTCCTCCCATTTGAAATTACACAGTTCTGGCATTGCATGTGGACATATTGATAACTTACAGATGCCAAATGAGAAAGAAATGTAGCCCATGTCCTCATAGGAAGAATATCCACGTTGTAAGCTTAAGGTCCATTACCGCATTAAATTTTGAGTATATCAATGATGCAAGAGAAAAGGAAAAAAATGTGCTGGGTCACAACCAAAGCAATAGAAGGAGAGAACTTCGATAATTTAATTTGTCCAGATGTAACAAATTCATCTTAAATGCAGAGACATACAACATATTTTGTTCTTCAAGTTCTGTGCTTAATGATAATCACCTTTTTGGATGATCGTAACTCATAATCACGGGGAACACTCCCACGCAAACTTTCTGGTACCTCTAGCAAGTAAAGCTCTTTGCCAACGGTGACATAAGTGATCTATAACACATCATAAGAGAAGTTTTCAATTTATTAAGACGAGAAAAAATCTGGGAAGCACACCATTGAAAGATTAAAGACCAATAGACTTCCAGACAAGTTCTTACTGATGTGTCTCCAAGTAACTTCCTTTGCTCCTTGAGGTGTTTAGTTAAACTAGATTCTATCTCCTTAACTTTTCTACAGGCAGAGTCATAGTCCATATCAACTCCTCCATGAGGTATTATGCGACCAGAATTATTGGCTTCCACCCAATCAAAGGCATCCTTGAAATGTTTCAGTATTGGAACGATATCAGGAAGACCTTTGCCTGCACAAAATAAAAGTTAGGAGGTCAAAAATGAATTGTGGCATGGTTAAAAATCATGCTACTCATACCAGGAGTTAATATATGATGTAGCTGTCTAGACTCAGTATTTTCCAAAATGGCACCCAGCGATAAACATGCTTGCTCCATTAACTCGCAACCATGTAGAGCTGATATAAACTCTTGAAGTTGCTTCTTTGCTGCATCCTCGTATAAAACTACTTTATTTGAATTTCTTCCATTAGCTTCACTGTGTTTGATCAACAAAATAATACATAAATGGTTTCATATAATCTTCAGGAATTCAAACAAAGCAACTGATATACTCAAACTAATGCATGTGAAATTCTTTCTAAGCTTTTACCTGCTGGCAAAGAGGCGAGCAAGTACGCGCTCCATGTCTGGTAGCCTGGACAAGGCTTTTCGAAATTCAAGTGCAAAAGGTTGATTTACCCCCTATATAGGACGTAAGATTCAATCAAAATACAAGTATTTTAAATACCACCAAATTTACTAGCTATTCAGCTGAATCCATTGCGAAAATACAATGGAATGCCCCGAAACATTTAGTTTAGTTCAATCCAGGACAAAGAAAATTGAAAATAAGACTAAGGATTTGACTAAAATTCAGGTGCAGCAATGCTAATATCAATTCAAATAGAAATTGCCCCAGTGATAACAAACACAAAAAAATATAGCAACAACATCCAATTCCATGGACTCAGCCATTCTGTTTAAATGAAAACAAAAGAATTATCCAGAAAACTATCTCGTAAATTAGATGCATGAATAGCAGTAAACAAAGAAACCCACCTGTAAACCAGCAACAGCATCCTGTCTTTCCTTTATCAATCCTGAATTATATAAAGGCCTGGCCAGCCATGTCCTCAGCAACCTCTTCCCAAATGCTGTCACACAATGATTCAGCTGTGCGTACAGCGTTCTTCATGGCCAAATAAATCAGTTTAAAGTGAGATGAAGATGGCAATAACATGCAATAATATGACATTAAATGGCCTATGACAAGCTTACCCTGAAGAGTCTCCACTTCTACTGTTCTCAAAAACCTCAAGGTTCTCCAGGGCAGGAGCATCAAGAACCATGTACGGTTTTTTGGCCATTTCCCCAAAGCCAGAGCATGGTAGTAATTCAAACTTTGCAAATCTAAGCAATGTCTCATCTAGAAAAGACTGCTTTAGATAAAACAGAGTGCCTCCAAGAGCTGAAAGCACTAGACTTCCACTGTTGCCAGTGCTTATTAGCTCTGACAAAATGTCAGGAAGCCAGGTCAAGCCATCTTCTTCTGCCTGAGAATTAGCAACATTGGAATCTGCCTTGTTTAAAGATTCAGCAGTTATCCTCTTATAGATACTTTTGATCTCCAGAACAGTTGTTTCAGCATCCCAAAATTCCGAGAGAGGGACCAAATCATTCACCAACGGATCTCTTGTATGCCTCAGTATTGCTCTTTCAGTTTCAGGACTGAGCATATTTGCAGGTTTTATAATTTCTACAGGCCTTAACTCAGATAACAGGCAACACAACACAGTGCAGTCTATATCATCCATAACCTGGTTGAAGGGAGAAGCATACATGGTCAACAACTTGGAACTTCAGAACAACATTCACATCCAAGAATGAGAGATATAGCATAAAGTGGGGTCTTGATATATTAAAATCTAAACCCAAACCTGTCCAAGAATTATCCTGCTGGTAGCAACATCAACCACACAGATACCAAAACAACGGTCAGTGTTTTGACTTGCGGGGCTCTGGTTGCTTTCAGTCAGTGCCATCAGGTAAGAAGCATCTGGATTTGCTGACAGCAATTCTCCCTCAGTTAGTGTTCCTTTTGTAACCACTGCACATACTTCACGTTTCACCACCTACAAACAATGGGAAAAAATTTTAAGAACTTTTATTTTCTTTTTCTCTTTTCCAACTTTATGTGCCAAATCTGAAGATATAAAGGCAAAGAAAGAATTGCGTAGAAACACAAAAAAAAAAAAATATCAAAAGTAATATCCAAGAAAATGCAATATAATTCATTCTCATTCACAGAAAATTGATTCAACTGAACAAGAGCACAATCTATCCATTAGGAAAACAGCCATAATAACACCAGCATCAATACCATAAAGAATTTATAATTCTAACAAAAGAATTACAGACTTAATCTAAATTACAAGGACTACAATCAACATAAAGGTCTATGGCATGCAAGGTAGTATGTGAGAATTTCTAGATTTGACTTGCATATCTAACTACTAGAGGTGACCTAGTGATCAGCAAATAATATTTTAGTTAGCATAAATGTTACAAGGCAAAAATAAATGTATAGCTAGAATCCTTATTCAGTAGCCAATTCTTGGAAAAGGTAAACGAATATTTGATAGCTAGAAACAAAAGAACGAAAAATCCTAGAAAATAAATAAATCAAACAGACCTTATCTTTAGAACCTTTCTCTTTCCGACGAAGCTCCAGCTGTTCAGGTGTTTCCGTTTGCTCTACGACAAGAACTCGATAACCCTGCTCTGTCAAGGTAGCTCAAATCAAATTTTGCAGAATACAAAAGGTGTTCATAAAAGAGAAGAAAAACCCTCAACCTTTCTTGCCAATTTCTCCACATTCATCGAGAAGTTCCTCTCTGGAAATCCACAATGAGGTTGTTCTCCCTGAGAAATGGTGGAATTAATTATTACTTGAGAAGAGCTTAACACACCATGAATCTAATAGAGATGTCCACTTTTTACAGCCGAGATTAGTCCACAAATGTTTCTAGCTAATTAATTTCTTCTAACTACTGAGGCAAATGTCCTCCACAAAATTATAGATCAAAAGATATAACAATTTTACTTAACAGAATTCCTCCAAATCAATTCATACCTTCATATACTGTAAATCAAGTTCTTTAGCTCCTACATGTGCATCCATTTCAAAAAGTTCATAAAATTTGCCCATCTGCTCGAACAAAAAATGAATGTTATTCATTTTATGGTGCTAATGACATTGACAATTAGGACAACGGCCAGCTTTATTTGAATGGAGTAAACAACAGGAATACCTTAAAAAAGATGACCTTGTCCATATGCTTTGACTTAAACTCCCACCATTGTTTCTGTATGATCACAAATTGCTACT
Organism: Murraya paniculata; assembly: GCA_030449075.1. NCBI lineage: Eukaryota > Viridiplantae > Streptophyta > Magnoliopsida > Sapindales > Rutaceae > Murraya > Murraya paniculata. The sequence continues at coordinate 1,268,426 of JAEVFN010000015.1, read as the reverse complement.
CAGTGAATATAAAGGTGATTTATACCTCAGAAAACTTAAAATAATAACAGTGCAAAGCTACTACCTGGCCTTCCGATAAATTTCTTAAGAAACCAGGTGGCAAGTAGAGAGTCCTTGGATCATAATGTACATCTCCAGGGCATCGTCTTTTTGCATCCCTGCGGTCTCTGTTTCAGGATCAAATCTCAATTCATCAGTAAATATACATTGCATGTATTTTCTACATACAATTTACGTAGTCGTTGCAACTAAAGGGGAAGGAATGATGATACAGCCAAACTACTTCAAAGAGGATACAATTAGAAACAACAGATTAGCTGCAACCATCTGAAGGCCGCCACCAAATAGAGTAGCAATAGCAAAATGTCACAAACATACAAAAGGAGTGACTTGTGACTTACAAAAGCTTAAAAGGAAACAAGAATATGTAACAAGAGCTTACGGTCCAAGGAAGCGAAACTTCTCCGCTTCACGCGTACTAAATCTTTCTGAGACATCACCCATTACCGGATTATCAAAACCATTAGATACCTTATCACCTGCATCAAAGCATACTCAATCAATATCCATTATAGATATCAGAACTCGATCTTTATTAGATGCAATGGCATGGCTTCTAGTGAAATAATAACAGACAGTTGAAAAGAAACCAATTTAGCTTATTGTGGACAAAGGCTAAGAAGAAATCAGCAACACAACAGATCTAGAAAACAAATTAAAATGTAAATGTAGCTGAAATAATTCCTAGTTTTAAAGGAGAGCGACAATCAAAAAACCACTATACTCCACAAAAATTCCTATTGAGGTAAGAGCAACAGTCATAGCAAAGTCAAAATTAGAACATAAATAAACTAGGAAGTAGTCTATGTGGAACACCAACTTAACAGTCTGATGAATATCCAAATGCTATTGCCATATTGCTTGCTTATCTTTTTGTAAGAAAAATTATAGAGGCCATGTTTTCCGTAGGCATGATGATGCTATGTCCACAAAAGACTTAAATTATGCAAACCATCTGCCCATATCTTGCACACATGACAACTAATTTCTAGGTATGATACAGGGAAGAAAACTAAATCTCGCAGACCCAAAAACTGTAAAAAGAAATTAAATCTAAACTAAACACTATCACATACTCCCAAAAATCTTCACAGGCTCAATGATAGAAGACTTAAACTCGGCATTAACTGCATTTCCGTCACTCTTGCTCTTCTTCACTCCACTTGATTTCCTTTTCCTTACTCTCAAAACCTTGTTCTCCTGCTCATCAACAAGATCCACTTCGTCATCCTCACTTACATCCTCTTTTCCCGCATTCTTGTCCCAATCATCATCACTAGAATCACTTCTATCATCACTTATCTCATCCTCTACATTTTCCATTTCCTCGTCATCTTCAAGCACCACTTTCTTGAAAGAACCACGGCGAAGTCGTTTCAACAAGCTTACACTCTCTTGTACCCACTCAATCTTTTCCTTTCCCAAATCCAACAATTCATCTTCGCCATCATCGTACTGAACCAAATGCTTATTACAATCCTTATCAAAAGATTTCACACAACCTTCGTACCAGGCCTTATCCAAGGGCCAGTAAACCCTAATCCTCTTGCCCACAACATCTTCACCGTAGGATTTGGCCGCAGCGGGCGTTGAAGGAGGAAGCGAGGGGGTTTGGCCGATGACGAGCCGAGATTTTTTCGGGTTGGATTGGAGAGGGGACGGGGTGGTCGAGCGAGGGCTTGGACTCGGGCTCCAATTAGAATTAGAGTTAGGGTTAGGGTTTGTGTCCGAGTTCGATTTATTAGGGTTTAATTTGGAGATAGTGGGAGATGGAGACGGCGAATTAGATTTAGAAAAAAAGGAAGTAATTTGGCGCTGTGGATTGACCAGTGGTGATCTGCCATTGTTTTGGCGCTTACCCGGGGCCATTTTAATTTTACTGCGCGACAGAGAGAAAGACTTCTTTAACAGAACAAGAAATGGCAGCAGAATAAAGAACACATGCCTTCTCTACCTCATTCAATGCTTCTGATTTCTCCCTCAACTTCAATAGAGGCTACTAGGTGTACGTGGCGGGAATTTTTCGAGGAAAATCCCGGGAAATTTTTGCCATCAGTCAGTTCCATACCATTTGGCGGGAATATGGGGCAATGGTGTGCAATCAGTAATGTGGGCTCCGCCACTCAAGGTTTGGCTGTAAGTTTCCATTGGGCTCTAATTTTGGTCCTCTATGGCCCAATCTAATATTGGGTCCCAATCTTTCTAGCTGTAATCCACATCCACCAACCGCCACAACAGCACGCTCACGCCGATCGATCATCCATCTTGATGATTCCCTCTCTCAGAAAGTCAAGAAGAATTTCGATTTTGCTCGGTCACAGCTTAGATTCTCAATCCCATTACTCAACTCCTTCAAGCTCTAATGGGTATGCGTATGGCCAACTCTACTCCACCACCACCGAGCTACTCTCTCTCAATCAGAGACAAAGACGAGGAGCGAAAAGACTTCACGGCGACTGCGGAGCCAAATGTTGTTGTGGTAGCACTCTGTCCTTGTCTCGTTTGCTTCATTATTCTTCTTATTGTAGTCTCTATCGTTCTCATTGTCAAGTTCCGTGTCTTTTGCCACACTCCTCTTCACTCCATTCTCTACAAAAAATACTGCTAAATAAATCGACGAATGTTGTTGCCTCTCCATTGACCAATCATAATTTAGCTACCAATGTTCTGGATTCGAATTGTGTGAATTATAGGGACTTTTCTAGTGTCACAGATGATAATCAAGATTCTGATTCTGACGTGGAATGTGATGGGAATAATTTTGAATCTGAAATTACTAGTGTTGGTTATAAGGCGACTGCGGATCCTAGGGAAATAGAGAGGGTATGCAAGGTGATCGACGAATTGTTTTCATTGGATCGAAACATGGAGGCAGTGCTTGATGAATGTGGGATCAATTTATCTCATGATTTGGTGGTAGATGTGTTAGAACGGTTTCGGCATGCTAGAAGACCAGCTTTTAGGTTCTTTTGTTGGGCAGGAGACAAGCCGGGATTTACCCACAATTCTAGGACATATAATTCGATGATGAGTATATTAGGAAGGGCTAGACAATTTGAGACGATGGTGTCTATGCTTGGAGAAATGGGTGAGAAAGGGCTTTTATTGATGGAGACGTTTAAGATTGCTATGAATGCTTTTGCTGCTGCCAAGGAGAGGAAGAAAGCAGTTGCTATTTTTGAGTTGATGAACAAGTATAAATTCAAAGCAGGTGTTGATACTATTAATTGCTTGCTTGAAAATCTTGGACGGGCAAAGCTTCCTAAGGAAGCCCAAGTGCTTTTTGATAAGTTAAAACATAGGTTTACACCAAATTTGACAACTTACACTGTGCTGCTTGGCAGTTGGTGTAGGGGGAAGAACTTGATGGAGGCAGTGAGAGTGTGGAATGAGATGGTTGATAAAGGATTTAAGCCTGACATTGTTGCACATAATATTATGCTTGAAGGGTTGTTGAAGATGGGGAAAAGGTCTGATGCAATCAAGTTGTTCGAGGTAATGAAAGTCAAGGGTCCTTCACCAAATGTAAGGAGTTATACAATTATGATCTGGAAATTTTGCAAGCAAAGTAAGATGAAAGAAGCAGTAGAGTATTTTGATGAGATGCTTAAATTTGGGTGTCAACCGGATGCTGCAGTTTACACCTGTTTGATCACAGGGTTTGGGAATCAGAGGAGGATGGACATTGTATATGACTTGTTGAAGGAGATGGAAGAAATGGGTTGTCCTCCAGATGGGCTCACCTACAATGCACTAATCAAATTGATGAAAATTCAGAAGATGCCAGACGAAGCAGTGAGGATATACAAGGAGATGGTCCGGAGTGGCTTTAAACCAACAATTCACACTTACAACATGATCATGAAATCTTACTTCCAGACAGGAAACTATGAAATGGGCCGTAAAGTATGGGACGAGATGATTAGAAAGGGGTGCTGCCCTGATGATAATTCCTATACTGTTCTCATTGGAGGGCTAATTAGTCAGGACAGGTCAGGAGAGGCTCATAAATACCTAGAAGAAATGTTAGAGAAAGGAATGAAAGCTCCAGTGCTTGATTACAACAAGTTTGCAGCTGATTTGTCTAGAGCCGGTAGAAGTTATGTCTTAGATGAGTTGGCTCGAAAGATGAGATTCTCTGGTAAATTTGAAGTCTCCAATGTCTTAGCAAGGTGGGCTGAGACGACAAAGAGCAGGGTTTACAGAAACGATCGTATTGAAACTGATTGAAGGTGTTTGCCGAGAACCATTGCTACTTGGATTTTAAGATGCCACATGGATGATATATTGTCTGACAGTACTTCCCAAGCTTAGCAGATGAACGGTGCTAATGACATTACTTCTCAAGTACAGCCATACTGATGTTTGTTTGCTTATTATTTTCTAGGTATTTGAGTTTAAACTCTGAAGATTTATGCATCCTTCGGTTGTATATTATCATATTTTTCATACAATGGTTGATCCACAGCGCCTTTTTAGTTTTTTGACTGATTGTTTTATTATTGTGCTTTGCATCTTCTAATTTGTAGATTATGAACAACAATAACAAATAGCAATATGACTTGTTAGATATTCTGTCTATCAAGTACATGGATACTGATGTTTGTTTATGTGGTTCTAGTTATTTCAGTTTAAAATGTGAATATTATATGTATCCTTTGATTTTATTTTATGTCATCCGCTATTAATTTTCAGCCTTATTATGGAAATCCATTTTACTGGAAGAAAAATAGAAAATCAAATATCATCAATCCTTTTTTTTTTTTTATTTACTTTCATCCTTGCAGACAAACACAAACTACGGGACCATACCGTTGGCTTCATTCGTCGTCATCTAAAAGACTAAAACACGTGAAAAATATGACGTTTACACACGCAAGTTTTCTCATGATTGTGTTGACATCAAATACGTTTGGTTTTTATGATTTATGAGTTGGAATAATTTTAGTTTGGATCCTTCTATGTTACAGGAGTTGTATTATAGTATAAACATTAACTCATATGTGTCATTGTTCATACTACAGTTACAATTACTGTAAGTATTTAATGTTTTCCGAATGACACGTAATAAAAACTTGGCTCTGGTATGAATCCTGTATGTCATGTCGTCTGGTATATGATTGTAAAAAAGTCAAATGTCGTAATGTCCGGAATGTAAAATAGATGACATGCCGTCTTATAACCACTGATTTTTTTTTTTTTAAATTTACCCATTTTATTTTAGTTACATCACAATCCATTTATAATAAAATATCCACAGAACCTAGCAATAAAATTAGCGCAGACGGTAAGTCAGTAACTATAATTTCTTTTTCATCTTCTTCATAATTTTTGTTTTTGGTTTTTGTAAATTGAGGGTTAAGACCTCTTTATCCTTTACATAGTTTCTATCCTTAGTTAACGCAACAAATGAAAATGCCATTACCATAAATTGAAAAGCTATTCCCATTCACTGATTATTAGAAGAAGCTTACAATCTAAAGCCATATTGAATTTATGGAAATACTGAACATGATGCATGAAAGAATCGCTAAACAACAATAAGATGTTCTGTAAAATACCAAAATTTCAATAAGATGTTCCAATTTTATTTTTAAAAAAATTATTAAACAATGAATGCTAGAAGATGTTGATCGTAAATGAGAAGATTGGTTATAGGAAGGAAAAAAAATTGGATTCATATACACTAGAATCATAAAGTGAATTACTTTTGAAAGAATGTGCGAAAATGAAGTTCTTTATTGGAGTAATAATACTGTTGTTTGTGAAGTAAAAAAAAAAAAGTACCGCACAGCTACGTGTTGGGCTTTACAGTATTCAATTTCATTCAGTTCGCAAGTATTGATATGGTGCGAAATTTGTATCTTAAATGACGCGTTATTCATTCATTAATACTGTAAAATTATCTCATTAATGATAATACGTAAAGAGTCAACTATTATTTATAAATGATTGGCAATACGTCATTTGGAATAAAAATTTTGTATATCAACTTTGTAAGCGCATTATTTACTCTTTAAAGCTAGTTTAATAACATTGTAACTTTTAAAATAATTACTTTTAATTATATTATAAAAATAATTAACTGTGAATATAATCAATTTAAAATTTGATGCAATTTATTTTTAAAGTATTATATTTTTTAAAAATAGTTACATATATTTAATAAATCTTATTGTTAAAAATTATTGTAACAATATAAATAACTGAATTAAATATAATATTAAATAAAATTTACTTACCCTTAAAAAAAAAAAAAGAATTACTCAAACGGGCCTTAGTTTGGTCTAAGCAAGTTTGCATCTCATTCATATAAGTTCTTACACGTGCCGAGCATGTGTGTCACTTACGTTGGCCAGAGTCAATTGTTCTGATGGTTTGTGGGTTAAAAAAACAAAACCAGGCTTTATAAGCTGGTTAACGAGCAATCTTCAGGGATAGGTTCGTTACTTGAGAGAGAGAGAGAGAGAGGGAGTGAGTTCTCTTGATGAAAATTAAGATAACAAGCGCTGTTGATGGCTATATATACTAACGTTAGTTAATTTTGATTATTTGTCTAGATATGATGGACAAATAATTAAATGGACGCGCAAGCGTTATTAATGATAATATGTACTGAAATCCCCTGCTTTTAGTTAATTTCCTTTTGGTTTGTATTTATGCGTCTTTCATTGGCCAAAATTTACTAGTTGTTTTAATTAGCACGTAGATATCTATTATTCCTCTCATGGATTTTCCTTTTCTGGTGAGCCCATGTTTTCTGGGCAGTTTTTATCTAGAGATTTTGTGCGATACTGTGTGCTAAACAATTCTTGATATCTTTTGCTGGTTTAATTAATTTGTGCCTGCAGGTCAAAAACAAAGACAAAAGCAAGATTAATAACGAAATAGATAGAGGTAGAGAAAATAAAAATTAAAAAATTAAAAAATAAAATGAAACGTAAAAGCCGAAGATAAAAACTTCGTACGTTCAGAGAGGACCGTGTTGCATGCAGCTTACGTGGTGCTGCTAAAACAAAGCTTCGACGGCCTAATGCCCAAAAAGACCATAATCTTTTTGCGGTAACAAAGGGAGAATGCCACTGCTTTCCTTGTATATTGAAGGGTAATTGTGAACGGAAGTTTATAATAATTGGAAAAAATAAGATATACTCAGACAAAGAGCTAGCCCAGCAATAAAGCCTCCCCTTTCAGACAAGTTCTTGTCATAAACAGCAGAAAAAACACCAGCTTCTTTTTTGAAATTGATTAAAAAAAAAAAAAAAAAAAGCTTAAAATACTCCACTTGCTTTTGCCCCATAACAGTTACAAAATTTGCGGCGCAGTCTTGCAGGTCCTTTTCTTTCTCTTAATCTACTCATTTCTTCCAGGATTTTTTTTTTTTAATTTTCCTTTTATCTATTGTTATTATTTTTCTCTAATTTTATCATTCTTTTTCTTGAACATCCATCTAAATCATCATTTTTTATATTTATAGAAAAGAGATTAAGAGGTTGATCATTTATGTTTATACAAAACTAAATCGGACAATTGAGATTCATTTCCATATCAAGTGGATTTTTCACTTTTTTGAAGTTGTTACGTACTTATTTTCTAACGTTGCTTTAGTATATACCTTATCATACGTTGAATGGATCACTGCTTTGAGGATCTAGGACTGGTGATAATAAAAACCCATCTTTTCCCTGTGCATGCAAAAATCATTTTCGCATATAAAAAAATTCAAAAGAATTTTCCCCGATCATTTTTGAAATCAAGTATTTGTGTCTATCATCTATATATGATAAATCTTTCTTAATTTCTAATCACTACTGATCTGAAGAAAGTTGACATAGATCGAGCTCTTGGCAAAACATCCTTAAAATTTTGGAGAATCACAGCTACAAGTAGCCAAAAGGGGACTCAATTGTATACGTGATGAAATTGGCTTTGATGTCTCGGCAGACACGCACAATTGAAATTTTGGAGAATCACACACATCACAACCGCTAGTAGTGAAGGGGGATTCCATGATATACATGATAATAGTCTTTTTACAAATCTCACAAGAATATTTCCAATTTCTTGTCCAAAACAACAGCTTCACTTTGTTTTGAAAAGGAAAGACAATTTAAAAAGAATTTTGAATTTAAATTTCCCGCGTTACAAATGATATATTAAAGTATATATATGCTCTTTTTTTTCCCCGCATTGCAACCAATGAACAAAAGCATACTTTTTGTATCTAGTTTTGTAGTGGTCCGATTACAAGAATATGTCACATGCTAATACGCACGCACTTATCGTGTATATGTGCGAGACAAAGCCACCTGGCTAGAATCTTCACAAATTTTATTTATCTTTTTTTTAAAAAAAAAATTTACTTAACCTTCACTTCAAGTTTACATTTCAAAAAAGAAAATTTATTTCTTTATATGGAAACCATAGCACTAAAACGCCACAACATTAAACCCAAAATCTTATTAAAGATTTGCTTCCGGAATCAATATCCCGAATAGTAATTATGGAAGTTATATATTATTGAGAGCAAGAACCCTTACATATCATGTATGTGTGAAAGAATATTTCTTTTTCTTTTTTTTTAACTTTTACTTGTTTCAATTTACTATGAGATCGCAGAGATATATAACTCCTGGGTTGATCTCAACTTTGAAAAAGATGACGCTCAGCTCATTGATAGCGGCTCGGCCTGTTCTTTTCTTCATCTTTCTGGTGAGTCTACTTTAATACTCTATGTTATCTTCCATAATAATTACTTCTCATGTAAATTTCAATTGATTGAGAGCGAAACAAGAAGAGGAAAAAAAGAAAAAAAAAAAAAGAAAAACTAAATTCTGCTTCAGTTGAAACTGCATGTCTTGTAAAACTATTGCGACGATTTTCTCTCATGCATCCGACATCTATTTCGCAATAATTTAAATATTGATTTCTTTGATAATATTGTCATCATCACGTGAATTGCCTTGGACATTAATGCAGGCGCTCTCAGCGTTGCTACTCCCTGCTTCACTAATCCCATATTGGTATAAGATGACCAAACATATCGAGGACGATGTGGCTCTGAACTCCAACCAATGGCACTCAGCAATGCAATCTCAAATTAAGAGCATAGCGACACTGCTACATCCCATAAGTTCGTCGGCTACAAATTTAGCAAGAGTGATAAGTTCATCTCTCAATAATGGGACTGAACTCTCATTCTCCGAGATCGAGATCGAGACTAAGGTTAGTGTAAATTAACTTAATTTCACAATCATTAATCTATTGAGAGACTTGTTAAGATGAATAATTTTTGTCGAAATATTATACGCAGGTGGCACCTTCATTGTTTCAAGCATTCTCGACAACTCCTTACGTGTCACAGATTTCATATATTGGATTGGACGGTCTTTTTTTTAGCTACTACGTTGACGGCAACCAAACCCTAGCATTGTACTCCAACTCTTCATTTTCTCCGAACCCGAGTGGCGTCCCAATTGCAAAAGGGAAGTACGCATGGTACAAGCAGCCCGTGGATCGCGACACGGGGAAGCTTTATGGAGATGCCATTATGACTAAGCCCGCGAGTGTAAACACAAGCACCTGGTTTCTTAAAGCTTTAAATAGTACAGATGGACTAGGCTCTTTAGGAACCGGATGGAGTAAAGCTCGAGATGCTTTATTTCTTAACACTGCTGGTATAAATGGAACAAGAGGGACTGTCTCGTTAGGGTTTCCAGTCAAACCAATTACCAATTTATTTACTGGCATAAATCTTTACGGTGGGAGGCTATCAATAGCAACAAACGACGGGAAAGTGTTGGTGCATGGGCTTCCAAATGCTCGGATGACCATTGTAAACAACTCAATTTCCTTCCAATCGATCACGAACACAAAGACTAGGGCACAACAAATGACTCCTGTTAAGAATGTTTCATGCACGTCTGGTAACGGAACGTTATCTATTGGTGAAATTGATTACAAGGTTTATTGTTCACAATTTGAAGTCGCAGGTGTGAAATCGGTATGTTCTATACACGTGATTGCTTGATATTTTTAAATCTCGCGCATGATCTGCTCATTACCGCACATTTTGTGTTTGTGTGTTGTGATTAATTAGGTTTATGCACTGGCCATGCCGCGCAAAGGATTGGTCAGCCTTGTACACAGAACTAGCAAGCGTGCTCTCATTCTTCTTATTGCCATGACTGTTAGCGTTCTAATTTCCCTGTTGACTTTTGTTTTCAAATTGGCTAGAGCTGCCAGAAAGGAGATGCACTTTTGTGCCTCGCTCATTAAGCAAATGGAGGCGACACAGCAAGCGGAAAGAAAGAGTATGAATAAGAGTCTTGCCTTTGCAAACGCCAGTCACGATATTCGTGCTGCCTTAGCCGGCATTACTGGTTTGATTGAGATATGCTATGTAGAAGCTGGTCCCGGTTCCGAGTTGGAGACTAACTTAAGACAAATGAATGTTTGTGCAAATGACCTGTTGGGTAAGTTCGTTCTTTAAATCTCTATTTATTTGTTAATTCATTTATATTTATCTTTTAGTAACTCATGATGTAATAGAAAGATGTTAGTATTTTAGAAACTGCGCGGAGCTTTCCATCAACTAGTACAGTACTTGTGTACATTTGAGCTTGCTAAAATTATTGTTATTTTAATTTTTTAGGTTTATTGAATTCTATTCTTGACACAAGCAAAGTTGAAGCTGGAAAAATGCAACTTATAGAAGAAGATTTCGATGTGGGTGAACTAATTGAGGATGTTGTTGACTTGTTTCATCCTGTTGCCATGAGAAAGGGAGTAGAGGTGGTGTTGGATCCTAGTGATGGCTCGGTGCTTAAGTGTTCAAAAGTTAAAGGCGATAGGGTAAAACTCAAGCAAATATTATCAAACTTACTAAGCAATGCTGTTAAGTTTACTACCGAGGGTCACGTCTCAGTTCGAGCTTGTGTTAAGAAGCCTAGTGCAATAGGAAATTCGTCGCTCTCTTCTAGCCGCCATGGTTTGTTGCAATCAATATTGTGCTTATTTTACAAGAACAAGAAAGGACGCGGTGATTTGGAAGCAGTGAATGCAGCTCAGAGAGATGAAAATGTTATGGAATTTGCATTCGAGGTGGATGACACAGGTAAAGGAATTCCCAAAGACAAGCGAAAGACGGTGTTTGAGAATTATGTTCAGGTCAAAGAAGGAGAAGGAGGCACTGGCTTGGGACTTGGCATTGTTCAGTCTCTGGTACGTAAATAAAAAATGATATACATGTATACAAATACATTACTATCTCCTCATTAATTATGTATACTTGTGTGATTAATTTCAGCTCGGTGAAAGAACATCTCATCTGTATTCTGAAACTGCAGGTTCGTCTCATGGGCGGAGACATAGAGATTGTGGATAAAGAGAACGGCGAGAGAGGAACTTGCTTTAGGTTCAATGTTTTCCTTGCAATACGTGAGGCTTCCTCTAACGATAATAATACACAAGGAGACAAAGAGTTGGCTGCTGGTGATTCCGCGGCCGGTGATACCCAATTACAGCACATGAATTTGACCGTTAAAGCTCCTAGTCCTAGCCTGAGCATTTGCATCAACAGTCCCAGGCTAAATATTCTCAGCCCTAGTTCCAGGCATGAGGGATCCCATGTTGTGCTCTTGATTGCAAACAAAGAGCGGCGAAGAATTGCACAAAAGTTCATGGAGAATCTTGGGATTAATGTATCTGCTGTAAGCCGGTGGGAGCGCCTTTATTCTACGCTCAAGAGGTTGAAATCCAAGTTCGGCAGCATCCATTCCCCTCACAGTTCTTTGGGAAAGTCAGATCTAAGCTCAAGGAGTGACAGTGAAGGTGCAAGTTTTAAAGAAGTGCCATTAAGTGCCATGGAAGGAACCGAGCATAAACTGCCGGGATCCAAACGGAGAGGCGCACCGAGCTTCATACTTCTTGTTATTGATGCTGCTGCCGGACCGTTTGTGGAACTTTTCAATATTGTGGCTGAATTTAGAAGAGACCTTCAGTGCAACTGCAAGGTTATTTGGTTAGATAAACCAACTTCACGCAGCATTAATGTTGATGCCCTTGGAGAAGAGACTATGGATCCAAATGATGATGTAGTGCTGAAACCTTTTCATGGATCCCGTTTGTATACAGTCGTAAAACTTCTGCCAGAATTTGGAGTCATTCAATCGAAACGTCATGGGAAAGCTTCTAGAGATGCCGGCTCCTCGTCATATTCAAAGCATCCTTACAGAACGGGAAAGTCAAGAAGCAAAGCGTGTCATCATGAGATACAAGAGGAGGGCAGCTCGAGCAGTGAACATTCGAGGAGGGATATTATGCCAAATGCTTCTGTTCTGCTCAAAACGAGAAATTCTACAGGTGAAGGACCGAGCTCGAGGTATAAGCAGGCGGAAATAGAGGAAGAGTACGGTGAAACAAGTCAAGCTCAGAAACCGTTGAGTGGGAAGAAAATCTTGGTAGCCGACGACAGTGTGATGCTTAGAAGAGTGGCCGAGATTAATCTTAGGCATCTTGGTGCTACCGTTGAGGCTTGTGAAAATGGAGACGCAGCTTTGCAACTCGTTCGCAGTGGCCTAAAAGATCAAAGAGACCTTGGTGCTCCTCACATTCTGCCTTATGACTACATATTAATGGACTGCGAGGTAGTGACTGTGCTTCTGTCAATGTTAGATTTACAGAGCATCTGTTTTACAATCTGGTGCTGTTTTACAATCTGGTGCTGAATATGTAAATTTAAATTGCATTAAACTAATTTTGATTTCTAGCTAGAATTATCCATAACTCACTTGCTTGCTTGCTAGATGCCGATAATGGACGGGTATGAAGCAACGAGAAAAATTCGAGAGGAGGAGAAACGTAACCAAGTTCATATCCCAATAATTGCACTGACTGCACATATCTCTGGTGAAGAAGCTGATAAAACCATTAAGGCTGGAATGGACGTCCATTTAGGCAAGCCTCTGAACAAAGATCATCTGATGGAAGCCATCAAATACTTACACTGCAAACTACCTTGTTCATCATAGAGTCTGTCTCCCATGCAATTTACGCAAAGATGCTAACTCTCTAGTCATGACCTTTTTGCTGTTGGCTCCGTAGAAACAACCTTCTCACTGCTGGTTTCGTTTTTGTTAAACAAATATGTTACCGTCTAGTGCTAAATGTATACATGTATATATAAATCTGTGTTAAATGGTGATGACCATTTTGTTGTTAGTTTTGATGAACAATAAGACATGGATGCGTGAAACTTTAAGTACATAGCATAGCAAATCTTCAAACCTATTTTGAGTTGGGTAGAAGCAGTATTTGCTGCAAGGACGATGCACTAAGTCATTCAAGTTGATTCAACTGGAACCAAAAGGAAGTAGTTGCATCAGTTAGCATCGCCAAGGTGAGTTTCGAATATTGCTGGAGAAAGCGAGGCAGTTCAGATTTACAATGTGGTCCTGCTGTGACAGATAAGATTGATGAGTAGCTGAATTGCAATGTGCAGTATTGGGAATGCAGGACTAACGAAATCTTAATTCAGTAAACAAAGCATCTATAGAGAGTGAAAATGAAAATTAGTCAAACAGTAATTTAGCATAAAATCTCTAGGCATCAAATGGGAAGAATATTGTGGTTCTTGATCTTGCCCGTGCTACAACTAAGACGGTATTACAGATATCAGAAAAGAAATTCCCATACAAATTTTGGGTTCGCACCGAGAAGTAGAGATAGTTTTAAGTTATTTTCGTTTTCTTTGACTTCACGTGAGGCTTGTCAGGGACATCCGTATCATCTTCAGAAGGGCTTTCAACTAACTCTTCAGGAACATCATTTGGAACATTGTGCTTGGTAATGAAGTCTTTCAATACGCTCATGCTTTGCTCTTTCATGGAAACCAACTGCTCTGAGATATTATCCTTGTTTATTGCACTGATGGAATGTACCTCTGACCCAAGGCGAAGTGTAGATACAACGCGAGACTTAGGAGGAATCACATCTTCACATTGAACCTCCATTTACTGCAAATGTCATTGTAATCAGTTCACTGAAAGATGTAACCTTTTCATTTTTAATTTCATGAATCGTAAATTAGTTTGAAAGGATTAATATAAAAGAGATGACACTAAAGCGTAGTTTCACAAACAGATATTCAAAAACATGCAACCTTTAAATTAGAGTGCTTTAGTTGACGCAATTGGCACATGATGCGTCTAAGCAGACACAAGCCAAGCCAATAATGCACAAAAGGTGCTCCGTCTACCCATTAATAGCTCCCAAAGAACAGAAAAATTAATAAAAAAAAAACCAACTGGTAAGCAATTTTAAGCGAGAGCATATTACTCATATATAAAAGATAAATTTCAATTAAAATAATAAAAATCTCAAAACCCTCTCATATCTCAACCTAATTCAAGCTTCAGTCAGCAGGCACTAGATGTAAAGAAAACAATATGTCTGGAACAGACCCAGTAACGCGCTAATCATAATTTAACAGTTTGATTTCGAGCTACCGTCTGATTTCTCCTGCAGCCAAATAATTTTACTTAAAAAGTACATGCAAAATCGATATTTCAATAATACAAATTTATGGTCAGTGAAGATACAAAAGCGAAGCAAAAATGAAAAAGCCAGTAAAAGAATAGCTGACCTATTAACAGCGTTGGGTTAGGATTCTGGGATGTAGCAAGTCGGCGGACTAGAAGTCTAGAACTTGGGGTTTTCAAGTTTTGATTGAGCAAGAATTCTTCCGAAGCGTTCCCCTTCCCCCAATCCCAACAGGTTTTAAAACTTAACATTCACCACCTCTAAAATTTTGTAAATTGCACCGATCGCCCTGTCTCTTCACTTTTTCCTCGTGTACCTTTGTGAGTGGGGCATTGAGGTGCGTGTGCCGAGCCAATTCTTTTTTTTTTTCTTTTTTTGCAGTATTTCTATAATAGATTGACACTATTTGATGGTCACTGGCTCAGCAATTTCTTTTTACGCCAGTAATAGTAATACGTGGTTCTTAATTATCTCACAAACGTACAAGTATTTCCTTTCTATTTTAATCCTTTTTAAGTGAAGACATAACTCGGTTTTTGGTGATGACTTTTGCTTGACGAAGCTCCCACTGCTGACGATAGAAGAGTAAACTTCTTTTCCATTTTATGCTTTCTTAAAATTTCCAAAGCTGAATGAAATCAATGTCACAATGGCTAATATTAACATTCATGCATGCTTGAATCAATCTCATAGACGCATTATTAGATTGATTTTATTATTAAGTTTGTTTCATAATACCGAATTTATGAAATGATAATTTTTTAAATCTTCCAAATTATTGTAAATTTTAACTTACTCTCATTTTTATTAGGAAGATCAAATTTTTCATCAACTCACACTCATTTTTTTTTCTCATCTTTTAAATAAAAGTGAAATAAACTAAAATTTACAATAATTTGAATAATAGTTTAAAGACTGCGGCAAAAATGAAATTGAAGACAGGATACTATGGTTGAAAAGTATTAGAACGGGAGCATGAAAACAAAATCGGGTACCCTTCATAAATATTTAATACTCAACTCTCAGAAATTAAGAAAAGTGTATGCCAGCCTTGTTAAACAAAGAGAGAAGATATAAGAACTCTTGTTGTGTTAGCTTAGAAGCCCTCTTCTCTTCAAACTGTCCCTCTCTCAACACAGCCAAAACTTTGTCTTTGAACTCAGACGCCTCACCTTCAATATCATTATCGCCCTCATCTTCCACATCCATTTCATCATCACTTCCATCATCCATCTCCACACTTTGATCCCCATCAGAACCCCCCAAACTGGGCATATCCGGAGCAATATCAGTATTTCCCAAGGAACTATTCTGTGAGGATTGTAATGCCTGTAGGGTCCGGTAGTTCTTTTCAAGCATCGATAGGACATTTTTCAGCCTGAAAATTGAGCTAAGGGTTTTGTTCTTTCTTATGAAACAAATCCGTAAAAATCCATCCCAATCTATAGGATTCACTTGAGGACGCGGTTTCCTAGGCTCAATTCGAACAACTGAGGAGTCAACCTTAGGCGGAGGACGGAAATTGTTCTTCCCAACTTTAAGGAGGTGTGAGACTCGAGCATAAAGTTGTGTATTCACAGAAAGACGACAGTAGAGCTTGTCACCGGGTTGAGCAATAAGTCTCATAGCAAATTCTTTCTGGAACATAATAACTGCGCATCTGAAGGTGGGTTGGTGAAACAACAACTTGAACGTGAGTGGCGATGAGATTTGGTACGGGATGTTTGCCACACATATATCAAAATAGGGAAGATCAGTCTTGAGGACATCACCTTGAATGACCTGTAAAGCAAAGAAATCAGTTTCTACTAATTTTACAGACGTACAGCATTCTGATCATCTTCTCCCTTCAAATAAATTAAGAATGTCAGCACATTCGTAGTCAGAGAAGAAATCCTACGATGTTTCTGCTTCTGCCTCAAAGCAGACCAAAATTTGGGAGCCTGATTGATTAGTTAAAGAATACTAATGTTAGTTAACACACACACACACACACACACACAATGAAGTAGAAGAAGTGTGCTAATGTTATTAGCTAGAAACATGGTAATTTGTCCAAAGAGGATTCAAACAATCTGCCTTGAAAAACAGAGAATTCTAATAATATTGTTCTGAGGCAACAAATATATATCTATAACAACAACTACATTAGAAGACAGAAACTGTAAAAATTAAAAAGAAAAAAGAGGGGGGACCTTCAGACGGTTGGAGTAAGGGGTGGATTGAAAACGGCGCTGGAGCTCGAGAACCATACGAGAGTCAAGCTCGACAGCGATGACCATCTTGCCAGCTTCCAGAAGCTTCTTGGTGAGATTACCAGTGCCGGGACCAATCTCAAGAATGACATCGGTGCTCTTGATGCCAGCTTTTTGGACTATGCTCTCCACAAGCAAAGGGTTCTTCAGAATGTGCTGCCCCTTTGATTTGTGGAAGGATACACCTCCTGCTCCTTGTCCTTGATACGGTCCACTCTTCTGCTTTCCTTTCTCTTTCTTTATTTTCCCTCCTGCCATCGCTCGCGATGTGTTAGGGGTATTTTGCCCACTGGTTTGGTTTGGCTTTTGATTTTAGGGTTTTGAGTTTAGCCTTCTTTCTGTTTTTATGGTTATTTTTTTAGGCGGACTAAATACCCGTATCCGATCCGCATACCAGCATCCGAGTTAACAAAAAAAAAAAAAAAGGCAGCCGGGTTAACCCAAGTACCCAGCCTTGATCTTTCGGATTGTTGATTTATTTTCTTACCACTGTAACAATTAGCTGGTGGGAACGAAATAATCACGTGAATAGTATTATTTTATTGTTAAGGCTTGAAACTGAACTGTTAATTACAACCAAAACTTATAATTAAATTAAAATAAGTTAAATAACCACACTACAACAGCACAGCACCCCGACATAAAATTTCCTCGTTGAAATCTTTTTTGCAAGTTATGTACACTCACGCGTGTTCCTAACAAGTAACCATTAATATATATATATTTTTAAATAATATGAGAATATTACTCAGAGTATAATTTATAATACATAAAATTATAATTAATATTTAAAATTAAATAATTATTAGAACTAAGTACAGAATCAAACGATTATTGGGACTAAGCACACAATTCATATTACATGAAATTACAATTAATATTTACATTCAAATAATTACTGAAACCAAACATATAACTCATATTATATGATACTACAATTGATATTTATAATTAAATAATCATTGAAACTCATTAATATTTAAAGACATCAATTATATTTATATTTCGAAAAAAAAAACTGTCTTATATTACATTGCATTATAATTGATATTTATAATTAAATAATTATTAGAACTCACTAATATTTAACGACGTCAATTTTACTTATATTTCGAAAAGAAAAAGACTACCTTTACCTCGAAAAAAAAAAAATCTTTACTTAAAATTTTATTTTTAAATTAAACTCTTGTGAGGGTTTAAATTATTACCCTCACAATTATGAGGTAGCGACTTTTCACTAATTTCTTATTTATTATGCACAGTACAAGAGAACCTTGAGGTCAACGAAAACCTTGACGTGACTGAGAAGTGAAAATTTAAGGACTAAATCACAGGCCAACTACGGAGAGAGAGAGAGAGAGAGAGAGGGTAGAGGAGGCTGTAAACGACGAGCAGCCGCATCGTAGAAGTCAGAAAGCTTTTTACCATTTTAATTTAAGAAATGTCATACACGTAATGTAATATCAAAGAATTTAGTAGAAGTTAGACCAACAGATTCATTTTTTGAATCACTACTGCCGAAAGGATACATCGTACATAATCTGGATGGACAAGCTAAGGAAGACGAATTGATTAGATAAAAGAAAAGAGGTAAAACTGAAAAATAAATATAACAAATAAACATCTATGACTATGCTATGCAGTATGCACGACTTCTTTCTACAATTTGTTCAGTGTCCTGTTAAACCAGTCCCTTAGGCGCTCCACCTTAGCTGATAACGCAACATTTTTTATAAAATAAGATTCTGCATTCGACAGCATCACATTTATGTCATCCTTCACCGCTTCCAAGCTCCTATAGTAGTTGTTCACTAATCTCAACCGGATCACTTCAGGATACAAGGGAACTGGAAATCTGCAGGAATCATTGCAGAGAGCCAAAGATGAAAATTAAATTAATTTCACATTTCCGCTACTCATATATTAGCTTATTCAATTGAAATTCATATTCAAAACCCATTGGCAAGTCCTAGATAATGTAATGGAGGATGAGATTCATTTTTTATGTATGTGATGTGATTAATGGAGGATGTCATTAATTGATATCGTTATTTTGGCCCTCTGGGCTAGGGGCCAATCACCAGTTAGATTTCTTTATCATCTTAGACTGCAATCTTTAATAATGGCATTTATATCCATTGTAACACTTTCTCCCACCCTTCACACGAATCCCAACCCTCTTTCTGCCCTCTCACCCCCACCGACCCATGCGAGCTCCAATATTAATAAATGATATTTAACATTAACCCAAATAAAAATTTATCATCCCTTTTCTTTTAAACCAGTTTTGCCGAGACTTATCACAGTTGATGATACTCCTCTGTCAGTAAGACATGCATCTGAAAGAGAATAACTAAAATACAGGATGGGTAGTGTGTTAGTACGAAGCTGCAGAGAAGATATAGATACCTGTTCAAGTAATCCAGCTTTTGAGCAGCTTCATTCAATCTTTGAATCCCATAATAATCCTGCAACATTTTAAGTAAAATTTATAACAACTTGACGAAAGCCTTGATAATCCATCTTTAGGAAAAAGGAATATTCAAATGCAACTTTCTTGGAAATCTGTCCAGACCAGAAGAATGACAGAGATAGAAAAGAACCTGTTTTCTGCTCACTGACTGCTCCAATTTATTAAAAGAAGACAGCAACTTATCTCTGCTCTCAGAATCAATTACTGGATGCTCCCATGTAACATTGGGATCATGCATTTCCCAAGGACTATGTAGGTGGGAATCCCCAGTCTTGTACTCGATCATATATCTATCCCAGGGGCTATCGGGAAACTCATCAGATTTGGCCTGAGATTTAGTAATTCTACCTTTCCACCAAGTGCCACCTTCCCCATTCGCATTCCTCCACCAAATCTGGCATTTATCCCTGTGTGTCCAATTTCTGCTGATAGCAGCATCATACAGTGTTTTTTCAACAACAAAATCAGGAAAATCTCTAAGTTCGGGCAGGGTCAACTTGAATGCTTTACCAAGCACACTCGATGAAGGATCTACAAATTTAAGGGTGATTTTACAGCAGCTATCCCCAGAACCTGGAAATGTAGCATAAACAAGATTTACAATCTTGCAAGTTTCAACCGCACTTATGTATCCATTAATTGACCACCACGGACCCACTTCTTGCGAGCCAGTTGATTCAATAAATTCTTGATGGCCCTGAAAATAACAGAAGCCTAAATTAGAAACTGTGAAATCAGCATAAAACGAGAGCTAGTCACATTGGAGGATAGTGAAGCAACAGTATCAATTACCAAAACAGATGATTACCTGTCTCAAATATATAACTTCATCACCCAGCTGAGGGATGTAACGATAACCCTCCTCGTGCTCTGACAACATCAACCACGACAATTTTCTAACAGGGAAATTTGACTTCCTTTCAGACAAGAAACATGGATGTTCATCATGATCTCCTCGCCGGTTTCTAGTTGACCTTGGTCGTGATTTGACATTTGAAGTTGGCATCCATTCTTCAGGTAAGAACTCATCATGTGCTTCCATGGAGGAGTTTCCAACAGTTTTTGATGTCCCCACCAAACCATGGCCATTTTTAGACTTGAAGTTATGGTTAACAGCAATGGGCTCCCGAGAAATTATTTTCATCTTCAAGGATCTTGTTTTACGTATTGAACCAGAAGCTGCTTCAGGCGAATCAATTCCTGAAGCTTCATTGTTGATGCCTTCTTCCCTGCCGCCGTCAAAGGCTTCTATATCAATCCTAGTCTTGTAAGAACTTTTATCGCCATCATGAACTTTAAACTTTAAATTTGAATTCAATAACTGGTCAGAACTAGATCTGCCATACCCTTCACCTTCTTCGGGTACTTCGGACATTAGATAGCCCTCCATGCACAAGGGGCTTTCAGACATCGGAATAGTATCACCTTCAGCACTTGGCAGGTCCTTAACTGAAGTACTGGATTTCTGTTCTGAAAGACTTTTAGTATCCCTCAAAATACCTTTTGTTCTTATTCTTACCCTGAGGGGTGGATTCTCTTTAAGTTCATCATGGTAATTTGTGCCAACATCTTCATTGCAAGATTTATGAACATCATCATCGCGCTGGTAGTCAACCAAGGGTGCTGAATCAAATGACGAAGATTTCTTTATATCCTCAGGAAGAGCAAGCTCTTCCTTTCTCACACTAGCCAGATCCAGTAGTGCATCACTTCCAAACTTTTCCTTATCACTGCAAGACCACACACATCCATAGCATGAAGTTTCTGAATTAGATGAAAATTTCACATGTCCATTTTCAAGTTTAACATACCTATTGATATCACCTATGCTGTCATTATGGACACCAAAATTTGCATCAGTTGGCAGCAATACTCCTGAGCTTGATGAATGCTTGGATGTCTGGATCTTGACCTCTGCCCATCTAGTTCTGTTCTCCACGTCACCTGCAGACTCCTCCAGTTGACTGTCATATTTCCCAGATTGACTTCCATCTACAAAAACAATTCTGTTATTCTTTTGAGACAATCCCACATCAATCCCACCGCCTGCAGAAGATGACCCTGGCTCTTTCAAGCTTGAATCAATTTTTCTTTTAGTAGTTGCTTGGGGAGGTCCAGAAGATGATTGCAGTAACTTAGCCATATCATCACCATTTACTCCGGTGTCTTCCAAAGGCAGAGTCTTCTTGTGGTCACGTAAGGAAAGTTTTAAGACCAATCTCTTCCTGTTTCTTAAATCGGACTGAGATTCTGGGAGCTCAAGAGACTTGCCCATAAACTCAGACTCCACTATTGTCTGTTCTTCTTCCCTTTTATGTTGCTGCTGCATGTTCCACAAGTTTCTGTCATCTTCTTTGCTTTGAACATATGAATCTTGCAGCACCGTATCACTGTTTGACGAATTGTATTCTGAATCTGAGTCATCTTCACCCGTTGATGTTCCTGTAATTCTAGAGAACATACTTCGAGCATTGCGTGCAGCAACTCGCTGAGGTCTGAATAATTTTGCTTTGGAGGACTTCTTCTTTAAAGCCTTCTGGCTATTTTTTGATTTCTTATTTCTGTTACTGCCAGAAGCAGATCCATCACGCTCATCCAAATTCCTCTTCCTGACACGCCTCCCAGATGAAGTCTTCAACTCAACCTGAAAAGCAACAAATTCAGTTCATACAGCACAAACAGAAATTAAACTGACATAGGTCATAGACTAATTACTTCAGTCCTGTGTTTTCTTCTTGTCGATCTGCGACGTCCATCTTTATGACTATGTTCTATATCGCTGTCTCCAGCACTGCAATCGGTGGAAGAAGTGGAACAAACACTTCCTTGCTCAGCTTCACTGGTACATTCCTCCGCAATATCGTACTCTGAATCATTGTCATCACTTATGACTTCATTTTCCGGCTCCCAATACACAGGATCTATGAACTCAGGTACTGGCTCCATCATTCTCTCCAAATCTTCCAAGGGAGGCATTGCATAATCGTGGCCTAAACTAAAATCTAGTCCGATAGCCAGTTTAATGGATGAAGGGCGCCACTCCATGCCCAGTGCACCAAGCCGACGTTGCTGGTACATACTCTGGTAAGGTTCTTGATATGGGATCATACCTGAATTTTCCATCAAAGAAAGAAATAATTACAAAAGTTGCTCAAAATAACTCAGTTTATCCACAAAAAGATGAACCATAAGCATACTGGAATCACAAAGAGGATCTTGAATGTTCCTTCTATGTGGAACAAGCTGTGTCTCCTGCATATAAGCAAAAGAATACAAACCATTAAAAGATCTTTGATCACTAATCAGTTTACTGCTCTGAACTTAACACAGAGAAAAGGATTGGTGAAATTCTATCGAGTTTGACTCATAGTGATCATTTATCAAAAAATCACTCTGGTTATCAAATGATTGAACAACCAAGAACAATTTACTCACAATACTTAGTTGACATTCATAAAAAGCATTTCATGAACTATGATTTTAGAATTTGATCAATCAGACAATCACTTATATTCCTTGCTCAATATCAGGCAATCACTTAATAATCAGTGTTCACTAACCTGATCAAGAACATTTCCAAGACTATCCCGGATAAGGGGTCGATAATCCCCAAGGAAGAACTGCCATGAAATTGCACACAGAATATCATCATAAGCAATTGCAACATAACAACTTAAATGGTGACGATGAAAAGTAAATAAGCCGTAAAAATTTCAGGTACCTGATCATACTTGGCATCTTTTTGAGACTCACCCTGACCTGTGTTTAGCAAATATATCTGGCCAACATCATCCGAAAGAACAATTGATGTCCCATCCCTGTGCAGAGAAAGCAATGCCCCGTCACAATAAAAATGATATGAGGTAAACACTGCAAGAGAATTGTTACCAAAATCTAGCAAGCATTTAGATCCAAAATGCATATAACAATAACTGTAGTAACCCAAACTTGGAAATTGAAACAAAAGCTATCACAGGGGAAACTATGAGAGATGTCAAACTGCCAACCACAGTAGCTCAATGAGACACAAAAGCAAGAGAATGAGGTTTGAAACACAAAGCATATGATCAAGATGATCATATATATAGGACCTTCACATCATACTTTGCAGTATAAAAGAAACAAAGCAATTGAACCATCCACAGAGGAACCAAATGATGATCACATTCAAGGGTGCACAACTAAATGATTATATATTTAACATAAACATAAACCAAAAACCTCCCAAAATCTGTTGTAACCCATCTTAACCTTGATGTGAATGGGTTCCAAAACCTCTTGCACCACCAAAACAAGAACCAAATAACTAATCTTCATGACTATAGATAAAGTTCAGGCCTACCCAGACCAACAGAAACTAAAAGCAGAAACTCATATATGGCAGTGTAGGCTGAATGCAGGTACATAGGACCACCATCTGGAAAGAGAGATCAAGTTATAAATTATAACAGAAACTTTTGTAACTTCAAATGCATTTGACTGGAGGAACAGAACGAGGAATAATTCATCATACATCTGTTAAAATCAAATATATTCAACTCCAGCAGAAGCGCACACATCTTGCATGATATGCACTTCAAGGCCTGATGGCCCAATTTCAGGACAGCAATACGCTGACAACATGGAAATAAAATATCTGAATACCAATGTGATTTTCTTGCACAGAAGCCTGCACACCTCTTTATACCTTGCTGAGGCCTATGGATCAAGATTGTTTGCAAAATGCAGTTTGGTCTGATCTTGACCAACAAAAAAACAAATTTGAATAAAATAGGACTAAAGTGCACATACTTTTGTACAAACCCCATTTTTCACAAAGAAATCAACATAATAGTCTAAAAGATAAAAGAAATCTCAGGCAATTAAACCATTTATGAATAAATATGTTTACCAGAACAAAACACTGTCTATTCACCTGAAGCAGGGTAAAAACATCATTACACAGATAACTTACGGTGAAAACTTTCCATCAACCAACTTGAAACGTCCTATTTCATATATCCGAATAGGCGTGCCCTCCCATATCTAGAAAGGACATACCACCAAATTTCAATACACAAAATGAAAATAACAACAATAAAAATAAAACTGCAAGGAAAACTTCAAGAACCAGAGACGTACATCCCAGACTATAGTTCGTCCATCATACCCTGCACTCATAGCAATTCTAGGGTTGAAAGGATGAACATCCAGAACATAGGACTGCCAAGAATTCAACAATAAAGGTATGAGCCACTGAAGCAAAATATGTAGAAAAATAAAGATTAAATCAAAGAAGATAGACATATTAACACCTTAGTGATCATAATCTACCCTACATGACGAGGGCAAACTTAGAAACCACTTACAGATGCAGAATGACCAGTCAAAGAATGTACCAAGCTACCATCAACAGCATTCCAAACGCATATTCTGCAATCTGCATTAATACGACACAGTTGCAGGTACGAATGTAAATAAAATAAGCACAAGATCCAACTAGAAAGCAAAGATCTTAAATGAAGCAACAATGAATTTGTTAATATTATCCCTAGGCATTTTAAAACAAGAATGCAGCCAATACACTAGCTGCAAAACGATTTATGTTTAGGGTTTACATATACTCCTAATTGCTGTTATAACTGAAATGGAGAAGGCATTTTTATAGAAAAAAACCAATATTGATTAGGTAGTGGTTTAACTTGTTTTACTATTAGCTAGGTGATATATTAGCTCTTTTCGTTTTATGCCTAAAATGATTCAGAGTTCTTTAAAACCAGATGAGGCTAGACATTACAAAATCCTGTTGACAATTATAAAAAAAAAAATCAAAATTAAAGGCAAAGCTTTAAAGTTGAACCTCCAGTACAAGTAAAGATTAGCACCATTAAGAAACCAAAAATTGATAGGCCTTACCATCTACCACTACTGATAATCACTTATAAAACAAAATGAGTACTAAGTCAAATGCTAGAGGTAGTTCCCACAGAAAAAAAGTTAACACAAGAGTGACTGGTTCACTTAGCAAGGCTGCCAATATATGATGGGGGCAAAATGTAGATAGCTTGACAGAAGGAACTAAATAGCAGAACAGCATATCTCGAAGATATGCTTCCAGATAAAGAATAATGTAAACTTGTCAAGTAGAATCAATAACCACACTTAAGCAGTACAGACTAACACTTTATTGAATAACGAGGAAAAACTAATGATAATTATTTTACCCATGATAGCAGCAAGCACAAAGCGATTATCCAGGCTCCACACAATCATGTTAACACCACGAGGAGTTGGAAGGAGCCTTTGACGAGGGCCTCCTCGAGGAGGTTGAGGAGGCAGTGGAGGAGGTGGAACTTTCAGATGATACGCACGCGTCCATCGTCCAATTTTTCCCTGAGCCAATAAGAGGACAATAAAATCCTTTTTCTTTTTTCTTGCATGCATAAAATTCAGTTGTTATCTCCACAACTATTCATGAACTTTGGAGCATAAATAGCTGATGAAATTTTGCTGAGAAGGAGAACATGTCTCCAGCAACAGCTCCAATAGAAAAGTTTGACCTAAAATCATTGAAAGGACTCACATGGGATCTCCGTGATCTTGGTATCCATATGATTGCACTACCATCACGTGAACAGGTAACAATGTTGTCATGACAGAACCTGGCAGAAACAAGGATTCACAAGAACAAAAATGGCTCTATTGATTAGATGCAAAAACAAAGTAAAATAGTTGTAATATTAACAATAATAATTCCAGAAATTGTTAAAAGAAAATCACAACAAACCAGGAGTTCTTAAATTTGGGAACATTTTCCTCCTTGAAAGCGTCAGACATTGAAGATCTTGAAGCCACAGCACAGCCACTGCAGATAGAAGCAGCTAAGCAGGCATGAGATTCTGTGGGGACAAGACATATACAAAGGACAGACTAACCTAAACTGGACATAATTGACATCATTTTCATGCCCCGATAACACATCCAGCTCATGAATTGGTTGTTCAGAGTCATCCACACTAAATTTACAGGCACTCCAGACCTGCAAGTATCTGATTCTCAGTAGAAACTCCAACTAAATAGAAATATTAACAAGCAAAAGCTCAAAATAAAAAATAAATTAAATCAAATATAATAGAAAATGAACTCTATGAATAATTTGAAGAGTTCAAAGGTTTAACACACCCTTGCAAAAGTGTCAGAGCTACCAGTGACAAAAACAGTTCCATTGGCATTGTAAGCACAACATAATATCTGATGGCTCTGTAGACCATTACTAGATGAGGGTCCATCATTGGATGGAACATTGCTCTTACCTAAAAATACTTCTTGGTTAAAGAAATTTTAATATCTTCCTAATACAAACTAACAAACAAAAACAACAGAGAAGCGATCATCTAACCAGTGATAGCATCTGAAGGCTTGGGAAGGTATATTCGTGGACTACATTGGGAATATCGAGCATCCCAGATTCGACAAGTTCCATCATCTGAGGACCTACAAATATTAGCAGGGTGGTCAGCAAACATGCACAATGAATTCCAACACAACACCCCCCCCCCCCCCCCCCCCCCCGGCAACCCAAAAAAAAAAAAAAAGAGAGAGAGAGACACATTCACTGCATCCATCCAGGTAAGAGTAAAATAATTGTCCATCCAGAAGCAGTCCATTCAATATTTAGAGAATGTTTCATAATGTTCAAAAGGAGCATGAAAAGAATGAGATATCTACATGCAGCCCATAGTGAAATCAAGATTTTTTCAAAATAGTAACAGCAGATCAACTGAGAAACTGAAGGAAACAGCAACAGGAACATATCTGTGGAACTGAACTCACGATAAAAGCTGATAAATAGCGCTAAGCCTCGGACTGAATGCAATGGCAGTAACAGCTCCTGTATGTCCCCGCAAAACTGAAATTGGCAGCCCATCCGGCAAGCGCCACTGCAACAGTCGAAGAGAACTATGAAGTCTTCAAAGAATACAAAATACAGATACCTTACAGTAGGTAGGATATACTTACAACTCGAATGACGAAATCATTCGAAGCTGATGCCACCAAAGTATTATTCGAACTTACAGCCAAGTCCGTAATGTCCCCCTTCAGTACAGACAACAGAAAGTATAATGTTACCAAAAAAACTTCAAATGCCTATAGAGGATATTTGCACATTCGTGTAAGAACCGAGAAAACCCAAACTCACTTCATGTCCGCGACAACTGGCCAAGCAAAATGCAGTTTCCATCGACCAGAATTTAACAAGGCGGTCATCCGAACCAGTAATAACAAATCTTCCTGAGCGATCAAATATGGCTACAAAATAGACGCAATATCATTTTTTTCAAATCCTTATCCAACAACTTTTTCGTAAAATGTGCTAACATAGCAACAGCAAACTCAGTAAGCAGCCAGAAGAAACAAATTAACCAAAAGATGGCAGAAAGGGAGTCCAGAAATACTTCAGCAGCTGCAAAAACTTTATTCATTCTTATTTATGCTGAAACCAAATTGTTAACGTTGCCATACTACGGAAATAACTTTAAATCTCTTTAAAAAAGACGTAAAATTCAAAGAACAAGAACTAAAACTAATAAAGAACAAAAATATACAATGAATTACTAAACAAGAAGTTGGTGATTATAGAAGCTAGACTGGTGACACCAAACAAACTATTTACAGAAGATGAGGCTTATGAAGGACCTGATACACATTGTTTTCAAAAACTTAATTGTTAAACATATTATGTCTTTATTTCAAGATTGCACAACACCAGACTTAATCAGAGCTTTTGAAGATACTAGGGTAAAATTTTTTATTTTTATTTTTTTTGGTTTTTTACCACTTTTACCTTTTATTGATTTTTTTTTTGAAGATTCTCATTTGAAATATAATAGATCAAAACAATAAATATACTGTAAGAACCAATCAATGTCATAGCTGGCAGACAAAATCCCAAAAGTTTCCTTAAAAACGACATGTAGTAAAGAGCATTGATTATCACAACAAAGTCCAGAAAGCCATTAACTACAAGTTCAAATGATGACAAAAGGCATACCAGAATAGACAGCATCACAGTGACCCCTCTTAAAAACCACATATAGTAAAGAGCATGGATTATCAGAATCAAGTCCCGAAAGCCCTTGACAACAAGTTCAAATGATAACAAAAGGCATACCACAATAGACAGCATCACGGTGACCCCTTAGCTTCTTTATATTTTGCATTTTTTGCACCATGGTTGATGGTTTAGCGATTGCATAACATGCAGAGCAAATAGATGGAGCACGATGGTGTTTTTTGAAACCTCCACCAATTTCCCTTAAACTTAACCCATGAACCTGATCAGCCTGCATGTGGGGCCAACGCAGGTAAGCTGGTAGAGGTTTAACTTGCTTATATTTCATACTCCTATCACCTGCAACAACAGAATGGAAAATGGATAAAAGCAGAAAAGGAGGGACACTCTTATAATAAACACCCAAAAGCAGAAAAGGTTTTATATTATAAGTGCAAGGCAAGTTATGCGAACCATATACTGCATCAGTCCAAGTACAGTCATTTGGGGGGTCCTTTGTGATAAGCTTATACCTTTTCCCACTTTCTTTCATTCACCAATATTTAGCTACAACTAGATGTAAGAATAAATTGTGCTCTCACAATTTTCTGTTATTATCAACTTTCTTCACTAAAAGAGTGTAACTTATGGAGCCAAAACAAAATTCCATTTAGAATCTATAATAGAGCTATCACGGCAATAAAATATTGATGCTCTTGGGGTACTCTCCCTCTCAACAAATTAGGAATTTGGCACAAATTGGTGTTGTAGATCCAAACCATTGTTTAGGTCATTTCTAATATCATAATTACAATAATTGTTTACTTCAATACAAAAGGAAAAATAGAGAGCAGTGGAGGACACATAAAGCAAGCATGTCCAAATGCAACCAAAAGGTCTGAAGCAAGGCAACTTTGGTAACTTTGGTCCAAGATTTACAACCCTTTATGGAAGAATCAAATTTTTTTTAAAAAATACTCCCATAAAACTGAAGCAAATCATTACGACATATCACTTACATTCCAGAAGTGAAAAGGAGCCAGATCCAAGTAATGTAGGAACGTCAGCAGCATTTGGGCCAATTCCACCAATCCTGCCATGGAAGGGAGAGGCTTTATATAGTAAAAGTTGCCTCAGAAGCTTTACTAAGTGATCCCATTCAATGTGAGGATACCTGAGATTTATACAAGTGGAAAATCAATAAATTAGAAGAAACAACATGAAATAAACTCAACGATGAAGAAAAGAAAGCACGAGCCCAAACAAAATTTGCAATGTAGCCCGAATAGACTCCGAAACAACACCTCAGACTTGAAAAGTGACTCACAATTCTGACTTTAAGATTTGTCACCAGATCAATTACTCATTGGATTTATTTTAAGGAAAATCTTTTAAATTACTTCCCAAAATAACACGTATGCTGCTCCACTTTGAATCAGTGAAATATTTTGGATCTAGAAGATCGCATGATGCCAGACAATCCAATAAATGATAAGAGAAAATCAGGAGCATATTACCATAAGTTTCCAGACTGATTTTTCACTAAAATTGAAATAAAAGAAAACACATATATACCTCTCCACTAATTTATTATAACTTAATGGAAAAGAGATGCCATCATCATTATCATTTCCACTGTGTGCACCACTCCTAGAAAACCAAGCATGATATCTTCTAGGTAGAAGCTGATGTTCCAAAAGCTCATTCCATAGCAGTCCGAGAGTCTTTTGACATGGCCCAGAAGATAGAAAATGCATGATCAGAAAGTAAACTTCTCTTAAGTCAACATCAGCCTCAACAACTTGATTGGCTACTATATCTTGTTGCTCTAACTGGGCCATCTCCTGCACTGTACTCGAAAATTTCAAAGGTGCTTTACCAAGAGAAGGTGCACCACTGGAAGATGAAAGCTTCCAATAGTCCATAATTTGAGGACAGCCTGAGACAATAGAAGCCGCAGTTACAAAATTTAACATAACAGATGTGTATTGACTGTATGCAGACCAAAAGCTTGCCTGAAAAATAACACAAACCATCTACAGAAATGGACAGCTATTTAACCAAATAAACTCAATATTGTTATCCTGACAAATATCGGTAACCCACATAAAATCAATTTACATCTTAGAATGAGAAAAAAAGCGGGTGAAAATTCAAATTCTCCAGAAACATCAATAAAGCATTTATGTGGCACAACAAGAAAATGAACACTAAAACAATTGCTTTCATCAACCGAGAACTCTACCCAAGGTTACTGCCACCAAGGCTCTTAATTGCATGATTCCTCGAGAAGAAGTTTGTTGGATAATTAACATAGCTAAAAATCCTATAACACAATTACTTCAAAGTTTATACATCCATTCTTCAAAGTGACCCAGTTAGTTCCATCAAAACATGTACAAATTAACAAGTGAAACTAAACCCAAATCTACAAGTATGACATTTAATAACACATCAATATTGTTTCAGCAACAAAATCATCATCAAGTCTGTCGCTAACATGTCCATGTAAATATCGAATTAAAAGAATTCCCTCTTAAGCAATGAAAGGACAGTAGAATTAAGCTACTCCAAGATCTATACCGAAACACACACAATTGCGCGAAAGCCAATTAGAATTAGAATTTTATTCCCTGCCACCTTAGATAAAGTCGGTTTAGATACCGAACATGGAGCTCTTCAGGAAAGTGACTTATTACCCGTGATTGATAGTTTCAGAGCTGCTAAAAGATTATTGTCAAAAACGAAGAAGAAATGATACTGAACTTTTTGGTTTTCATCAAGTTCTGGAAAAGATACGAGACGCAGCTCAGTTACATTTCGTTTCTCTCGGATTGTCTGTGTTTTTGGGATTTCTAGTCAGCTTTCTGTAAGGAAAGCAAACAGAAGAACTAAACTTGCCAAATGGAGGGGATTCAAAAATGTTAAAGAAAAAAACAATACATGCATACATATGTACATAAACTGAAAAACGCAAGGGAAAATATTTTGGGAATTTAACAATAATATATTTGAGAATTGGGAAAATTTTGGGACGTTGGGTTCGGGATTGGGAGTTGGGCCTGAGCAATCCATAGTTTTATTGAAGGCGCACAAGGGGCACGGAACGGATGAAAAGACTTCCTTGCCCGTGTTCAGAATAGTCAAACTCAAAATCGCTCTCTCCTTCAGATTCATCGCATCCGGGGAAAGGCTATTTTCGTCCTTTTATCCATGGGCGTAGATATCATGTTTGAGACTGTGGCGTTATACTCCCAGCCATCCGGTCTCACTCATCTCGTGTAACAACGTTCGCCTACACGTGTACAACTATAACGATTTCAGACCCAAAATTAGAGTGTTCGCGGATCTAATTTTATAGATTAAATATTAATTTATATTTGATTTATAATTTTACAGATTATAAATTTTTAATTCAATTAAATTCATGAATTTATGAATTCAATGCAAATTTAATCTATATGTTTGTGAATCGGATACAGATTTGACGTAATTTATATCTAATCAACTATTTTACGAATTGGTTTACGGATTAAAAATTTTTAATTCTATTTATTCTATGAATTAATAAAATAAAATAAATCTAATATAAAAATAATTTTACTACCAATCAAATTCAAAATTAAATAAGATTTAAATAAATTAAGTATCTAAATAAAATTAGAATAATACAGTCAAAATTTCAAAATATAATATAGTGAAAAATAAAAATCTCATTTGTTTAAATTAATACATGAAAAATAACTAAAATTATAAAAATTAATTGTTTAAAAAACTATATTTGTTTATTTAATTATTTAATTATATTTATTATATATTATTATCAGATAAAATATGTATAGTGTTAATATAATTACATTTTAATTTATTTATTTATAATAATACCAAATTTATAAGTTTTATTTTTTAATTAAATAAATATATATTTTATTTTTTTACGAATTCATAAATTTATACAAAATTTATATAAATAAATTTATATTCAATCCATCGACTGTGGTTCAAATTTTTAATACAATCTAATCCACCAATCTATATATTAAATTTTTATAGATCAAATTTGTACTAAGATAAATTAAGTATATCAAATTGAATTTTAAACACCCCTACCTAAAATAATTCCACCACGAGGGCAACTATAGTTGTACCCTGTATACAATCAAAAGAAATTGAGCTTAAAAAGGAAATTAATCAATCTATTTATCAGAAATCAGAATCATTACATCATTAATCAGATGCGGCCGCCATACGCTAAAAGAATCAGAAATCTTACTACTCGCGTTGGAAGCACAATCACAAGTGCGCAACGGGGTACTCAGAAATAGAACGATTCAATTAAGGAGCTCATTTGCTGTCTTACTCAAGTTAACAAGTCTACAATAATTTCGATGCAGTATCATCACTTTCCGATTTCAGATTTCCCAACAGAACAAACAGCTCTAACAACTGCTCTTGAAATCTATAAGGCAAACTAGCTCCAGCTATGCACCAAACCTTTGGAAGCAATGTCTAACGCTCCAACTATAGCTCAAGCAAAGGGTGATTTTTCAATTTTCATTTCCCATTGAAATTCTTTTTTTATAAATAACAAGTGGCTAGACCGCTCATATACTTGAACGGCGACTGCTGCCGCTAAATAATTTACAGCAAGTGCAGATCAAGCATCGATGAAGTGGATATCAAATGTATGGGGATGTATCTGCCACACATTTAATGCTGCATATTCCTCTAAACATTCTTTCAACTGTGCTTCACTGTATCCCTGTGCATAAGAAAATAATCTCAAGCCATAAGAACCAAAGTCATGCTGGAGAAGAAAAGATTATATTTGGCCATGTAAACAAGAAATATGTAAAAGGTAAAGACATCACAGAATAGCAAAGAAGAATGAATTACAATAATATCACGATCACATTCAGTGAGACACAGAAGCTTCCATGTCTGCAGATATAAACCTTCTAATCTAACAAGTACCCCTTGTAAAAGCAAGAACAGTAAATATTGGGTGAGCAGTAAATATTGGGGTACTTCATCTTAAACTGTTTGTAACTGAAACAAGTTCTCGAAACAGCCTGAGTCTTAAACCAGATGTCAAATCAGCTAAACATGACTACTCATTGACCTAACTCTCTCTGCCGGGGAAATATACTGTGACAAATGCACCACTGAAGGCCCAGGTGATAGAAAAACATTCACTCAAGGTCTGGAATGTAGTGGAAAGCCATCTCTTAATCAAATTTCCTTCTTTTTTTTTCAGTTACAGGTCATGTTTTGTGAAAATACAGTTCAAACGAAATTCCCTTAACGGCATCATAATTCTCTGTTCTTATGAAGTGCAGGGTCAAATCGAGACATGAGACCACACAAAAGAAACCCCACAAACATAATAGTTCTTCTCCTTTAGGTAAGTATTTTGGACGACTAAAACACATGGCGACCAATAATCAACAACTGAACTGCATCCTCAAAAAGTACTAACCTTCCTAGAAATCCAGTTGAGTGCATGGGCATAGCTTACATCCAACTTGTTACTCCTTGCAGCCTCATCCCGCAAAATTGAGTAAATATCAGAGATAGCATCCAGACCAGATCTCTGACGATCATCAGAATACAAAGAGAACTTTGACATCTGCATTAACCTAAGTGCCTCATCCACATCACTCTGAGCAACAGTTTCTGAGAATCGAAGTCTAGCTAGCGCCTGTAAACCAAAAAGGAAACATCAATTTCAAATGCTTTAATATAAATCAAGAATGGCTGCCATACATAGATATCCATGGTTCCACTGGTAGAAACACATGCCCAACACATTCACTGGCAAGAAAGAATCTGCTTCAAACAAAACTGTCAACAGTTTCTATCTAAAACTTATATCCCCATTTCAGACCCAGAAAGATCAGTGTTCCTAGGAACCACATCTACCCATCAGTAGGGGTGGGCATCGGTTCGGTTCGGTTCGGTTTCGGGATAAATTTTCGGTTTCGGTTCGGTTTGGATTTTAAATTAAAAAATCCGTTCGGTTTTTTAGGAAAATAAAAACCGAACCGGAATCAATAGTTCGGTTCGGTTTGGTTCGGTTTCGGTTTTTCGGTTCGGTTTCGGTTTTTCGGTAACCATTTGCTTAATAGTTCGGATTATCAAATCGGTTTTTCGGTTCATTTTAACTTGTATACATGACTTACTATAATTAATGTATAATAAACAAAAATAAAATAATTTACAAATTTGTATTTGCAAAAAAAAAAAATTACAAGAATTTTAGACTAAAATTGTTCACCTTAACTTGCACACAAGGCCTACTATAATTAATGTATAATAAACAAAAATAAAATAATTTACAAATTTGTATTTGCAAAAAAAAAAAAAATTGCAAGAATTTTAGACTAAAATGATGAATTTTCAGAATCATTATCACTAGTTTTAATATCAAAACTTTTGGCCCACAACAAAAATAAAGTAAAATAAGTTTCTACGTCATAATATAATTTACCAAAAAATATGGATTGGGATGATATCTTGCTCTGCTGACTTTCGGTCAAGGACCGTTTTGAAAAGTTTGCAAAAAAATTAGGCCATAACAGAAATTCTATATGTAAACATTTCCTAAATATTGGGCCATAATAAAAATTATATAAAGTACAGGGATCTATATGATAATCGGATCGGTTCGGGTTTTTTAAATTTTAACCCGAAAACCGAACCGAACCGTGTGGTTCGGTTCGGTATTTTTATATCGGTTTTTTTAGGGTAAAAACACCGAACCGAACTGGAGTTTTTCGGTTTCGGTTCGGTTCTTGCCCACCCCTACCCATCAGAACTAAGTAGTTCCCGTCCCATTCCCTGGACCCCACTTCAATAATAAAAACATAAGTCCAGAAATCAGAATCTACCATCAGCCATAAAAACCAAATGGTATCCAAACTTACAGCTGATATCCGCAGAATGCTAAGCAAAGTTCGCACTGTTGTATACGAATGAGGCGTATTTGATTTAGCTTCTTCTTGCCGGATGTTGGAGTATGCAGCAGCAATATATTCCTCCAGTTCCCTTGGGACACAAGGGGACAATCTTCTTGCAGCAGAAATATATGCACTACAAACCAGGAAAAATTAATGTGATAAATAAATTGCAAAAGAATCCATGGTTTGGATAACCAGAAAATTGAGCAATAACCATGACATTAATTTGCTTTTGAACCATTCATAATCTGAGAAGACAAGTTCTTTATGCAGAAGTATCTTTCAACACATATGATAGAAGGGAGAAGTAAATCATTAGAAAGTAAAGAATGCCTACTATAAATGTTAAGCCCTTTTATTTGGAGCACAAAAGACTTGGCATCAGCACTTGCACAAATATGAGAAGGACTTGAATGTTAAGACATGCAGCCACACAAGGAGTAGTATGCCAGTGAACAAAGTGTACTTCTATAAACAAAACACGATCAACAGAGCTAACAATTCTTCAATCAATGTAGCTTTGTAAATTTTAGCTATAGACCCAATATCTATGCTTTAATTATCTATCTTGACGGCCTATCTAATGAACGAGAAAACAAATTATCCTATTGTAATTTTTGTTGGCATAATTTAAATACCATAATATAAGGATCCGTGATACAGAAACTAACAGCTATAAACAGGAGTAATTGAAAAACAATCATCCACAAATTAGTAGTAATAATTTGTAAAAGGAAACTTTAAATTACCGAAGAATAGATGGCTCAAGAGGAGTAAACCCAAGAGCAGGAGACTCCTTGTTCTGGTGCACATAGACAACATGCCTAGCCATTTCAAGATCATTATCCATATCCGCTCGATCTAGGATCAGCCACAGAAGATCAAACCTTGATAGAAGGGCAGGAGGGAGATTGATATTTTCAGCAGGAGTTCTCCGTAGATCATATCTTCCCCTACAACACACATAATGACCTCCCCAAAATTAGTATTTTAATCTTTTTACAGACTACAATGTTCATAAACATAAGCAAGACACTTGCGCTTCTAGCCAAAAAGCTGACATATTTGAGCAACATATATACATGAATTCAGGCACTTGAAAATGAGATCATTAATGCCTGTAAGATCGTACCAAGCTGGATTAGCAGCAGCAAGAACAGCAGTTCTGGCATTCAAAGATGTGGTGATTCCAGCCTTGGCAATGCTAACAGTTTGCTGTTCCATAACTTCATGAATTGCTGTACGATCTGATTCATCCATCTTGTCAAACTCATCAATAGCACAAATACCCATATCTGCTAGCACCTGAAACACAGTCAACCCCTTTCTATGAAGCCCAAAATTCCTTCAAAAAACAACTAGATCATAATCATCTAATTTGGTGATGGCAATAAAATGGCTTGACTATCAAGAAAACCAATCTAGAAACCCGTCAAAAAGAAGACACTTCAGACACAAGGTGGCAGCAGTAATCGACATCCCCAACATTTCATGTTTATGGCATTATTCATTTGATTTCTGGATAAAAGCCTCTTAAACCAATTTTATAATCACTTGAAAAGGAATCTGGATTTGGTCAATGTGGCCAACAGCTTGGCAGTTAGTAACTTAATGCGTATGTAACATGCAGTGTGCAGATAAACGAGTCTCACCAATGCTCCTCCTTCCAGAACCATCTCATTTGTCACAGGATCTCTTTGAACAGCAGCAGTTAGACCAACTCCACTGCTACCTTTTCCAGTGGTATACACCCCTCTCGGTGCTACATTTATTAAGTGCTTGAGAAGCTGACTTTTGGCAACCCCAGGATCACCCATCAGACATATATGTAAGTCTCCTCTAATCTGCAATTTCATTCAGTGATATTTGTTACATTTTGTTAGTCTTCTCACAGTTGTAGATATGCTAGGAATAGAAAAATATACTTGTCAATTTTTCTCAAAACTATGATCTCTTGAGGAATTATCAAAATTTCCTCCGTCATTTCAGCTGGACTATACTCCTTGCAATACTAGTGAAGAAAAATGTCAATTTGCTTACATGTGTACTTAAATTGTATGGTAAAATATACCTTCATCCCATCATTTAATTTGCGGTGAGGAGCACCCACAAGGAGAAGAAGTAGAGCCTTTTTAATATCTTCATGTCCATAAATTTCAGGGGCCAGTGACCGTGCCAACTTATTGTAGATATCACCATCCTCAGCCAAACGAGAAATCTGTTCTTCCTCATCTCCTCTAAGTTCATACCTGCAATGGATTACAAGTGAGCACATCAATTTTGAACCCTTCTTTGTTTCAATCCTAGTCTCATCAAATGACCAATTAAAAATCACCTTGTTTAATTATTTGCCAAAAAGCATATGATTACTAAAACACACATGTTTGTTAAAACTACGTTTAGTAAAAAGCATAATTATGTTCTCAGTTTTCATTATAGGGAAAAAAATGGAAATTAGAACATGTCAGTTTGAAGATGTGCGGAAGTTGTGATAAGTAAGCACTTGAAGTAGCTTACTCCTCATATTTTTTCTTAAAATGAGTGACAGACATGGCCTCCAAGTATGTATCTGCAACTAATCCAGCACGCAGTGCTCTAAAACCAGTGTAAGGAATTGGAAGAAAGATCCCAGATAGTTCGACAACATCTCCTGGAGCAACCTGCCAACGTCCAAAAAATGGATAAAAGCTAATACAAAATTCATAAATTTGATAGAAGCAATACCATGAAATATCTGCAACCATGAAATTTCTGACACAATAATATACACTTACATAGAGGATGTAAGGTCTGCGTTGCAATTATTCATGTCATTCAGTTATTCACTTTAAACCTACATCGAAATATTCATTTTTTTGTTTCTTTTAGCTGACACAGACTAACAAGTGTAGGTCAAATAGTTGTGTAAACATGAATTTATGGTTTTAATCGACAATAATGATGATAAAAACTGCTGAAATTTAGTGTCATTTCTTCACATACTCACAGACACAAAATAATTTAAAAATTTTCATGAAAGCTGACCAAAAAAGCCACTAACCTTTCTTGTGAGTTCTCCTCTTAAATGAATAGTCATTGTTCGAGGTATATGACCTTTTGGAACATGTTCAGCCAACTCTTGAATCTTAGCCTGCAAAATACCATCTAATATGATAAATCATGTGCAAAAGATTCCTGATTGCAATTTGAGATATCAAATTTATATTAAACTAAAAACCTCCTGAAACTTCAGAAATTTTGATGCTCTGAGTTGAAGAATCAGATTCCCCTTCGTTTTGTTTATTTTACAGCGTTGGGATGGGCACTCAAATAAGGGCATGAAAACACGGGCAGTTACTTCCTGTTTGAAACAACAAAAACTTGGGTAAAATAAAAGAGAATAAAATACAAGTCTCATGAGTAATAGAACTGATGCCAATAATCATTACAAGTTATTCAAATCAATTACCTGGTAGATTTCAAAACCACACTCTTCACAAGTATATACTGCTACCTGCATAAGTGGCTTAACATCTGAACAACGGGTTATAATACCTGATATCCTTACAAGCTGGCCAATGTATGAAGCCTTGACCTCCCTAATAGTAAATGGTCGCCCCTTTGATGGTGCTCTAATATAAACTTCACTGAATCAAGAATCAAACAGATGCTTGACCATTATATTCGTAGAAACTAAATTGCATACGAATTATGAGAAATTGACGTGAAGCAATTGGAGTTGATAGTGTAAAGCCAAATTAAGAAATGTTTGAAAATATCGGGCTTCAATACGTATTACAAATAAATAATTACAAAAAAAAAAATCACACTATAAAGTTGGGAGACCTTTATTTTACTTACTTAAGCTTCAAGCAAGTAAAATTTACTTATTGGCAGCATCAACCATAAACTATTGCTACAAATTAAAAAAAAAAAAAGCTTAAATAAATATCTTGAACAAGTTCAGTGTACTATAAGGAAAGGAGCTTTGTCATTCTTACTAATAACGCTTAATTTCTGGAGGCATCCTCTGACGTGGATCAGCTCCATCAGTATTATCCGCTCCCTCCTCGGATCTCTGTGTCATCAGTATATCATGGTCATCATCCGGAAATGCCTCAGTGGGCTCCGGCAGTAACTCATCAATTGCACAAGAGAAAATCCCAATATAGCGGCGCGTGTTTTCAGTAACTCGCCTGAAAAAATCTTCATCAAAGTCTTTATACTGTAAAATCAAGAAAATTAACAGTTAACACAAAATTAGGGTTTCAAGCAAAACAAATGAATGTTTAATATTTATTCTAATAACCAGGAAGAAAGGCAACGAGAGAGGGAATTACGTTAAATAGGTCTCCAAGATCAATCTGGATTGAACGAATTTTGCGATTTGCAACATCTTGCTGAAATGAAGAGAATAAACTCAAATAAAAAGAGAAAGAGAATGAAAACTGAATATACAAATTTTCAGATCTAGGATTTTTTAATCCGTGTTGCAAGATAGCAAAAAAAAGAAGAGACTCACGAGAATGTTCACGTATTTGGCATCGCCATTTGCGTCCGCAAAGTTCGAAATGAACTCCTTTGCGAAAGCTGAATAGAAAGAAAACGAAGCAATAGAATTAGAATCTTATAAATAATTGGCTGAATAGAAGTAAAGTGATGAATATTATACCTTTATCTGCGTCGAAGTCGAAGTTCGTCATGGTTAGCGTTAGCAGAAGCAGAGAGAGCGAGAGGGAGCAAGAATGAGAGCGAGAGAAAATAGGGGCTTTGGCGGGAAATGATAAGAGAGGGAAGACGGTTTGGCGGGAAAATACACTCGTAATTGATACGATATATTCTTCATTTAAAAAAAAAAAGATTTTTCAGTTTTAAAAAAGAATTAAAGATTCATAGCTAAATCTAGGCGAACGGTCGTGATCGAACGCGAGAGGAAAAGTCATGACGTGGTTCTGATTTATCATGATTAAGTTAAAAAAAAAAAAAAAAAAGACTCCGTGACACTGCGTGTTAAAAATGATATTTCAAATGATATGCAATACAATTTCGCCGTAATAAACATTATATGCCGTGTCAATTTTTCTACCCATTAAATTTTTTATTAAATATTACAATTTATTTTTTAAAATTACACTACATTCAATTTGTAGTTGAAAAATATGGTAGAACATTTTAATTTGTATATAGATGTCACCCTTTAATTTGTATGTTGATGTCACTCTTTCGGAACAAGGAGAAAATATTGATAAAATTTCATATTGTTTATGCAAATTTCTCATTCATTAACAATGTCATGCTTCTTCACTTTAGACATCTAATTTGAACTCAAAGTAATGTGTCACACAAATTATTTATTACCATATGTATGATAACTGATTTTATTATTAAGTATTAACACATTATTTTTACAATCTAATAACAAATGGCTTATAAGATATCACATCAATTAAAATACACTACCTAAGTATAGCAATGTTATACTGCAAACCTGAGTACTAATCAAGTTTTCATCATTCATATGCTGTACAAACTTCATCCCCCCAATTCATGCATATGACGTATGAGCATATCCCAAGACGCTAAAAGCAAGTACCCCAAATCAAGTGTAAAAAAATTTTATTCAGTCAATCATGCTTGCGATCAACTTCAGTTGAGGATCAGAGTTTTATTAGACTACCCATCTGGCAATAAAATATTACTCTATCAAATACAACTCATATTTGTTTCGTGTTGATTCCGATAACCAAAGACAGATGGCAAAAGATAGGGAAGAAAAACAACTAAAAATGAAATCATTTAAGGTCCTGAACTTAAGAGACTTCGGCAGTAAGGACGCCAGTACATAAGCCTAATCATATTAATAGAATTTCATATACAGATACATCCTAAAACTGAGGGAACATTCCCAACAGTCTGCACATCATAACCACACAGGAAATATGAAATCTGTGAGCAGCGGCACCAAAAGGCATTGTTCCGAGGTTAATCAGTTTATCTCAAACTGCAAAAGTTCAGTTCTATTCCTTGAAAAACTTCAAATAGTTTCCAACTTCCAAAGTCGTGCAGTATTATCACTTCAGAGATGCAATCAATCACCAGACTACTTAAGAAGTCCCAAGGTGTCTGTAGGCAGATCATTCATTCAGACATACACACGACATTGTGACCAAAGAATCTTATGCAACTGAAAGCATTACAGGCTGAAGAAAATGTTAACCCACCAACTGATTCGGAGAGGCTAATCACCAACTCTAATTTCCAATATTTACGGAGATACTGCATTTTGGTCCCTTGTTTTTGCCAATTTTGCTTGTATAAGTTTGTCCAAGATGGGAGGCTCCAAAGGAATCGGGTCAAGACAACGTTCGGCAGCAGCAACAATCACCTGCAGATCAACAAATTAAGTCCATGTGTCACAAAATTTTCCTCTTCTCACCTTCCTGGAGTGAAGGTATGAATTTCAGTAAATAAATAACACCCCAAAAAGAGGTGATTCCAAAGGAGAAGTTGCAGGAAATAAATTTTCTTAAATGGAGTGACATTTTTTATTACCTCATCAAGCAAAAAGTCAATGGCAGCTTCATCTTCAACGGTTTCCTTTAAGGGAGTTCGAAGGTACTGGACATCCAACTGAATTTGCTGAAATCCACTTCGATTATAAGTCTGGAGGCGGACAAATTCTTGGAAACTTTTAAGGCTAAGTTTTACTATAGCTGTTATCACTGACTCCTGCAATTTATAAACAAATGTAGTTTATCCATCATCAATAAATATACTTTTTTCACCATCAATTTTGAGTATTAGCAGTCTCATACCTGTGTATATTCAACTTTGGTAAAAATTTCAACTTTTTGCTT
This sequence comes from Murraya paniculata, assembly GCA_030449075.1. Lineage (NCBI taxonomy): Eukaryota > Viridiplantae > Streptophyta > Magnoliopsida > Sapindales > Rutaceae > Murraya > Murraya paniculata. The sequence continues at coordinate 1,226,271 of JAEVFN010000015.1, read as the reverse complement.
GAACAATTTTGCTAGATGAGTTTCCAAAAGCTGGCTCCTCGCCCTTTGGGTGGTTGACCGACCCAATTTATCCTCTCGTAAAGGATTACTGCGAGAGGAGGTGGTGCTGCCATTACTATCAGTCCGACGATGCCTACGCTGGAGCCCCTGTGGTAGAATTTGCTTTACCTCGTCTGCTATTCCTTTCAACTGAAGCATGAAAATACCAGAGAAGTATCAGGTTCTCTTTCTTATTCCAATCAATGAATAAATAATTACCTGTACTTGTTTAGAACTTCTAAGGCGTATACAACTCTAATATTTGAAATAATTAAGACTTGCATCCAAACAGATACTCTCAATTTTCAATTTTGAATCAACGAACAAGAACCTAATTTCAGTAGAAATGAGGATGATGCACCCACCTCTTGAAGAAATAAATCAACAAACATGTGAACTTCTCTTGGCTCCTTGTGCTGAAGAAAATTTGAAAGTATTAGAAAAGTTGAATGCCATACTATCTCCCACCAGATGCTTTCTAAAGGTTCGGAATATAGTTATATGCACTGACCTTGACCCAATTTGGCGTTGTCAATCTTTTCCTCAGGAGAATTGATATCTTCTGATTTCTCATGTTTATGTACTGAAAAAATATGGATCCATAATCAGGTGTTTGACAAAGTTCTCAAGTTAAAAACAAATTTATTCAAATGAAACTTAGAACGTGACAGTTAGAGAGCATATGATATTAAACTCATACATGATGCAGAAGTTTTTCACCAGAAGACCGAAAAATCCGACAAATTTCCCCAGGGACAAAGGCAGGCCCATTCTCATAGCCTCTAACACCACCACCAGAGAAGGAAGCAGCTATTTCCTGAAAAATAAAACATGAAAACAAGCCATTGAGAAGACAGAAAGATTAACTATGTTAGTCTATCCTTTCAGAAAAGAAATAGCACAAAACTAAAAAGTGGTTCCTTGCCTCAGTAATTCTTGGGATGGCAGTTTGTTCAATGAAGACAGATAGTTGGGCCAGTACCAAAACAAGCCCAACAAGAACTTTGTCACCCTGCGTTCCTTCCAAACCTTGAACTTGACTAGATGAGTTATTTCTTCCCGAAAGCAATAGGAATCGATTGTCAAGTGCCCTGAAGAACTCTTGAAATCCTTCTTGAACCCAATCAATAATCAAGTCTTTTAGTTTAACTAGTACCTCTATATTGTCATCAAGAAGCTGGCGGAAGTCCTGGAATATAGAATGAGAAATGGAATACATAAGCTGTCCATTTTGAAACTGCAATGTATGAGCACTGACAAGTTCATCCAACATATGACCCAAAAAAAAAAGCACATAGAGAGGGGGAAGAATAAAAGGGCTGAAGGATTGTTTCTCATGAATGCAATATGTGTAGACATGAAAGTCTATGATTTCTGCATGCATAAACAGGCACAGTTCTCATAGCATTTTAAATATTACCAATAAGATATCCATGCTGCCCTGAAGGACTGCTTTTTTGCTGGCCTCCAGGGCAACCTGCAAGGGGCATTCTTCCATTCCCTCCTTTTGTCCAACATAAACTTTTGTCAGGGCATCTGCCAGTTTCAACAGAATTTAACTCAGAACACTAAACTTTCAATCAGATTAAGTTGTTAGATAACCATCCATTCAAATTTGTAAGAGAGTGTCGTCGAGCGATTTTTTATTTAATGCTAATATCCTTTCCCATTACCAATTGTCAACAGTACCAGAAATGAACGCATTAAAGTGAACTTGTTTTCTGGTGATCTGACAGAAGCACAATCTTCAAGGTTTGGCAAGCAAGATCAGATCACCAAGAGGTATGAGGCAATAAAGGAAACCTAAACTCTTCAAAGCACAAGCTCTTGTCTCTTTCCAAAGGGATTAATAAAAAAATAAATAAATAAGGTACTAAAAACTTAAACCAAATTTTCTATTCATAGTTATTTTGAATCTTTCCCAGTACTTAAAACTAAGATGGCAAAGTAACCTGATATATCATGTAGAAGAAGAGAAAATTGGCTGGCAACATAATGTTTGACAGTAGTCTGGGCAGCCTGAAACCATACACGATTAATCAGTATAACAAACTTCATCCTCATCAAGAAAACAATTTAATAATATCAGTCCGAAGGAAAACCTCCAGAGAGAACTCTGAGAGAACAGGTTCATGTAACACTTCATCCATCAGCAAAACATCTTTCCAAATTATTCCTGCATATTTATTGAAGCATTTCAAACAACCAAATTCAAGAAGGAAAAAAGGAAGTTCAAATTTAACAAGACTAAATATAAACTGCAGTAAAACTTGTTTTTGCAAGGTCATGAAAAAATTAACAGCATTCCATGAATGATGTACACAATAAATGATGTCAAGTACAAGCATCTTTTTAGGAAGGCCTTGTAGCCAACTTGAATAATAAGAAAAATTCAGGTACCTTTTGAAAAAAGTAAAATTCAGGCAGCAAATTCAAGAAGAACAGACATGGTGCGGGACAAAATAAAATTACTTACGAAGGACACCCAATAAATCAGCTGAGCTTATTCGTTTCTTTCCGTACTGCTCAGCAGTTTGAAAGTTCCTTAAAGAATAAACAAAAAACTACATTTAACAGCTTTCATGATCGTTAGGTTAAATAAAAAGAAAAAGGGCATTTCCTTACTTGGTAACCAAATCTTGCACAAGTCCAATTAGCTGCTTCTCTGAGTCGGGAAATATTACTCGATAGGCTTGAACAGCCCCCACAAATTCTCGAACTGAAGCCTGAGTTGAGAAAATTAAAAGACATATATCAAATTGGGAACCAACTCAATTGGCTTAGACAGCCTACAAGTACCCAAAATCTGAATCATAAAGGTGCTATTTAGTTTGAGTTACCTCATGAATTGCAGAAGGTATTAACTCTGTAGTTTTGTCTTGTTTAGAAGGATCATTTGACTTCAATATACAATTGCTTATGTCTTCTTCCTTAAGCTGAAGGTCCCCAAGAGATTGTTCCAACTTTTCAAGCAGTTTTGCCTTCAAGCTCTCCACCTATCAGAACATGAATGAGCGCTCATGTGAAAAATGTAGCAGATATGGACATTTCAAACGAAAAAATGAAAAATCTGAAAGTTGAACATGTTGAATAAATAAATCCAACGGAGACAGCATTTGTTTTTCATATATGCTGCAAAAGTACAGACTCCAGGCCATCAAAGATTCCCAAACAGTGTGTTCTAATACAAAGGATAGAGCAGGAAGTGAATGTTTTCTTTCTGATGAAACAAATTCTCTTGTGTGTTATCACATACCACAATAGTTAATTAATTTTCCCCATTTAGAAGCATAGATTATTAAATCAATGGAAAAATAAACCCAAATCAAAGTACGAACCGGAAAATCCAACTGCTTAAGAAGAACTGCAGCCTCAGCTCTTGTCTGTGTAGATTCAGAATCTGAGAACAGCTTCCCCTGAAAAGTAAAAGTTCACAAGACACAAGGCAAAGTTTTCATGCCAACTAAAACACAATAAAAGGGCTTTTCATTTCTCCAGATTAAACTGCACTTTTACTTGCTGTGTTTTATGAATAATACGCAAGCTTCAGGTAAGCAAAGATTTTCCTACAGTGACTCCTGGTTTTGCAAATTAAAAAGGAACACATCTAAGGGCATAAATCAATGCATGCCTGTCTGCAGTTATGTGCACATATTATTGATAACTTATAATGGGCAAAAGGTATTAGCCACATATTTTCAAGAAAGCTCCATTAACATAACAAATAACTTGGTAAGACATTGTCAAATATGTTGGACATAATTAGCTTACTTAGTAAAGTTACTTAATGAGCCAGGTACTCTTCTTAGTAAAGTAATCAAAGTCCCCTGGTTTACTGCCGACCACATTTACTAGGAATTCAGGCTTATTTTGAGTAAAGATGTGGTAGCAACCATGAATTCTGACACATTTCATCCCTAAGATTCAATCCAAAATATAAGAATGTTCCAAGTGAAAGTCAGGAAGATCTATCCACCGATCCTGTATTTTCAGCTTTGATTTGGTCCAAAGCAAAATCAGCCAACTTAACTCAGTACACTAAACAAAGAAGAAAATACCTGCAAGCTCTTTATTACAATGGCAATTGCTTCTTCAGATGCTCGCTTACAATCCTGGAATGAAGAATCTCCATATGCCTAGTGAGAAGAATATAACAAAACATCAAAGCTTCAGAAACAGATAAATGTAGAAATACAAAATCATGCCCAAAAACAAAAAGAAAAGCAAAAAATTGGCAAAGAGACAGACTGAACAATGGAATGAGACAGTCGGAATTAACCTTAAAAATTGGCATTGCTCCATTGTAGAACCTGACTGCATCAGCATAGGCTTCTGATTCAATACATTTTCCAAGTCTAGCAGGTAAATCATAAATGAACTGCTCTTTATCACAGAAGAATATATCTGTTAAATGCCTTAAATCGTAGATTGCCAAACCAAGACATACATAAAGCATAAAATTTGTAACTCAAACTGCTGATTATCAATTTCATAGAAAATTTTATTACGTATCCTGCTGCTACTATTAACTGCAGATCTTTTAAACTGCTCCTGGTATAAGCTTGAGCAACCTGACTAACCATGTGAATCGTTCAGGAAGCCAGCTATATCAGGCTATTCTAGTGACTTAATAGCACTGCTGCAACATGCAAGTTTATAATTTGTATTTGTCCTCGTTGACCAACCTCAGAACCAAGTTAAGAGGATTGAAACAAAAATAATGCATTCAAATCCTAGTTCTCTCACAGACACGCACATACGTGTAAGTACACATTTGGAGACGCTGAGACAAAGCCAATAGAATGTTTGATAGTTATTTAATACCTGAACTTTCCGCAGAAGGTTGCGCTTGCAATGTAATTTCTCTATATGTTCTCTCTTTTCAAAAAGAGAAGTGTTGACCCCGTCACTTCTAGATTGCACTGACTTTATCTGAAAGATTGATGAAGAGAAGCGTACCTTATCATCCTTTTATTTTCTTCATTTTTATCTTTTTGGTTTATCAATAAACCATGACTCAAAGAACAGATTTAACATGGTAGTATAAGGTCTTTTGCGTACCTTCTCAAGGAGTTGTTCCATATTTGCTTCCATGCCCACAATATTACTATTCATCCTGTTACAAGGCCATAGACTAATATTTTGTAAAAGAGGGTAGAAAACAGAACCACAACATCAAACAGCATGTTACTGGTGTCTAAAAACCTGGCTCAACAAAAAATACAAAGCTGATGAACTGTAAAAATACCAAATTATCACCCATATATACTGTAATTTGAGCCACATACTCAAAGAACAAAGAATAGAGAAAATTACCTTTTGATTGTGTCAGTGGCGCTGATAAACTTGCTGTAATTTTCATAGACTAACATCTGCAAGTCAGTATCAAGATTTTTTATCTCAGCAGCCATTTCAACATGCCTCTGCAGAAGCCCTTCCAAACTCGATTTTTGTACCTATTCCGTTTCAAGACATGTATAAAGCATCAAAATTTTCAGATATTCAATTTTCCTTCAACAAGAGAACAGCTAGACTGAACTTAATACTACCACCACATTTGTATTTCGGAATAAACTCGTCTACTCAAATCCATCTAGTTGGATGGATCTTAACATTTATGCATGTTATTCCAAAAATATCCACATATATTTCCAAATTTTAGACCAAGTCATATGCCCTCTCACAACCCTCGATCACATGATTATCTCCTCTTTTAATCTAATGAAGGCATAATTCTCTCGGTCACAGGCTCATCTCTGCTTCTACCACGCGCAAGCATTCTTTTAAGAAGAATAAGATAAACTAGTATAAAAACCAACCATTTCCCAACATAGATTTCCCAGTCAATGCAATACTTAATCATTCCCTAAAACCTTTTTCATAATCAGAAAACACTGCGTTCAGTTATCATTTAAGTCAGATTCAGGATCTCTAAGTTCAGCCTACTGACACATTCAAAATCCACGACTCATGTTTAGCATTAGTGCCCCAGCCATATTAACCAGTAATAAACTGCAGATCCCTTTGGTTGAAATTTAAACCTCAAAAAAACAGACAATACATACATACATATATATTGGCGTACCAGGAGATTCATGTATTGATCAGCATCGAATGAGTTGGTGTCGATTGAATCTAACGGTGCGTATTTCCCAGAAGATTCGTTGGACATGGAAGGATCGGGAGCGTAGAAGCTCGATAGCAGATCTCTCATTCTCTTTGCTTTGTCATCCAACGGAACGTCGTCTACGGCCATTTTCTCCACTAGAGTCTCCACTATATTATCACTAACTAAACTACTTACTCTGAAAATCAAATTTCTAAGGAATCGAACAAAACCAAAATCAATTGGCTGAAGTCCCTTGGTAGAAGAAGTTGAAAAGCTAAAACCAGACGCAGAACTGATTGGAAAGGGCAAAATTAAATGACAGCGAATATCAATACGACGTCGCCAGCAGGTTACTAAAGTTGAAACGACGACGTCGTAGCCTAGCTCATTGTTTATTTAATTTTCATCATTTCTTGTTGTAAAAATTGATTTAATGATTTTGTACGACATATTTGGATCTAATTGCCGGTACCGTGTAAAGACTTGTTCGGTATGGAGGTGTTTGATAAAAAAATAAAATTATAAAATAAAAATTAATAATGTATAATAAATATAATTTTTATTTATTTTTAAATAAAAATAATTAATATGTAATAAACTTTTGATCATATAAACAGTAAATTAATTCAACTTAACTTTTAAACTACAACAACTATAATATCATAATTTACAAAACAGGCCGAAAATTAACATAATTATATAACCTTATAAGCAGTGTACAATGCTTGACATCCCCAATTCAAGAATTCAAACATTATACATCATGACATTAACATAATAACATTGGCTATATTAACATCAATTATTGCATGATGAAAAAATTGACAAGCTTATTGGATTTCCAACCCATTAGTCGAATTCATTCAACAAACAAAGTCCAATGCCAAACTTGCCTAGGGTGAGTGACAAATCTTTTAGGGATGGTAATTATGCCCGCAAATCCGTTTAAATTCGCTCGCCAAAATCCGCCCGTTGCAAATAATTTTGTGGGTTACAGGTGGATTTGGTATTACAATAAAAACCCGCACTTGGATGTGGGTGGATTTGGTATTAGCTCAATATTTGACGGATACCCGCATGGATATCCGCCAAACCTGCAATGTTTTTTTAAATATTTTTAATTTAATTTTAAATGAAAAAATATTTAAATCTAAAAAATATATTAAGAAAATAATGCAATTATGCAAAATGTCAAATAACCAAAGTATAAATATGTGTACTGTATATAACAATACAAGTAGTATACATACTCTTAATAGTTATAAATTTAATTATTACACGTTTACTGTGTATTTTATGTTTAAATTTGAGAATTTGTGTTGGATTGATGTTGAAATTTTAATTTTTCATTTACATTAGTTAATTTTAAAATTGAGTAAGTTATGTGGAATTTGAGGTTATTATTATAAATTTATATAATGAACATTATGATTTTAAATATATAAACTCGTAAAAAATCTGCTGGATACTATTACGAGTTTGATAATTATTAAAATCCGCAGCATGTGAGTTTTCTTTAAAAAAATTAAAATTACAGATGGGTTTGATAATTTAAATTTTATATAAATTTAAATTTGGTAATAATAAATCCGATGCGGGCCGTGCCGATTGTCATCCCCTAAAATCTTCCCACGTGAGTCCTGACAGCTGCTATGACAACGAAGCAGCGTGAAATGTTAACGCATCGACACAATTTACTTCCTCCGTAAAATGAGGGCGATGTTCTGAACCAAATTATGCATGCAAATGCCAGATACTGTGAATAAACAAACCTTAAAGAGAATCAATTGAAAATAAACCAGCCAAATTGTGCGGAGCTTCTATTCCCGTGTTTGTCTTCGCGTTTCAATCCTTCATATATTGCAAAAATAAGATGTAAATTTTACAATGGAAGGTCATCTATTTATAATAAACTAATGCCTCTCAATTTATGACAAGAGGCATAATATTATTTGTTACTACAATTCAATTGGAGAGTTGTGTGCGACACACAATCAATTTCATGAAGTGCACTTTGCAGCACACCATTTGAATCGATGGGTGTGTTTCACATATGGCGGATAGACAATCCATGATAGATGAACATCAAAACAAGATGATCAAGCCTTTACGAAGCTGCAGAGCATATTGTGTTAGAAGTCAAGCAGAACGTACTGCATGGTAAAGATCATTAGAGCAGAGAATCGTTCATCACTCGTCAACAACACAAGCTTCCAAGCTTCAAGAGCACCTTCATCAAGTATCTTTAAACAACGCTCTCACATAACAAGCAACTCAACCAACATAAACCGGCTTTTCAAATTGGACCAGCAAGCATCTCAATATCAAACAACTCAACTGGATCATACCATTAACCTTATCACAATCAATCAGCTTTATTCAGTCTCTAATGGAGCCCTTTGAAATTTCATATTATTGGCAAAATAATTTGATAGTTGTAAGTTATATATAAAATAACATATATGCACCTGCAACCGATTGGATTATTTTCTGCTAGGAGTGATAATCATCTCTAATTTATTTATCTACTTGCATCTTGATTTGGTGGATATACGTATGTATGTATGTACATACTTTTTTTTTTTGTTTTTTTATTCAACGTGTACCATCTTTTATTATATTTTACGAGATAATTAATTAAATTTGACAATGTGTTGACTCATTATTTATAATTTCTTCTTATTATCAAAATTGTTATAATCCTTTCTAACACAACAAAAGGCAAAATTTTGTGGCGTGTTCAAATAACTCTATAGCATAATAGCGTTATGATATATAGTTATATGCTAATGAATCATAACATCGTGTGTTCGAAACATGACCTCTCTCTCGAGAATAATTATGACAATTCTCAGGATCATGCATCACCAATTGACAAAATTAAAAAAAAAAAACATTGAATAAAGTGATGCTCATTCTTTGATTTTCTATATAATTTAGAATAGATGACCATTTGGATAAGTTTCGGTGGGCTAGTCCGCGAGATAGTTTCCTTAAGCCGTGTAAAATCCGACAGTTTGTTCAATGATGACTGATGAGCCCATAACACTAGCACAGCAGGGCAATTACACTGTATTATAATCGCCGGCCGCTAATATAATTTGACCGGGTACTTTGTTAGTCTTGGTACTTACCCAATTAACAAAAAGCCGTGCCGCCCCTGCATTCCTTCTCCATTCGTTCTCGTTCACCTAATTATTTTTTATCCCTATATATATATATATTTTTTTTTTTAATTCCTAATACATACATTTCCCACATGCACAAAAGCAAGAATGTTTTGTAAATTTATTATGTTTTTTATATATTTTTAAAATCATTAAAAATATAAAAATCTTTTAGTTCTCTTGAAATAATAAATGGGTTCCTTACGAGATTCCGATTATCTAATTTTTTTAAAGACACTAATTAGTGATTCATGAAAATAAAATAATAAATAAATACGCCCTAAATTGTTTATGACTTAATGTATTGCTGTCACGAAGTTCTTAAATGACCCAAAAAAAAAAAATATCCATCTCCATGGTTGAGGGGATTTATGAGGAAAGCTACCCACCGGACAGATAACTTTTTAAGGTTTCTACGTTAATCAGTTTCGTAATTGAGTTTCCATTGAAACGTCTCTAGAAGCCGAGTACAAGAATCGCCATAGAATATTCGAAAAAAGAGGAAAGTGCTCTTGAAGGTGCCTCTTTAGTGGACAGCTGGCGTCACCCAACACGCCAGCCATTCCACCGACACCAACCCTCTGAAAAATAGCATTAAAAAACAATAAAATGCCTCAATTTTTTAATTTTCTTCGACCAATAGTAACCTATCCACTCCGCTATAAAAGCCCCATTCGAGATCTGGGTTAACCTTCTTCGCCTCGCTTTCGATTAGCTCGCGTTGACAATCGATCGTCTTTTGCGTATCGTCTCGTTTCGTCTTTAGCTAAGTTATCTTTTTCTCTCTTTCTTATCCTTTTATCCTCGCTCCTAGATAGTCCTTGAATCTTTAGATCTGATCCAAATCCAGTTTTTTTTTTTTTTTGGTTTTTTATTTTCAAGCGCTGTCTTCTGTTGGATCTGGGCTTATGCGAAATTAGGATTCCAAAAACAACACCAATGATTCTAGATTTTCTATGAGTTATTCAGTCCTCATGAAGAGAATTAGAATTCTTCACTCTTTCTCGGTTGTATTTCTCTACTGGTTCTACGTGTTTTCATGAATTAGAAATCTCAATTCTCTCGTTTGATCACGCTTTCTATTATCTAATTATTTTAATCCATTTTCTTATTGCTCTCGATTTCTTAATTGTAAGTAATTAATATTTATTAAAGTAGAAATTAAAAAAAAAAAACCAAATTTATGGCTTCAATTCAAAGACAAGGAAGTTCCGGCTCCGATACCGACCCGCGATATGCGAACGTTGACGAGAGGAAAAGGAAGAGGATGATATCGAACCGTGAATCGGCCAGGAGGTCAAGGATGAGGAAACAGAAGCAGATGGAGGACTTGGTCAATGAAGTCAGCCATGTGGAAGCCGCCAATGCCATGCTTAAGCAAAACATTGATTCATCTCTCCAACGCTATGTTGAAATGGAGTCCGCCAACAACATTCTGAGGGCCCAAGCTATGGAGCTGACTGATCGTTTGCGCTCCTTGAACTCTGTCCTCCAGATATGGGCTGAGATCAGTGGCATTAACGTGGAGATTCCTGAGATTCCAGATCCTCTTATGAAACCCTGGCAGCATCCCTGTCCAATGCAGCCAGTCGTGGCTTCTGCTGATGTGTTCCAGCATTAGGATGGGTTTCCACCTTGTCAATGCTTGAAGGAAGTTGGTCTTTCTGGTTGTCCGTTCTAGGATTTGTTATGTTTTCATTTTCATTGAATTGTTAAGTTAGATGAACGTTAGTACGCGTCTTCTTTCCAAAGTGGAGTGCCATTTGCAGACACGTGTTACCTTTTGTGGTTTATGTTTATGGTTTACTTATTTTGTGTTGAATGGGATGTGCTTTGTAGATTGAATTTTTTGCAATCAAGTATTTTTGTTTACAGTATTACGCGGGTAATAAGCTTGATATGAGGAGTGAATTGAATGTTTGTTAGAGCCTGGATAAATGGTTTATCTGCTACATATTATCTTGCACTTCAATGCATAGGAGTGGGGGATGTTTACCTCAGTTGATCCATTAGCATACTGTATCCGGCACTGCTTGGTACTGGCTTCCTTCTCCTTATTGTAGCGTGCTCTAGAATCCAGATGATTAGATTGCTTTGGTTATTTCGCATGATTGATGGAATGTCAGTTCCATGAAGTACTAATTATGGTTTGATTATTAGAACAGTGAGCAGCTATGCGTTTTATACTGAGTTTTTGAATGATTCAAGCGGTTCTGCATTCCTTTCCACATTTGATGTGCTGTTGAATTTGATTATGAAATCTTAAATGTTCAAGAGTTGTTCCTGTTGAATGTTTTTGCATCTCTATCTTGCTATTGTTCACAGCATAGATAATTAATAATCTCTCCTTTGCCTGAGACTCTAATTTGTTAAATTATCTCATCATTTCTTCATCGAGTTGCTGAACGAACAAAGTGAAATATGCAAACCGATAATGGCACACTGCTTCTTTTAATGCGTGAAAATCTATTAGAATCATTTCTTCGCACCATATACGAAGCTTGATCAACAAGTATATTATGGGCTTTACCATATGACACCTCTGCTCCTTTGTAAAAGGAGATTTACTTGGCTTGTATTAAAATGATTTTTCCTGATGGTTGGTTGGACTCGAAATTCACCATCTTCTTTTAACCACGTAAATTTATTATGAATGAGCATTTTTTCTCTCCACTTGTTAGTTGCGTTGGTGATGGATGTAAAAAATAAAGATGCTGAAGAGATAATGATTATGTATTTTCGATGAAACGTTGAACAGACATAAGAAAACACATTCCTTGGCTGATATAATAATTTTTAAACAATTTTGCAGAGCAGCTTGGTGGTTCATAGAATTTTTCGATCACAGCGTATACCCATATGGAATTTAATACTACTAGTGATACAGCTTTCAATTTTGTCTGCAAGGTGCGTGACTGGTGGTCCAACTGACCGCAGCAGTCAGCGGCAGCCGGTAAACGTGCTGTTTAGATAAGGAGCAATCTGTTTGTGAAATTTTCAAAGCCCGAGCCCTCAAAACAATCCGTAGACGGGTTAATTAGTTTTCCCCAACCACTACATTATTTGAGTGGCAATAAGTTACAAATATAAAGAAATTATTTTTCAGTTGCCGTAGTAACACAGCAGGACCCGGTTTCTTCGGTTTTTTAAGCTGGTTAATTAAGGACTGATAAAATGAGAAATCTTTTCCAGTTTAGAAATATTAATCCTTAAGAGCTTCTGTCCGAACTCCATAGACAATTTTGAATGAGCATGTTCGACGAGCTTTTCGATGGACGAGTTGAAACCGCCACTGCATACAACCAACAGAGAGCCCAATAATAGTCTGGACTGACTGTCCCATACCGTTTAAATAGGTCGGACATTGGACGCGCATACAAGGATGGTCCGTGGATAAGAATTAAGATACCGACATCTTTTGTTCACCGGCGAAGATAATTGTGTAATGAGAACACGAGACTTTTCTTATGAAGAGAGAACATAAGATTAAAATTTATAAATGTTTCATCATCATATAAACAGGTTACTATGAGCATAACACAAAAGATACGCTTGAAACATAAACGCTAAAAATCAGAGGTCTATTTATCATTCGAGTCTCAAGATGGTATTGTAGTATATGAATATCAAGGTGAACAAAACATCACGACTCCCATCACATAGCAACATCCAAGCAGTTTAAAAAAAGGAGAAAAAAAAAACATAACTGAAAGAACATAAGAGCGATGTTATCAATCTTCATAAGTGCGGCACTCATCGGTCTCTGGGTTGTCCTTACAGTAAGTCTCCAAAGGATCGGAATCCTTCTGCCTCTCTCTGGCATGGCTGGCAGCAGCACTCAGCTCCTCCACCTCGTCCCATGCAGCAACGCACTCTCCACTAGCAGGGTCACCCTCGCACGCCTCCTCTGCATTCTTGATGCTTTGCTCCACCTTCTCTGAGATTCTATCGGGAGCAGCTCTCAGGGGTTGCATGTACATGCGCCCTGTTCTAAACTGAGCGGGCCTTTTCCATGATGGGTTGTCGAGCCACGGAGACCTGATGGGTTGAACCTTTGACTTTGGGTCTGTGATTTTGGCCAAGACTCTGGGAGTTGAGAGATTGACACCAGCTATTGTTGCCATTCTTGCCTCTCTCTTCCTCTCTTTGTTGTTTCAGCTTTAGTAATACGGTTGCATTCAGAAAAGAGATTGTGATGACGGTAGATTTATATAATTGAAGCCCATATTGTTTCGTGAACACATATTTCTTATCATATGATGGCCAATTGTAGACTACCACGTAAGACCGGCTTGCAGATATTTTAAAAGAATATCAAACTTTCGTGTTGCTACTGTTAACCACTTAACTATGCTTTTCGAATAAAAAAAGGGTAAGAAAAGAAATTAAAAGGGAGAAAAAAAAGTTTATTACATTTTTAATTTTTGAAAATAAAATCTGGCAAATGATAAAACTAGATATTTAAAAAGAGTGGGAAATATCCAAAAAAATAGGAAAAGGCCAGATATAAAGTCACTAGCAGAACCACAAGACACTAACAGAGTAGTACTGGTGGGCTGCGGCTTCAGTTTCTCTCAAGTCTCAACCGAAGAGCCTTTAGATATAAATAAATAAATAAATCAATAAATGAAAAAAAAAACTTTCATTTTTATAGAAGACGTGAAAAGGGGGTTCTTCCAACTAAAAGAAAAGAAAAATGAAGTTACAGCTATTTGGCATTAGCCTGTTTCTCTCTCTACACATGCCCGCTGTTCTCGCCTTCTCCGTGTCACCGCGCTGCTCCAGTACTTCTACACTTGTGGGCTGGTTGGGTGGCGTAATTTTATATTTCGTAGTGATCATTTTACGTCTTATTTGTAGAAAGACTTTCTTATTAAAAAAAAAAAGATAGATAAAGATTTTCACATTAACAATAAAAATATAAAGTCAACTAACACAAAACATAGTAGGTTGAGTAATATTTTTCACATAAAAAAATGAAGTTAATTGATACGTAATATGTTCAAAATGATTATTTAGACATTATTTGAAATACAAACTTATATATCAACTATGCACATATAGCATTACCCATCACTTTTAAAGGATGTATCCGCAAAAATCATGATTAAATATGATGTTGTTTAAGATACGAGAATTTAATTGTCACAATTATGGTACACACATAATGAATTGAACATTAAGTGTTATCACAATCCATTGTAAATTTGTTACAAATTTCAATGGAGTTAGGGTGGTTTAATGCATATTTGGTATCACTTATCTAATGGTAATACGTATTTATTTAATTCAAAAACTTTTTTTAAAATTTGAGTTGCTATTTGGTTGTATTTTGAGTAGAGTTTTTGTTGATTAAATATGTTATTTTGCCTATATTACAAAAAACTCAAATTTTAGGTTTTTAGAAGTAGAGGTTTTTAAGTTTTTTTTTTTAATTTAAATTATCTAAAATATCCCATTATTTATTTCCCAATATTACAACATTTCTTTTATGAAGAAAGATTTGGTGCGCACTGTCGCGCACACTATTGTGCTCAACGGGCCATGGCTCACCTGATCATTGCTCGAACTATTATTAGACATCAATCAATGATTAGATGCTGTGCGCGATGGTGCCCACTTGATCAAGTCTCTTCTTTTTATATCATAATTTTAAAAATTTGTCTATTAAAGTAAATTTAAAATTTTCAATAAAAGTTCTCATCGACATCCAAACAACTATAATTTTTTTTCAGTAAAAGCTCTATTTTAGTAAGTTCAATTTTAAAAACTATATCAAACAGAGCCTTAAAGTATTTCAGGAATTAGTTTGAGACTTGCTTACATTCAATAATATCATTTAATTAAACATAAAAGAGCTCAAAATTCATCCATCTATAATTAGATCTTGAATTTTAACAATAATCAATAAATTATAAAAATTTTGAAAACAAATCCTCAACAAAATAGTCAAGAAGATTGATTTTTTTTTTACTTTCATAAGTTCAATAAAATACATAGATAAATAAGAATAATACTAATTTCAAATATAATATTTAGAATTTTCTTAGTGGAGAAGAGAGCAAGAAGTTTTTAAGTTATTGTTCATTCTTTGTCAACTGATTTTTGAGATTATAAAAACTTTAATAGAAATTAAAAGAAGTATTAAAAGTCCATGATTCTAATGTTAAATAATTATTTAAAAAAATGAAAAGGTAAAAAAATTATTTTTTCTTACAAAGACTAAAAATGAATTAACTAATGTTTAGAAAATATGAATTTGTATAAAAAAATAAATTTTAATTGTAGGTAATTATTAATTTTACAAATGTCTAAAAATAGACTTCCCTATAATAAAAAATATGAATTAGAGTATTATTAGGAAAATATTAAAAATAAATTGTTCTTAATGATGTGGGCTCTGTGGGCTCTGGGCGCCAAAGAAAAACTAGAAAATTACTCTGAACGTAAAAAAAAAAAAAAAAAAAAAAGAGAGAGAGAGAGAGATACTCTCATTTGACATTTGCAACAGATTACACAACAAAAAATGCAAATAAACTGTCCTAAACTGTCGCCATATTTTCTCAAATTGTAATGGCTATGTTTCGTTGAATGTAAAAGAAGTCCTAATTTTTTGCAAACAGCCGAGATAGTCAACTGGGTCGACCTATTTTAAGAAACCGAAGACGCAAAATTATGACGACATTGTGACGTTCCGATCTGCGTGCTCGCGGAATATACCATGTACTTACGCGCACCAAATAATAATCTTAGCCGCTAAGATTCTTTTCGGTTTCGGCTAGGACGCATGATTGGTCCGGAGAAAGCAGGCTAAAAAAAGAAAACGGAAAAGGAGAAAAAGGATGAATCAACGAATCAAATGATGCGCGGTCTTCACAAAGTCTATCACCGAGGCGTTTCGCTTCTCACGCCATCATCTCTCTCTCCGCCGATCTCTCTCTCCCCAAAGCTCGGCCGTACACCTAGCCACCTGAGAACTCACTCCATTAGAACCACAACCGCCATGACAGCCTCCAGGCTGCACCACTTGGTGCCTATACACTCAGTTTCTTCGAAAAATGACAGTCTCAACGGCTCTTTATCTTCTTCAAATGCTGTTGCCACCGAAGACGAAGGTACTATTGAAAGAATTTGATTACTGATTGTTTCTTTTCATAGTTGCTTCCGAGTAGAGTATCGTTTAATAAAACCCAACTAATATGGTGCTATGCTGTTCAAATACTTTTGTATTTATAAATCGCGGATGCTATTTTGTTTTGCAAACTCAAGTCATTTATTTGCTGGAATATTTTAAAATTTAAATGTTTTTTGAGAGAATGGTCGCTATGGACTGAAATGAAATTATATTTTTATAAATTTTTTTTTTATGTTTAAATTGTTTTCATGATATTTGTGAGGCAAAAAGTGTTATATTCATTTGACGCAGACAATTTAGAAGGCAGATATCGCCTTCCTCCACCCGAGATTAGAGAAATTGTGGATGCTCCACCCCTTCCTGCACTTTCATTTTCACCACAAAGGGATAAAATACTGTTTCTCAAGCGAAGAGCTTTGCCACCATTGGAGGAACTGGCTAGGCCAGAGGAAAAGCTGGCTGGTCTTCGTATTGATGGGAAATGCAATACTAGGAGCCGGATGTCATTCTACACTGCCATTGGGATACATCAATTATTTCCCGATGGTAAACTGGGGCCGGAAATAGAGGTGCAAGGCTTCCCTGATGGTGCCAAGCTCAATTTTGTCACCTGGTCACAAGATGGGAAGCATCTAGCCTTTAGTGTCCGAATTGATGGGGAGGATAATAGTAGCAGTAAGCTTAGAGTTTGGGTAGCTGATGTGGAAACTGGAAAAGCTAGACCACTGTTTCAGTCACCGGATATCTATCTAAATGCAATTTTTGATAATTTCGTTTGGGTAAACAACTCTACTTTGTTAGTTTGCACCATCCCTTTATCACGAGGAGACCCACCAAAGAAACCTTTGGTTCCCTTAGGCCCGAAGATCCAATCTAATGAACAAAGAAATATTATTCAAGTTAGAACCTTCCAGGATTTGCTAAAGGATGAGTACGATGAAGATTTGTTTGACTACTATGCCACCACACAGCTTGTTTTGGTTTCTTTGGATGGGACAGTGAAAGAAATTGGGCCTCGAGCTGTATATACGTCACTGGACCCATCCCCAGATCAGAAGTACATTTTGATTAGTTCAATTCACAGGCCTTATTCTTTTATAGTACCTTGTGGAAGATTTCCGAAAAAGGCAGAAGTGTGGACAGCTGATGGAAAATTTGTCAGAGAACTTTGTGATTTGCCCCTTGCTGAGGACATTCCCATTGCATTCAATAGCGTCCGAAAAGGAATGCGATCAATCAATTGGAGATCAGATAAGCCATCAACACTATACTGGTATGTATCTCAATTCAATTTGTGGATAAATGTGCATGAATATTAGTGACTGCTGATTATGAATTGTGAAAAATCTTAGCTAACTATCAGATTCTATTGGGGTTTTTAGGGCAGAGACACAGGATGGAGGTGATGCAAAAGTAGAGGTTACTCCACGTGATATGATTTACACACAGCGAGCAGAGCCTGTACAAGGTGAAGGACCAGAAATCGTACACAAACTTGATCTTCGCTACGGGTATGAATGTGGGCTTTGTGTTTAGACAAAGTCTTCCTGCATAACTATCTCCTGATAGATATTTAGAGAAATGTGGATCACTAAAAACATCATTGAGCTTCCTTCCATGATATTCATGGTGATGTGTGTGTGTGTGTGTGTGTGTGTGTGTGTGTGTGCTCTGAGGACTTTTCAAACCTCAGAACTTCCCTGTTAAGTATGGAATACCAGAGATCAGGTCAACACTAGCCAAAATTGGATGAGGTTCCCATTCTTGTGAACTCAATCTTTACTTTGTTGTGTGCATTTAAATCGCTCTATATAATCTTTAAACTTGCTTTGCCAATCTACCTAAGTTTTAACCAAGAAATTTGTTTTGATATATGTGATCTTGGCATTATCACAGAGGGATTTCTTGGTGTGATGACTCCCTCGCACTAGTTTATGAATCTTGGTATAAAACAAGGCGAACAAGAACCTGGGTAATATCTCCTGGATCTAAAGATGTGACTCCACGCATACTGTTTGATCGGTCATCAGAAGACGTGTATTCTGATCCTGGGTCACCCATGATGAGAAGAACATCCGCTGGGACTTATGTGATAGCAAAGATTAAAAAGGAAGATGATGAGGAAACTTACATTTTACTTAATGGAAGTGGTGCTACGCCAGAAGGGAACATCCCATTTCTTGATTTGTTTGACATGTAAGCTCTTTAAATCTCTGTCTCTCCCTTTTTTATTTTTTGTTATCCCCTGCCATAGTTATCTAAACCAAATTCCATCAGAAATACAGGCAGCAAAGAGCGAATATGGGAGAGTGACAAGGAAAAATATTATGAGACAACTGTTGCTTTAATGTCTGACCAGGCTGAAGGAGACTTGTATCTTAATCAGTTGAAAATACTGACTTCGAAAGAGTCAAAAACAGAGAATACCCAGTATTACATCCAGAGCTGGCCAGATAAGAAATCTTTCCAGATTACCGATTTTCCTCACCCATATCCTCAGTTGGCATCATTGCAGAAAGAGCTGATCAAGTACCAGAGAAAAGATGGGGTTCAACTTACTGCAACATTATATTTACCCCCAGGTTATGATCCGTCAAAAGATGGCCCTCTTCCATGTCTGTTCTGGTCTTACCCTGGAGAATTTAAAAGCAAAGATGCTGCTGGACAAGTTCGTGGTTCTCCTAATGAATTTCCGAGCATAGGTCCAACATCAGTCCTTCTTTGGCTGGCTAGACGGTACTGCCTTTGGTTTTCTGTTGTATCGATTCTAAGTTTTTCCTACTGCACAAATTTTTTATGCTTATATATGAAGAAGCTAGATCAAATTGTAATTAAATCCTCATCCTGCAGGTTTGCCATTTTAGGTGGTCCAACAACTCCTATTATTGGCGAAGGTGATGAGGAGGCAAATGATAGGTATCATATGCTGCATATTTGAATAGGGTATAGCTGCATTCATATGGATAATTTAATTGTTTGTAGCATCTAATGTTTCCTATTATTTAAATGGGAAAAAGAAGGGGTACCCTAATAGATGGTTCTTTGGTTGGAAGTAAATATGCATGGTTGGAAGTAAATATGCATAATTCATGTGAAATTACTGCCTTGAATGCTTTATACAAAATTCTATATTAGTGTTCTATGCACTAGTTAACCAATTAATTGATTAGGTTTGTGGAGCAACTGGTTGCAAGCGCAGAGGCTGCTGTTGAGGAAGTTGTTCGACGTGGAGTAAGCCTTTTGACCTTTTGTATGGATCCTATATCCATGCTGCTGTGGTGTTGCCTAAAACATTTTTACAAATAACTTTTCTGGTGCTGTGCTTGTTCAGGTGGCTCATCCAAGCAAAATTGCTGTTGGAGGACATTCCTATGGAGCATTCATGACCGGTAACCTGCTCGCACATGCCCCCCATCTTTTCTGTTGTGGAATTGCTCGTTCTGGAGCTTACAACAGAACACTTACACCTTTTGGTTTTCAGGTAAAGGCATAATCCTCTTCGCTTTCCATCTTTAACAAAAGACCCTTTCGGTTTCTCCTTAGTTCTGTTTCATCTTCCCTTTCCACCTTTAAAAAAAGACCCTTTCCGTTTCTCCTTAGTTCTGTTTCTTACTTTGATGTAAATATGATTTCCTCTGTTTTAACTGGTGTAGAATGAGGACAGAACTCTTTGGGAGGCTACCAGTACTTATGTAGAGATGAGTCCTTTCATGTCCGCAAATAAACTTAAGAAGCCAATCTTGCTTATCCACGGAGAAGAAGACAATAATTCGGGAACGTTAACCATGCAGGTCCTCTGAAAGCTTCTGCTTCCTCTTGTTTTTCAGCAACTACAAGAGCCTATCAGCTAATTAAAAATCTCAATATTTTCAGGAGTTAATCTCATTTATCTCAATATTTGACTTTGTTTGTTTGTTTGTTTGACTTTGGGCAAGTTTAATAAATTTATAGCTGGCTTTTTGTTGCTTACTTTTGCATTTATGCGTGATGCAGTCGGATCGATTTTTCAATGCTCTGAAAGGTCATGGTGCTCTTTGTCGCCTGGTCATTCTTCCCTTTGAGAGTCATGGCTACGCTGCACGTGAGAGCATCATGCATGTTCTTTGGGAAACTGACAGATGGCTGCAGAAATATTGTGTGTCAAACACTGCCGATGGTAGTACAGACCTCGAGGTGAGTAAAGATGATGAAAGCAAAGGCGCAACACATTTACAAAACAGAACAGTTGCTGCTAGTGGAGGCGCAGGCTCAGAAGCAGATTTTGAGCATGATGGATGTCATTTGACTCCGAGGTCATCCTTATGGTAATTTATTTATTTTCCAGTATAAAAATGGAGCATTTGGAATATAAAAGGTTTTTCCTACCCTTGGTCCATGAGCTACTTTGATGCCTCATTTCAGTGATAATGACTCTCTCTCCCTATTTTATTTTATTTTTATTTTACTGTCTTGCTTTCAAGTGGTTTCAAAATGTCTGGCACAATATTCCTGGTTAACTGGCATAAGTTGTTTTGTCAGAAGTATTGGAATGTTTTTCAAGGTATAGATATGATTGTGGCTATTCCGTTATTTATATTAAGCTATTGTGTAGATTGAATTGGCTGATGGTTGCGGCGAACTACCTACTATTGGAGCAGCAACCCATGGATGCCACTGAATGAGCATGACCAATGGACACCAGACTCAGCAGTGCAGATTGCTGAATAAAACTTCTGAATCGTCAATTTAAACCTTTTAGAAGCAGAATAAAATGTAATCAAGAGACCATTTGTTATACAAGAATCATGAAACCCCACTGATCAGATGAGTGGCAGCAAGATTACCTGACAACATTAATGAAGCGCTCTTTTTTGGTTCACTTCCTTTTCAAATTAATAACAGTGCACCGATTATTCTCTGACAGAGGATCGAAGGTTCTGTATATGGTATAATCTCTATAAATTAATACTTCATAAATTAATTACTTCTATTATATAATAATTTTTTATGATCTCGATTTGGGTAGGCTAAATGAATAATTTTGATAAATTAATGAGATAATACGTTTTTTTTTTTAAAAAAACCCTCATAGTAATGGATAAATAATTACTGATCACTTAATGTTAAGTATTTTATTATTGTTATTATTATTATGATTTTTGTTTTGTATGTCTTTCCACCTAAAATTTATAAAGTGTATTGCTTTTTGACTTTTTCGTTAAGACCGTTAGAAGATTTAAACGAATATTGATAAAATCATTGCTTTACCTTGAACATAAAAGGAAAAAAAAAAAAGGTTGTTATTACTCTTGGAGCGTGTTGTATTTTGGATTAATAGGAACAAATTGTAAACTCTTAAGTTTTCCATAATTGATTTTATGTTGTTATTTTTTTTTTTTATGGGAACAAACTATAATATTTAAAGTTTCTCACAATTGATTTTATGATTATTTTGCATGTATTTTAGATATCTATGATTGTTTTTGTTGGTGATTTATTGTTGTTAAAGATTTATTATTGCTACTGAAGATATATTGTTCACGATGGAATATATGCGCTAGAGATTTTGATTTTTGTTGTGAATGAGCTACAAATTGACTAGGGTGCTTATTTTGGTGATTTTATATCTTAAAATTAACAGTTTTGGTTATTTTGTATAGCTAGTTTTGTAGTCGTTATTGGTTCCAACAACTACAAAAAGACTTTTTTTTTTTTTTTTGTCATCTAGGTGGGATTAAATAGTTTTTTTTAGTACATTCAACGGCAAAATAATTATTATTTCAGTATTATGTTAAATCCTCTATGGTGTTCATGGAAAAAAGTAAAAATGATATACTTTGTAAACTTTAGGCAGATAGATACGAGAAAATAATAATAATAAAAAATAAAGTTTTTGTGTTTTTTTTTAATAAAGAGCGAAACAATAGTGGTCAATTAATATTTGCCCATTAATAGTTTGTTAAAATTAAAAATATAATTGATTATGATATTTTATTAAATAAGATAGTACTTTATTGATACTTTTTTTCTTGAAACTCGAGTATCTCTAATTGTCTTTATTACATCTAGAAGTTCTGGAGTTGAATTCGATGATTACAATAAAAAAAAATTATGAAGTGAGTGTTTTCATGTTCGTATCATGCTGTATTATCTTTAAATTGACAAAATACAATAAATTTTTAGTTGATTAATTGTATGTTCATTGAAAGGTAAATACACTTTATAAATTAATATGTTATTAATTAATTAATTAATTAATAATTTTTATATAATTCCAAACTCTATTAATTTATCGAGGTTATTCTATACTTAAAGTTTGTTTCCGACAATCAGTATTCAGTAATAGTGAATTTAAATATCTTTAGCCGCTTTATTTGTATAGAGAAAATAGAACGAGACAATAGAAACCACAGGCTGTAAAGTCGAGTCCGTGAGGCCATAGAAACCATAGTCGTGCTTTTACTCGTCTTAAGTACGTTAAGCTCGCTCTGTGATTTGGCTGTGGCTATACCTAGCTTTATTACAACAGAAGCAATTATTATAGATGAAAAAGTAATTAACTCTCAGAAAATACAGCTGGTTAGCATACTGATTACAGAATACTAAACTTGTTCGATGTACGCAATTGTCTCTGTCATCCCAAAATCCCATAATTCAAATAACTATTCACTTATCTGGAAAATGATTCTCTCCCCCAAATGAAAAAGGAAAATTATTGAGCATGATTGTATTCTCAACATTTTTCTCAAGACCATCACAACAATGGCCTAACTCTTAGGACCTTTCCTGAACTGTCTATAATATTCTAATTGCCTGTGCCTTCACCGCTAAACCCATAGAGCGAGAGACTACAAAGTGAACAACCAACTCAATGGAGTTAAGCTTGTTGCACTCACAAGAATGTATTTCTTGTCCTAGGCACGCAAATTTGTCATTCACATACATAGCAGGTAACAAACTAATAACATCTCAAATAAAGTAAGCTTAAGAAAATCAATAAGACACATCAAGCTTGATCAAGAGAACCAAGAATCTTTACAATTTCATAACCAACGATGAGGTCCAAGTCTCAGAAAAGCAAATTTATTTATTAAAACCCAAACTAGGGAGGGTCATGTGAGATCTAAGAGCCAAATAAAGAGAATCCAAATTATCTGAGTACCATTGAAGCCATCCACATCATCAACGTGATAACATAAACACTTTATTCTTCTACAACAACACTAACTTCACCTTTCTCTAGCAAGTCATAAAATACCCTTGTTTTTCTTTGATCATTCCACTGATTCATCTTCCACAGACCACCGACAGCCAACCCCAGTGCAATTCCTAAGCATATCTCCTTGACAACGCTTGGACCTTTCAAGGTGGCATGAGCAATCTTGTGGCCAGCCATGTCACTTCTAGTTAAATGCAGTAAACCTACATTCAAGAAACACAGGATTTTCCCCTGTTAGTAGGAAAAAAGAAATCCCAAGAAACTTTATATGTGAATCACAATAAGATGTAGAAATACAATATGGCAACAACTAGATATTAGAACCCATCAACCACTAAAAAGTTACGACCACTGCCTGCTTGTACCATGCTCGTGGCTTGTCACATATTTGAAGTAAAACTCCTACATAAATACTGAAATGATATTGCTCGAGCCCCTCTGCCAAAGCATTCTGGAACTTGGCTCAACTTCACTTAACTAGATCCCTATGCTTAGAAACCATATGGCTTCCTAGAAACCATATTGCTTTAAATATAACTATGTTTAGCATCACTTTCTTTATAATAACCAAAGCTGAGGATTAATTACATAATTTCTTAACAAACTATAACTCAGACCAAGCTTTTCACAACAATAATTCATATTATCATCCACAATGTAAAACACCGTTTTAATATTTGATGCCAACATCTGTTTTTCACATGCTTCACAATCCTAAAATGAATAAATAAATATATTCCATATTACTTTATTGTCATGTCACAGCAAAGAATGTCTGTAAATCAAAGTCATTTTCTGGGAAAATGAAATCCAACCAGACAAAAGTGCAATAACATAGTTATAAAAGTAATTAGAAAGCAAAAACTACAGTACCAAATAAAATTTCAAAGAATATATCAACCTAGTCAAACAAATACCATCGTGAGAATTATCAGGCTATTGACAAGTCTTGATAATCCTGCTTTTTCTGTTCTTTCATTAAGTAAATAGTAAAACCAAACAGAGGATAGGATATGATATGATTGTTTGAAAAAAAAAAATGGTCATTTTTATTTTTTATCCAAATCGAAATAATCCTGAACAAATAAATTATCATTTAAATCAAAATATTAGAATAACAGATCAATTAGTCTACACCACGAAAACTAGAACCGATCACAGATCTCAGCCATATTACGAACGATACGACGTCGCTTCAATCATATATACACACGCGAAAGTAAAGCGAAATAACAGTTAACAGATATAAACAGCCAGATCTTACGAGAGAGATTAAATGAATGAATATAAGATGATTAAACAACTGGACGAAGAGAGAGAAGAGAAGAAAAGAGGCGAGGGGAGGGGAGGGGTTACCTCGGAGGAGACGAGACTGATTAAGCCAACGGCACAAGTCAGATTGAGCACAATAAGAGAACTGAGAACCCTCATTGTTTATTGGCCTTTTTGGTGTCTTCTAATACAGCAAATCCCTATTTTGCCCCTATTTGCGTTGCGTTGCGTTACTAATGTAATTTCGGCCAAGACAATTTCCAAAGCGGGGTGTTTGTTTGGTGACATTACAACGTTCTGGACCGAGGTTGGAATAGCATAACCGCAACACAAGGTCGTTTGGTGAGAAGTGTTTTGCAACCTGAATTTCCATATTTTTGACGTAATATTTGCATCAAACTGAGAATATGTAACACGCGCAATTCAACCTGATTAGATAAAGAGTAATGATACAGCCATAAATTTTTATACAAATTAAATTTATACAAATTAATTTGGCATTAATTCATTGGTTGAAAGAAAATATAAAATAATAATTTAATTCAACCAATTAAATCATACTACGTCAGTTTGTACAAAATAAATTTATATAAGAATTTATGGCTCTATCATTACTCTTAGATAAAATATTATTGCGAACTACTATTTAATCAAGGTTGAGGACACCTCAGCCCCTCATTTTATAGATTTAGATTGAGATTTAATTTTGATACTATAATGGTAATCAAGGTTGAGAACACCTCAACTGCTCATTTTATAGATTTAGATTGAGATTTGATTCTGATTCTATGTATTATGACAGTTAATTTTCTTTTAAATATTTAAAAATTATGTGGTCCATTCATACTTAGATATATATCATCACATAAATGATTTATTGTGATTGTAAATATTAGTAGATTGTCCTAGAGATTTTTTTTTCCTGAATTGTATGAGATTATTGCTTATATTACATGATACTAATACTAATATATTTACAATAAGACAATTATTATGATTAACTTTTGTATTAAATTTTATATGGCACTACCCAGATTATAACCATCTCTAATATGAAAGACGTCTACTCCACTAGTATTTTCAAAGAAAGAAGATTGTCTCAACTCAATTAAGTTTTAGGGATTTGATTGAATTTTTTTTTAAGCATTTTTATTTCATTAGCGATTTGAATTGAATTATAAGAGAAGGGATGACAAAAATCTTGAGCATATTTTTTAAACACTTAGATTGGATCTTTTTATACAAGCCTAAAATTTTAGATTTTATGTTATATATTAAAGAGAGAGAAGCATTATCTCATTTGAATATCTCATTTGAAAAGTCTTTTATAGCTCTTTTTGATTTTTTATTGACGTAATTTTTTAAATAAATAGTAAAATTTTATTTGAATTGCTTTTTGGTGATACTCTTAAGATAACAATTTATTTTTGTTTGTCGTCTTCTTTTACCAAAATTTTCTATTATTTTTAGTCCATAGATATTATTATTCAAAATAAAATAAAAGTGCAAACCACATATTATAAAAAGTTTCAAAAGCAACGATAGTTCATATTGGAGCACAATAATATTTTTTTTTATTTATTTGAATTGGAGCAACAATAAATTTATTCATAAAAATCCAATCAACAAAGCATAATAACTTAACAATCATAAAGTAACTTAATTCTGGAGAAAGGGACGAAACGAACGTCCAAACATACAATATGAAAAGCCCATATTATTACCATGTGATTTAGTTATTTAATTTATGATTCCGAATACCCACACGCCATTCGTTTATTTCATCTGTACAAAATTTCCCCCCTTTAAATTAACAAATAAATAATGGGAAAGTCACGACGACTTGCCTAAACAGCAACAACACCTACGAAATACGGGCTTACCAAATTCGAACTTCCCATCTAACACTGCGACCAAACCAAGGAAGCGGCTATTGTGAAAAGCCGCTTAACCAAACCTCTCTCTGATTTGTTTTGTGTTGCGTCTCTCACCCTCACAAAGACAAAGCAATGGCGCTCTCACTTTGCTCCGCCAAATCGCTACTGTTCTTCTTCGTAATCTCAGCCATTCCCGTCGCCTACATAATCTATCTCGAGAGAGCCAATCCTCCCACCCACGTGTACCACTACCATAGTTCCAGCTTCTTCCGTGAGTGCGCCAAGTGGGACGGCTCCGGCCGTCGATTCCTCGTCTCCTTTTTAGACGGAGGAATCGGTCAGGTCGCTGTGCCCGATGATCACCCACCCGGGACTGTTCTAGAGGAGGTCACCCTGGTCAAAGACCTCGAATTAACCGGTAATGCGTCGCTTGGACTCGTCCTTGACCCCCCTAGGAATCGTCTTCTCGCGGTCGCTGCAGACTTGTTTGGGAATAAATACAGCGCGGTGGCCGCTTATGATTTGTCCACGTGGAAGCGTCTGTTTCTTACCCAACTCAGTGGTCCAAGTAATAAATTATTAGAGTATTTCAATTTTAATTTCAGACATCCTCATTTAATAATATGCTTTCGTATTCTTATGAATGCGACACTCCGATTTGCGACCTTCCAACAGACACAGATCCAGTTCACATCTTTTCTTTTGAAAAATCGAACACATCAAAATCTTAGTTGTTGTTGCAGGTGATGGGAAATCATTTGCAGACGACGTAACAGTTGATGCAGAAGGTAATGCGTACGTTACCGATGCTACAGGCAATAAAATCTGGAAGGTAGGGGTGAAGGGCGAGTTCCTGTCCACCATTAGTAGCCCTCTCTTTACTCCCAAAGAGTGGTACAGGAACTTAGTTGGATTAAACGGCATCGTATACCATCCAGATGGGTTCTTGATAGTTATTCACACTTCCAGTGGCAATTTGTTTAAGATTGATATTGTCAACGGCGTCGGCGAGAGTGAGGAAATTAAGCTAATTGAGGTAGCCGGCGGTCCGTTGTCATTTGGAGATGGTCTAGAGCTCTTGTCTCCAACTAAGCTTGTAGTTGCAGGAAACCCTTCTGCCAGATTGGTTGAGAGTTCTGATGGGTGGGAGACAGCCGCCGTAGTCGCCAAATTTAGCGGGCCTGCTCGCCGCTTGGCCACGGCAGCAACAGTGAAAGATGGTAGGGTGTATCTTAACCACATGTTTGGCTTTGGATACCCCAAGAAGAAGCATGCCCTCGTTGAGGCAGTGTTTTCAGGTGCTACAGATTGAACATAAATAAAGTGGATCGATTGAGTGGAGACCTAGATACAGTAATAGGGCAGCGAGTAGGATTTCTCTCAACCCCAAGGTCGTCTTTGTGGTAATTTATTTAAGCAATCAAACTTTAAAAGTTCACCCCATCCTTTGCTCGAGAATTAATCAAAATTCCTTTGTTATCTTTCTGCGTAATTATATTTTCCTGTAAGCCATTCACCGGATTGAAATGCTAGAGTACTGCTAAAGCCATCCGCGTCGTCACAATGGAATCATAAAAATATTATTATTCTTCCGAAGCCACACTAATCTCACCTTTCTCTGGCAAAGTCACAAAATGCCCTTACTTTGCTCTGCCCTTGCCCAATGATGCAACTACCAAGGACGACCAGCGGCCCAACAACATCTGTAACCGACAGCAGCCCATTTTTCCAACAGGTTGCGTAACTTTAGTTTTATTTTTTATTTTTTATTTTTTTATTGAATTAGGATAAAAAATTTATAATTTATATAATTTATTAAAAATAGCAATGATAATAAAAAAAAATAAAAAAGTGATACAAATATTATGCACTATGAATATTATAAAAAATAAAATAAGATGAATATCCACAAAAAGATAAATGTTTAATTCATGTTTTATAATTTCTCTTTCATTTTTAATATATTCTAAACATCCCCAAGTTTTTCCTTTTACCCTGTTTGATGTTTGTGTTTAAATTTCATATCAAACGTTTAAAGTTTTATGATTAACCTTTTTTTTAAAATTATCGCTAACCAAAATATCTAAAAACCCCTTAAAAAAACGTTTAAAAACCACATGAAATTTTGTAACATTAACATGACTTACTTAGAATGAGATGACCGGTGCCTCTTTTATTACTTGACAGACCAGAAGTGCATCAAATAGATAAAGGCAACAATTTTT
This sequence comes from Murraya paniculata, assembly GCA_030449075.1. NCBI lineage: Eukaryota > Viridiplantae > Streptophyta > Magnoliopsida > Sapindales > Rutaceae > Murraya > Murraya paniculata. Next base: position 1,197,249 of record JAEVFN010000015.1, on the reverse strand, counting down.
CTTTTTCAATTATCTCTAACCAAAATGTCTAGAAACCCCTTAAAAAAATGTTTAAAAACCACGTGAAATTGTGTAACATGACTTATTTACAATGCGATGACAAGAGCCTTTTTTATTTCTTGACAGCGCAAAAGTGCATCAAATTGATTGAACATCCATTTTGTAGCAGTTAATTTAATCCAATTTCATTATAGTTGTCCGTTTATACTAGATAAAGATATAAATTCTTTTATTTATAAATAAATTTTAAATAATAAATAAAAAATACGATATCTAATATATTAAAATATATAATTTGTTTTATATTGTAATCGCGTACTCACTTGAACAAAGTTAAAATATCCTCACTAGAGATTATATAGATAATTATTATTTAATAAATAATCCCTTATTTTATCTTATTTTATTAAATTTTATTTTATTAAAGTAAGGAATAAGTTAGAAAGTAAGAAAAAAACACATTTTATATATTTTATCTTGTAGACAGATAAATATATTATAAGATAAAATACAATACGTGAAATATATATATAAAATACAATACGTGAAATATATATTTTTCTTATCTTATAGTTTATCTTTTACTTTAACAAAATAAAGATCCTTATTAACTAGAGAGAGAGAGAGAGAGAGAGAGAGAGAGAAATTTTTCAATAAGAACTTAATTTAATAAAGTAAGAATAAGTTGAAAAATAAGAAAACTTGATAATTATATTTTTCTATCTTTTTCCTTATCTTTTAGAATTTATTTATTTATTTTTTTTTCTTATCTTTTAACTTAACAATATAAGAGAACTTTTACTTGATAATTACTATGTGTGTGTATGTATTCTTTTCCTATGACATAGCAGAAAAAGTATATATTATTTAAGTAATAATATTGCTACAAATTTTTATACAAATTATTTTTATATAAATTGATATCGTATTACATGATTAGCTAAACAAAAATATAAAACAATAAAAATGAATTAACTGAATTAAATAATGTCTTTATTGAACTATTTATGCGACACTATCAAGAAGAATTTGAAGTTATCGTTACTCTATTATTTTTCTCTAAATTTTTGTTAAAACAGGCTCCAACTACGTTGAATTCGCCATGAATTAGAGAGGTAAAACTGTAAAAGAGTCGACCTTAAACTTTTATTCTCAATTTTACTCTAATTCCTTTGCTGTAACAAATCTTGAAAGCCCTGAAGAGGAGGAAATATTCAAATGTAAGAACAAACTTAAAAAGCCAAGCTGTGGTTTCCTTTACCATATATCTGAGACTGAGGAAACCTTAGTTTTTGAATTGGGAACCAAAATATATATATATATATATCATGAATTTTGCAAGCAAAACAAAATACTGATTTCTCTTTAAAAAGTTGCTTTTTCAAGTCATTTGGTGGTTTTTTTTTTTTTTTAAGTGGAAGCCACCATTATTAACAATCTTGACAAACCACAAACACTACCACTTTAATTACGGGATTCTAACCTGATCTCCTTGATCCTAGCGGTCGGATGGTTGCAACGGCCGCTGTTATTTGGAGCAAATCCAACTTCGCAGCGGCCGCTTTAAATTATTACCGAAAGCAAAAGGAAGAAACAACTTCACTTGCAGCCGAAGGAAAGAGATCTGCAACCTGTTGGATTACGAAGGAAGTTGCATAAGTAAAAGTAAAAGCTCTCTGTTTACTATCCTGAGCCCTTATTGTCTACTACTTTTTATAGTTACTAATGGCGTGTTTGTTTTTTTTTCATAGAACTAGGGAATCGGATTTGGAATAGGAACGATGTCATTATAGTAACAGTAGTTATATTACTAAAGGATTTTTCTAACATACTGTCTGTGTATGTTACAATTCATATAAAATGGATATGTTTATTTTTTTTTAAAAGGGTTGTAATATACATGAGCGGTTGTATGTTAGGTTCCCATTACTAAATATTATTATTATTTTTTTATTTAACAGAAATTATAATAAAAACCTATTTTACTCCTAAATTATATAAGTGCAATTTAATCCTTTAAATTAAAAAATATAAATGAATTATAAAAAAGTAATAATATTTTTATTAACTTAATATTTTATATATTTAAGATAATTAATTGATAAAAGGATAATATCCTGAAACGAATGAAAAGAAAGTAAAAAACTAGAGTGACACTAGTAACATTACTTGCCCGTTTTTTGCGTACTTTAGGTTTTTTTTTTTTTTTAAAGGAAAAATTTGCCACAATTCGAGGCCACCTTCCTCTCACCTCAACAGTCCAAAACCATTCCACATCAAGTCTTCTTGCCACTTCATTTTTTTCAAAATTGTTTATTTTTATATGAATGGCTACTTAACACCATCAAATCACAACAACTGTCCTTTGACTATTAATTGAAACAGTTAATGCTCTTAAAGGTAAGTGAGAAAGCAAGCGGGCATTGATTGATGGAGAGACAGAGGAGTTTCTTTCTCAAATCCACGAGATTTGTTGTATTTTCTTTCACAATCACTTCTTCTATCATCTTTTTAACATTCTTTTCTGTTTGGGTCATCAAATTCACTCCTTTCGTTAACCAGGAAACCCATTTTCAGTTGAGCAAACCCGCCGTTAATGTAAGTCTGAAACCCTTAACTGTCCAGACCTTGACTAGTTTCAGAAAAAATTTCACGGCAGCAAATGCAAAAAACTTAATCTTGATTGATACCCCTTTAAATAAACTTGATAAAACTTCTGGGTTCGGTAACTTGTCAGTCTCTGGGGACATTCAGAAAGAGAAAAAAGACACTCAAGTGCCCAAAGATGAAGCAAGCAAAGGTGACGGTCTAAATGATACTAGCTTAAGTAGAGGTGAAGAGAGTGTACCGGCACCTTTATTAATTGAAGTTCAAAGCAATGAGAGGCTTCAAGAAAAGAAGATCGGGGCAGCTTCAGTTCAGAAAATTGAACTTCCCAGTGATCAGCAGAACAAAAAGGAGAATGTTAGAGCAGGTTCAGTCCTAAAAGTTGAAAGGGCAAGTAATAAGAGAATTGAAGAGAAGAAGAGAAGAGACTGTGATATTACCAACGGGAGGTGGGCTTACGATGAAAGCTATCCTTTGTACACAAATGCCACATGTCCTTTTATTGATGAGGGTTTCAATTGTATGAGCAATGGGCGACTAGATCAACACTACATTAAGTGGAAATGGCAACCACACGATTGTGACATACCGAGGTATTTATTATATGTTTGATTTACGCTTTGATTTTGTATACTTACTTCGAATTGCAATATTTAGTGGTGAATGCTTAATGACGTAGTCAATCTGAACTTTTTGAGCGACTGTTTGGTTTAGGAATAGAAGCATGAAAACTTTGTTTATTTGAGTTCTATGGGCGATTCAATTATAGGTTCAATGCAACCAAAATGCTGGAATTGATCCGAGGGAAAAGGCTGGTTTTTGTGGGCGATTCAATTAATAGAAATCAATGGGAATCGATGCTGTGCATGTTATTCGTAGCTGTTAGAGAGCCAAGGAAGGTCTATGAGACCCATGGACGAAGAATCACAAAAGAGAAGGGAGATTATTGTTTCAAATTTGTGGTATAATGCAAAGATGGGATATTTACTTCCTTTTTGGGATTGACACCTGTTATACTTGAGGTACATAAATTTGGTCTTAATTATGCAGGATTATAAATGTACAGTTGAATATTATGTGAGCCATTTCTTAGTTCATGAGGGCAAGGCAAGGGTAGGGCAGAAGCGGGTGCAGACCTTGAGAATTGATTCTATTGATCGTGGATCATCAAGATGGAGAGGAGCTGATATCTTGATTTTCAACACTGCTCATTGGTGGACTCACTACAAAACAAAAACTGGGTTAGTTCCTTTTAATATGAAAAGCTTTAAATCCTAGCCGTTGTGTGGTAGATGTTGCATGGGTTCAATTTTCTTTCTCCTTTTGTTACAAGCTATGAAGTTCAGTTTATAGATCTTGGGTCTTAAGAGAGCATGTCAAGTTGTCCTTTTGCTTACAATTCTGCAGGCATGGTCACACGCCAAGTCAAAGGATCGATTGAATTTAGCATAAGCTGAATAATAGAACAATCACTGGATCATTTGAGTACAGAAAATAATTTCTGTTCCTTTTTAATAAGCAAATGATGTAATGTGCGTATACATATATACTAGAAATAATGATGTAATGTGCGTATACACGTATATTAAAAATTCTCCATAGTTATTCATACCTCTGCTGGCATGCCACAGGATTAACTATTACCAGGAAGGGGATCAAGTGCTTCCACGGCTTGATGTCTCCACGGCTTTTAAAAGAGCGCTGATGACTTGGGCTTCGTGGGTTGATAAACGCATCAATCCAAGGAAAACCCAAATTTTCTTTCGAAATTCAGCGCCTTCCCATTTCAGGTTTACCTTTGCTCTGCCAAAACTACAATATTTCTGATCTCGTAATATCAGTTTCTGAGTTGTGTATGACTTATTCCACAGGGGAGGTCAATGGAATGCTGGTGGCCACTGCACAGAAGCTACTCAACCCCTTAATGAAATCTCACACTTCAGCTATCCAGAGAAGAATGTAATCGTAGAAGATGTGATAAAGCAGATGAGAACTCCTGTGACACTCTTGAATATAACTAGTTTGTCTGAGTATAGGATAGATGGTCATCCATCCATTTATGGAAGAAATAAACGCTACTCTTCAAACATTCAAGACTGCAGCCATTGGTGTCTTCCTGGCGTTCCTGATACTTGGAATGAACTTTTGTATTTCCACTTGCAATCTAAAAAGGAATAACTCCGAAGTGTTTATATATTCTGCCTGTTGATTTTCTTGGCAGATTGTAAAATATAATTTTCACTGGTTTATTGCAAATGTTTTGATTGATATTTATTTTCTTGGACCGAAGAAAACTTGACGACATTTTTGGATATATCTGCTCCTGTGCAGATTCTTGCAATACGAAGTTCTGAAACCAAATGGCCTTCTAGATTCGGAGGCCTTAACAGATCACTTGAATTTTGAATATTTCGACCGCCACAAAACATCACATTTTTGTTGCCTTTTTCATTACTTACTAGGGTCAACGATACTTCACTGGTAAAGTGGCGATGATTATGAACTTATGAGCGTAAGAAATATTTCTTGAATATCGTTGAAACATTAAAGACATGTGGGAGGGCCCAGGTCTCGGCCTGATTATCAGAATTGCATCACCTCCCCCTAAATAAATAGATCATCCGCAATTATGATACACGCCGCTCACAACGATATTGCCCAACTTTATTCGTTGCCGAGTTGTAGAGCCTTGCCGGAAAATTTTTTGGCCAATTATCAAACAATAATAATGTTTCGACCTTATTACCAAATCTATCTTACAATTGCTAGAGCTTCAAAATCTCTAAGGACACACTTGTGCATATATACAGAGATAAATGATGCTGACATATACATACTTCCTTTCTTTTAATAGGTTATATGGACAACACACTGCTGATAATGTTGAGAAATGATCCATATGTATTTGACAAACCATGTAATCTGTGCATTAATGAGATTGATGTTTCTTAGCTCTGCCTTGAGAGACTGATGAATCTTCTCTCTTCGAACCCTCAGGTTTCCGAGCCCATGCTGGTGCTTGGTCTGGTCCGTATCGGTAGTCATAAAAAAGCTCTTCACTAGCTTCAATGTGCTCCTTGGCAAAAATTCCCACCCGATGATCTCCAGCTACCAGCATTACCTGTACAAGCTAACGCATTAGCTTAAACAAATGAGAATTGATTCAAAGGAAACTAGCTGAAATGCTTATACCTTGGCAAAGCAGTTAGGATTTGAAGAGTGGTTTGCAAATTTCAGCTTGTCTCCTTTCCGATAAGCATCAAGGACATACTGCAAAGAAGGGGTTGAGGATTTAAGAGACCATAAATTGCCACATTAAGAGATGGTGGTGATTAAAAAGATAGTAAACAGAAAGCATTGAATTTAGTTATGAGATTGTTATTGTGGATGTGAAAACATTATCACGCTAAAGTACATCACAATATATTATATATCTTCAGCTCATAGTCCATTTTGCATGCACCAGATGTCACTTGCCTGATCATTCAAGTCAAACAGAAAAGATGAATTTGCACGATCATAAATTTTCCCACGCTTGTCTGCTTCTCGGTGGGAAATCAATTCCCCAGTATATTCTCCAAGATAATCATTCTTGTTGACAGAATTCTAAAATCACATCATCAAGTTCAGTACTGGCACTACCAAGTAACTACAGAGAAACATGAGATGATTTGTTATCCTACCTTGAGAAAGGCTCCCCATCCAGCAACATCAGACTTTGCCAAGAGTATCTGAAAAGGGGGATAAAAGGAAGTATGATACAACTTACTAATTAAAAATGTTTTCAACTTTCGACAGCTTTTGAGAGTTGAAACATTCTGAATTCCTCACCCTCTGTTGTTGCCTTAGGAGCAGCCTCATGTTACCACATTGACCATCTCCTCGTTTGGGTGGCTCACCCAATGAACCATCCCCACAACTGCATTAAAGTATAAGATAAACCAGAGATGCTAAGATTGCAATGAAAAAAGTAATAATTTACCCAGACAGAAGTATCAACTAAACTGTAATATTTTACAACTTCCAAAATAGTTCAAATTGGAAATAGAACCACTTCAGGTCTTGAATAATTCTAGTGACCTGAGTGCTCAAAATACCATAACATAAAAGAAAGAAGAAATGAATTTCAGGCAAGTATTTCATTCCTCCATAGAACTCTCGAAAGGTATTAAGCCAGTGCCTTTCGGAACAATAAATGTATAAGACATCCAAATTTCCACAAACCTCTATATTGTTTTCAAAATTGTTTCTATTACAGGTCACCATTTCTATTTCAAAAGTAGGGCCCAAAAAGACCTTGTAGCAGGACTAAATAATTGTTTCAGCAGTCTGAGAGTACACTTAAATCTTGGGTATCAACTACAACTAAGATCTGGAAAATACAATTATATTACCATAAACAATGTAAACATTTATAATAACCTTCAAAACATCAGAAATGTGCAGTTAATAGATCACAAAGCCAATCTTAGATGGAAATAGAAGCACAAAGCACTTATAAGCAAACCAAATTTAACTCACCCAACGAAATTGTTAACCCACCTAGATAGGTATAAGATGTTAGCATATAAAACTCCTTACCTAACCCAGCAATTCCGGCAAACATCTGGATCACATTCACGTCCAGCAGCAAAGCATGGGCATTGCCTGCTTCGACATTGACTCTTTGCACAGTGGCATCCCCTGAACCGGTTTTTACAACTCTTCGAGCACCTTAAGAAGGAATAGCTATTGTGTGAACAAAATCTTACAACAATGATTATCTTTGATCTCCTAAATTATACAAGTTGGAATTCAGGAAATGATCCACAAGTGGAGTTGAATTGTAATCAAAAGAGACGTGTAAAGTTATGTAATTGTAATAAAAACAGTTATGTAAAGTTACACTTGCAATTAAATAAAACAAGGACAAGGGTATCGAACCATGAGAATCAACCTTAATCCAACTTAAGCTCCATTTGGAAGCACTGCCAAGCAGCAGCCCAGCTGCAAAAAGGAGGAACCCATCCCTATTTTCCTCTTGGCGGCACTCCCAAGTGGACCTATAGTTCATTCTAGAACTTCTATTCCACCTGGCTAATCTTTGCTCATAAGTCATAAGATGCATGATAGATCCTAGCCCTATCTGTATTGAAGAGGATGCAGAAAAATCACCCATGGATTCCCTAAGACCTCCCTCAATACCTATTAAATAACAATTCGACCTACCCGCAGTATTTTTCACAGCAGGTTCCATTATGCAGACAAGGGCACTGCTTTCCACACATAGACTGGCATCCACATGGTGTATACTGCTTACAAGATTGATTTTTACCATCTGCAATTCTTTTCCAAATTGATGGATGGCCAGCGGACTTCCAAGAATATTTAAGTTTCCGTGCTCTTCCTCTTCTACGAAGTAACCGTGGTCTTGCAGGCATCTCTTGCTCCTTACACGACAATAAGATGAAAAGAATAGTACTAGACTCACTTCAAGGTTTCATCCGAGATAAAAATAATACTCAACTAGCTTTCTTTGAAACAATGAAAACAGTAGAAAACAATAAATTTACATACTGCGTAATCTGTATCAACTTTCGCAGTTTCTTCCAAAAAGGAACTAAGTGCAACAGATTTATGGGGCATTGAAGAATTACTGTCACGCATGTAAGTGGAAACTTCCATGCAAGTCTTCAGGCCAGAAAGTAAATTTCTGGCTATAAGGCAACTGCAGAGGATTAGGCACAAAGTGAAAAGTCTTTTAAGCAGAAACAGAAGGAAAAAGAGAAAAAAAAAAACAACAACAACAACAAACATATAAATTTATCAAGTCCAACGCATGCATTTGAAAAGAAAATGCAGAAACTGTCAGCTTTACAACTACGTTGAATGGAAAATGCCAATGAACATATAAACTATATGGATCCTTATTCTATATCTTCAGTATCTTTATGCATATCATACTTATAGACTGAGCAAAAGTTTAGATGCAAAGGAATCCCATATACCTGTTTCTACCAAATATCTCCACTCCTTTTAAGTATAGTTCTTTCTCAATAGGTTTCCACTCAGAGCTGCAGAAGACTCCTTCAAGCAGTTCTCCTTTGGAAAATGACTGCTTCATCTCAGGCTCTTTATTGACATCTGTGGCTCCATCCATTATATTGTGCTCAATATTATTATGGGAAACACCTTTAGCACTAACAGATTTCTCTATTGTAGTTTTGGAGGTCATCTGAAGGTCATTGTCGCTGATTGCACCAACCTGGTGCCCACTTTTGTTGTCTAGATGTGGCATACCATCACTTGACGCAGCAAGTACATCCAAAGACAACAGTTTCTTCTGTTTCTTATTTAAAGATTCTTCAATATCATCAAAAACTTTTATCGAGTCATTTAGCTCTAAAGCTTTGCGCTTTCCCAAACTTTGCATTGAAGTATCTGTATTTTCATTACCCATAGGAACTTCTGAGCTGTCCACAGCTTCTGATGTAACAGGTAACACCCTTTTGGAATTGCATCTTTCACGTGGCACGAGGTCACTATGAGCAGCTGGCACTTCAGCATTGCAGTCCAGTTCTGTAATTTTTATTCTACTAGAGATATTACTAGCTGAACCCTCTACTGTATCCTGAACAGCTCTTGACTGCAAGGCATTTATATGGAAATCAGACTTCAGAAATTTCCCATGCAATTAGAATCAAAATGATGGATCATATATTTCGATAACCATAAACAAAAGGAGGATTATACAACCTTCTCGCAAATCCTGAATGTGTAAACAAGCACAATCCCATCTCAAAACAAGAAGATGCTATGTGTACATAATCACTTACATACGCACACATAGAGAGAGAAAGAGAGAATACCTGGAGGTAACAATGATTACTGCAAGGTTTCCGTTCATCTTCATATTCAGACCAATAAGGTTGCTTCTCACTCTGTAAAGTAGAAGAACCTGATCATATAGACTAACAAAATGTAACCCAATTAAGTTGTAGAAAGACGAAAAATTTGTCAGCTTACAGGATTAATCAAAGTTTGGGAACATCCATGCAGACGGCAGTCAAATAACTGTTCATAGATACAGTTAGAAAAGCAAAGTTGTTCAATCAATTCAAATGGTTGAATCAATTACTACCATACCAAGCAACGGCGACAAAAGAGGTTATCAAAAGAATCCAAAGCAGCACTTAGGCTCTTCTCCAGAGAAATCCCCCTTTCATGTCCAGCATCATCAAATTCCTTCAAGTTTTTTCCATCATATTTCTCCTTTAGTATGCTGTATCTATCCTGCAAACCAGACAGATTACATTCCCAGCAACATAAAAGATGTTTCAACAACATAAATAGAATAGAAAATTAATACAGATGATATTTCATATAAAATAACGCCAGGCATACTCCAAACATCAAGATCCAATAGAAAATACCTGTACTTCCGAGGTGGCTATTCCAATGAACTGGCTCACAGCATTTATTACTTCCTCACCTAGGCCATGCTCCTCAAAGACCGTCCTGCCAACATTAATAGAACTGGAAATTATTCATGGTGAAGCATGATAAATAATCAAGTAGGATGTCACTAATAAACATCTTTTATTATCAGAATGCTTCTTTCGCTTTGGAAACTTCAAAGAGCAGGGCCATATATAAGTTCAGAAAGCAATAAGCGATAGTGCTATAGTAACATCAAAAGGACCAATCTTCAGTTTTTTTAGCAACTGATGGCAGGTTTTTTCCTTCAGAAATTTCTGTCGGTCATTTTCACAGTATGATCTCTCCACTAATGGATTTTTAATTCTTAACAACAATTGCTGCTTGTTCACTTTTGCTGATATTCATTTGGCACCATATATTTTACAGGCAAAGAAAATAATATGATGCAAATTATAATCAACCTTTAAATAGCATCATAAAACCTGAATTTCAATCAAAGAATAATAAGATGCAACGTATATTTAACCTTTAAATAGCATCACCTGAATTCTAATCAAAGTCAACCTTTAAATAGAAAAATCCAATACTGATGTGCTTCTCAGCAGGATCACCAAAAAATTAAATGGCATTTCTGAAGAAACACTAATTTTGCAGTTCTTGCATCTTCTTTTAACATACCATAAAATACGATCTTCACCATCAGAGAATTCATGTTTCTCCTCCTCGGGTTCTATAATGTCTTCCTCACTGTCACTGCAGACTAGTGCTTCACTACCATGTTGATCATAATATATACGTCTTCTCCCAACCACTGACTGGTCTTCAGCCATCCTCTGATTTCTGTACTGTGTAAGGCATATTTGAGATAAGTAGAGCTATGATAAACCTTAACATTAAAAGACAATTAATAAAATAAAGTACAAAATGATTCATGTTTTGCATTTAATAGTACATTAACCTATGTTTCTACATTAAACCATGCTCCCAAGAACAAACCAGCTCACCATTTTACTGGATGATCAAGCAAACGAACAGTACAGATGCAAAGTCCTACCAAAAGTCATAGCATTTTATTACATTTCAAAAACCCACCTAGACAAAAACATATCATCCACAAACCCTCCCTCCAATTCTCTCACTATCCTATGGTTCATAAATAATTGAACCGGACAGATTGGATGAAATAAAGTTCAATAATTATAGTCAGAATAAGAGCAAAGAAACATATTTTTCAGCTTTCATCTTCATGGAATTGATGACTAACGACTAACATCATCAGCACCAATCAACATTCATGAAGTGAATTTTGAAAGAAACATTGAGGTTGTCAAATTCAGCATAAAAATTACTAATACTTTCTTTCACCATGGGAAAACCGAAGCACAACTGATATAAATTATCGTACAGTGATGAAGATATATAGAAAATCTATCATACTTGTCCAAGAAGATCCAAGTGGTATACGGCGGTATCTTCTGAACATGTGAAAGCTTGCTACTTGTTGAGAGCACAACCTCATGACTGTTGACATAGTCTCTATCTCCCAGTCCTTGAGGAAATCCACTGTATTTGCAGAGAGGCATGTTACCAAATCCATTATCCATCGCAAATATAACACTCTTTCTTGATGTTGTAGACAAAAGCTGAGAAATATCATTTTCAATTTTCTTTCTATTCTTCTCAATTTTATCCTGTACATGATACATACAGAAGTTACTAGCATATTAATTAGCATCTAAAGTGTGCTCATTCCACATTCCAATTGATTTTTTCCCCCCTTTCACAAGTGAATTTAACTTAAAATCACTTCAGGAACACCTACAATAAAAAGCCAAAATAAAAGACAAAAATATAATAAACATATGGTATTTTCTTCAAAATGAAATTTATTAGTGAATGATATTAGGAAAGAGAAAATAGAATGATCTATGTGAAATTGTTGCAGCAATCAAGAAATTCATCTAAGCAAAATACAAGCTCTACAAACAAAGAGTGACTTTAATCTAAAATTACATGAAAAAAATTTTCTGAGCATTAGCAGCAAAAAAAAGGGAAATTTTAAAGAACCTTAAAGTAAATGCACAAGTGACTTACTTTTACAGAAATCACTCTCTCCACTTGAACTTGCTTCTTGAGTTGATTTAGCTTATACGTCAAATTTCCAAGACCATCATTAGACTGTTCGCTATAGGACTTCTGCCAATTCACAAAACAAACCTATCAAAAATCTAAAAGATTGATCGAACGATAGAATATTTTTTATAATCAAGAATTTTGACGTCGTCTCTAGAATTTTTTCTTCATGTTTGTGGTCCGTTTGGTTGATTAGATGTCTTAGGAAATGAAAAGTTGACATGAAATTTTATTTGAAGTACAGTTTCCCAGCGGCCAAAGGTAGTTGGTCTCTAATATCAATTCTCTAATAACTAAAGATAAACAATTATATACAATTCAGTAGAATCAAGTAAAAGTCCTTAATTATCGTGATAATATTTCGATTCCGATTATCAGTACTCATAATTTAATTCACAAAATAACCAAAATAGATAAGTAATTAAAAAAAATTTAGATCAGAAAAAGAAAATCTAACTCTGGATTTAGAGGAGGAGTCGCTCGCTCTGGACACCATTCTTGGCTATGCTCTGCAACTCGAATGAGAAAACGAGTGAAAAACGTAAAAAAATGCATTCCACAACAGGTTGACACGTATGAAGTGGCAGTGACGTGGCCTGACATATTTCGGGGTATGATTGACTGGACGGCCACAGGCGCGCCATAAAAATATCATTACTCTTGGGCTGAAATACTATTGGACTTTGTGCCACTTTCCGGACCATTGTCTGTAGAGTTGCCCAAAATCTAGCCCTCTTATCTGATGAAAGAATGAACCTTGATCTCCTATTCTTTGGGGAAAAAAAAAAAAAAGAGTGTAATTAGAATAACAACGTTACAATGAAGTGTAAAATTTAACAAAGCAAACCCAGCTCAACCTCACCACACTTCTTTTCGTAAAATGGTATGTTTATTTGTAGGATCGGGAAATTTGAATCATTATTATTATTATACATTTGTAAAAACCGAAAGAAAAATGATAATGAAAATATTAAGCTCTACATAAAATTAAGAATATCAAATGAGAACTTGATTGCTATTGGGAGATTAGGAATCAAATCCTCGCTCTCGAGACTATTAAAAAATACTCCCACTTAATTTTTAATATTCCCACTTTACCTTCAATTAAAATGCAAAAATATTAAATGAAAAATATTAAATCAATTTTTACCAAATCCCCAATCGAACGTCATCACAATCACCAACCAATGGCATCGACAGCGCCAATCATGTCACCAGATAGGCAGCAGCTCGCTGTCGTCGAGTCGCATGCTAGTTGTCACACAGCCACTCGTCGCATGTAGATTGTCACAACTGCTTAGCCTTCGCCATTTGTCAACCTCTCCTCTACTCGTCACTCAAGCACCGGTTGTTCACGCCGTCACCTACCGTCGCATTAAGCTGATATCATTATTCACTAACGACAATGACGAAAAAAAATAATAAATTGTTATTTTTTATATTAAATAGTTAACATAATAAAGAGTTACCCTTCAATAATTCTTATAAATGTTGTTGTTTCGATATAATTAGAACAGTGAAAACATAATAACCCTTAATTTTAAGTGCTTTAATTCGAACGTGAATATGAACATGGAAACTCCTCTTCTTTACAGGGAAAAAAGGAGGAGGAGTGTTTTTGTAGTTATATATTTTTACAGGGAAATTAATATATATGACTGTGACGAGGAGAACCAAGAAATTAATGCTGAGCTTTCTGAAAACCAAATTATGCAGTTTATTCATTCAAATAATGTACATACGTACAATAAACAAACCAGAAAGACACAATTTTTTTTTTAATTTATGGAACAATATCCAACTGACTATTAACTAAATTTTATTGAAACTTATAATTTAGAAATGGTCTTCCCATTTCTCTAGAGAACTTCCAGACTGAAACTGAATGAATTGGTGTTCCCTTCCACCCAACAATTAGGCTCTTCCCATTCTTGTCAAGTGTGCAAGAACTGCCACAAGCAAACTGTTTAAGAACCAAATTAGCCTGGTACAAACCTTGGTCACTCAATCCAATTTCCACCATTCTAAATCTTGAAAAGAATGCTCTCCACACGTCCATCTTCACATTTCTTACAGTTCTCTCAGCTCCCTCCATGGCTACAACGTTGCGGATTCCACTGTTAAACATGGCTTCCATTGCCGTTCTTGTCTCCGTATTCTTTTCCAAGCAAGTCTCCAGTGCATCAAAATATGCACTGTAGAAGAACAAGGCTTCAATGAAACGATTGACAAATGATGGTGAATTATGGTTTGCTTCGACTTCAATGACCACCATGAGAGATGGATTTAGCTTTTTGATCACTCCCAATAGATTCTCCAAGCAACTAGGACATGAGATCATTGTCCTCAATACCCATGGACAGTAGACAATCAATGATTCGTCATTTCTAATCTCGAAAAGTTGTTCCTTAATCTCCAGAAAATTTGTTACACAAACAACATTGAATTGAAAAGGCAAGTTCAAGGACTCAGCAAAGCTTGCCAAACTCTTACCGGTCTCTTCCACTTTCTCTTTATTCCCAACCGCAACAGCAGTTAATTTAAGAAGCTGAAGGGGGCGTTGCTCGCGCTCTGCAAGAGCCTGCATTAAGGATGTCCATTGAACTCCACACCTGATTTCAAAATCGAGTATATGTATCTTACTTGCATTTCCAACATTTTCTATTATGGCTTGGATTCCTGTCAAGTACACGACCTGATGAAATGGAAGACGCTGGTAGCATGTTAGGAATAGAGGATTAATGCCCAATCCGTGATCAGTTAAAGTCATTCCATTTCCAATTCCAACCAATTCCTCCTCCCTTCCCATGAAGTTTCCGATTTCTCTGTCAATTCTATCTCGAAGAGCTGCCGCAAAATTGAAAACAATTCTTTGGACAGGATTTGCCCTCTCTGCCGCAATCCATTCACAGCGCGAGAGCAATCTGCTTGCGCGTTCAAATTGTTGGTACCCCACCTTCTCTGCTGCTGCTAGAAGAAGGTGGACTAATTCAACATCTCTTGTTTCTTCTTCAGACAGGCCTGACAGAGCGTAGCCAAAAGGATGCAGGACCGTCGAAACGTCATCATAACTCTGATCGAAAAAGTGTACATACCTTGCTCCGGCCACCCTCAAGATATCTTCCGTTGACAGTTTCTTGCTGCCTCCCGCATTGTTTTCATTTCTCGCGTGGCTGCCGGACAGGTTCCCCTTCAATTTCTTGAACCCACCAGCATAATTACTTAGGATTTCAAGAGATGATAATGCAAATGGTTCCTTGACAGGTTTGATTTCTTGGTCATTATTGGGTTGTATGTTTTTGAGCTTTGGCATCTCCTGGGAATGAGATGTTTGGAAAACAAAATTGGCATGCAATTCGTTCAACAACAAATCATTTGATTTGTTTTGTTGCAGCAAGTGACGTTGCTCCTTGAGCAAATTGGGTACTTTCTTGCCTAAATTCTCTTCTTGGTAGGCGCCGAGTGGAGAACAAAGAGGAGGGCTAATCTCTCCCAACTCGTCCGTCGAAAACATCTGGTTCTGCATCTGATTTTGTTCAATACCCGCTTCCTCTTTATGATAATCGTCAAGAATATCACTATAACGGCCTTGGATTCCACTGAAATCAAATGATGATGTGAAAGAGAACAAAGTATTTGCCATGTTAGGTGGGAAGTGATCGGCGACTTTACGCTTAAACAGAGTTAATATGATTAGCTAGTACAATATCGACGCAAAGATTTGGATTCTTGGGACATTGCTTTGATCATATAAGGGGACAAAGTAGTGTTTATCAAATTAAAAATAAATAATTAATACGGCCAGGATGGCAACTCTGATGGTGACATTTGGACTCATTTTTTTTCAGGCAGCCGGGGAAACTAATCGATATTACCAACATATGAAATGCAAAAGCGCTTTGATTCGGAGTTAACAAAACTGTGCCACGACTAATGTAGACGCTTGCAAACAAAAGAAAGGCTCCAGACAAGAAGATGACATTATTCGATCCAAATTTGCCTAAGAAATTCAGTTGTGCATGTCTAAAAAATGTTTAAGAAACTGATATTTTGTGTGTATATATATGTGTGTGTGCGCGTGTGTAAAAGATGATCAAATAAATTATGTTAACTGTCAGCTGCAAGTAAAGGAGTGGATGGTGAAATGCTTCAAACGACAAACACGAAAACGTATTAGAAACAACGGACAGACAAGTATTATTAAGACTCTATTTAGTGTTGAGATTGGGTAAATAATAATTTAAAAATTATAAATTTAAAGTGTTTAGTAAATATTAGTTGGTATGATTTAAAAGTTGAGTTAATTTGATCCACTATTTGTATAATAAAAAACTTATAATATTTTTATTATTTTTATCAAAATTTTTATTTAAAAATTATATTTATTATACATTATTAATTTTTATTTTATAATTATAATTTTTATTTTTGTAATAACTGTAGCATAAAAGCTATTTCATATTAATACTAAACATGACCTAATCTTATTTAGAGAATTTTATCTATTTTTATTGAATTACTGCACTGGAATCATTGGACTGATTTTTGGTTTCATGAAAGCAATCATTCGTTTTAGAATATTATTACCAAAAACCAATTGTGATAACCAAAATTAAATAAAGAATAAATATTTTTAAATTAATAAGAGTGTCATATATATATATATATATATATATATATAATTAGTTTTCTTAAAGAAATATTCGTTTTAGATAAATTAATGACAGTGTTTTATATATAATTAGATTTTCTTAGAATGGAACATTGGCTTTCGATAAAATTGGATAGAACATTGGTTTAAAACATGGTCCCGGTTGGTTTCTCCAAATTGACTGGGTCGAATCAATGCTGTTTCGGTCAAACCGAAAAAATACCAGGAAAACAAAAATCGGACTAATCTTTTTCTCGTAAGAACGAACAGAGTCCTTGCCGGTCCGGTAGATCTAATTCAGCTTGACACCCCCTAAAATTCCTCCTAAAACTCCTTTTTAATTGACATTACTTAAATAACTAACATAAATTAATTCATTTCTTGATTCAAATGTAAATTCTATTAAACAATCAGATAAATTAATTTTTTAACAAAACTTTTACATCTACTCATTTCATAATTTATATTTATATTTTAATTTTAATTAAAAATTTTGTTGATAAAATTATAAGAGTTTGGATTTATGAAGATCGGAATTATGTAATAAGATGTAAAAATTTAAAATAAATTTAATATTTTAGGATCTGTATGTAATTTAAATGTAAATTTTTTGGGTAAAATTTGTTTGGAAAATGATTAATTTTAATATATGATTTGTATTTTATTAACTAGAATGAGGGTATTTTAGAAAATAATATTTAAAAGGAGTGTTATAAAGTTTTTAGAGGTGTGTCAACAGCTCCACTCATTTAATAATTCAAACTTCACCGATGGTCACATTCTCTAAATTGAATTTTAGCCATGGTACATTATTCTAAGTAGTTTTAAGTAAAAGGATCAAAGTGTTGTGGGCCAGGCCCTTGTGCCTTTTAGTTATGGATTGTATGTAACTTATATTAACCTAAAAATTGTATCAGATTAGTTAAATATAGTTTAGCTATCAACTACTTTTTAGTTATTGGTTACAACTCTTGGGTTGAAATAAGTTCCAATAGTATATAATTTATTCATAATTTTAGTACTTATTGTATCATCCTTTACATTTATTTTTAACATTTTGTGATTTTTACTAATAATCTAGAGTTTTTTTTCTTAATATACTTCTTCTTTTATTTTCTTTTACAATTTTTGGGCACTAGTTGTGATCCTAGTTTCCTGCATCTACGGCTGGGCAAAATATCCGATTCGATCCGACCCAATCGAATCTGAAAAATATCGATTTCAGATTGGATCGAATTGTTAATTAAACTTGATCGAATTTATTTGTGCCAACTCGATTGGATCGTGGTCGGATCAGGTGAAACCCAATCCGATCCAAAAATCTGATCGAAGTTGACTTTAAAAAAAAATTAGAAATTAAAAACTAAAAATGAAAAACTAACCTAAACTCCTAAAGACTCACACACACCACACACAAACAATTACAAACAAAGACATTAACAACACACACAGCAAGCCAGCATACACCCACAGCCTCTCTCGCAGCCCAATGCTGACAGCCAACCCATAGCCTCCCTCAACGTGACAACTTCTCATCTTAAACAAACAAAACCCAAACACAAAAAACTGTCAAACACACACACATAGTTCACGGTTTTTCACACACACACACACACACACTGGAAAAGCAAGTTGTAGCCGGCGACCAGATGCAGCAACTGCCGAGTGCCGATGCCAACCGAATCTACTCCATGAGGACCATGAACGGCTCTGCCGATCTGTTGCTACTGTTACCAAATTTGCTGCTCCACCTCCACCCTTCCAATCCTCCACTATCACCCGATTAGATTCAAGGTCCATTTGAACTCGGCAAGCGGCAACCCGAATTCTCGCTGTTGACTTTGAGTTTTGGAAGCTTTGAGCCTTTGATATTGATGGTATATGGTAGTAATATATTATCTATTATATGTGAAAGTTAAATTGTTAAATGTAATATATAATATATGGTAGTAATATATTATATATTATATGTGAAAGTTAAATTATTAAATGTTAATTGGTATTTGATAATTGTTAATCTCAATCCGATTCGAATCAAACTCAACCTAGTTTTTTGACCAGATCCAATATAATCTGGTTATTATAGGTTCAAGTTGAGTTCGGATGAATTTTTATCCAATTTGACCAACCCGAAACCCGATGGAGTTGATCCGAACCCGATTTTGCCCAATCTTACCTACATCACCCCCTATGGTAAAGGAGAAGCACAGTCATGTTGCCCAATGCCCAATCTTACCTGCATCAGCTCCTATGGTAAAGGAGAAGCACAGTCACGTTGGGCGAAGCATTTTACAGGAGTTGGAGAAGTTGCAAGAGAATCTATAATTCGTTGATTTCAAGGCTCTATCGCTCTCATGAAATATTATATGCGATGGCACAGAACTGAAATTTATAGTAATAATTTTATTTTTCTTCTATATGTTACCACATTCCTTTCTCTAGGTAATTGATTAATTAGTTGCATCTATTCTGTACCATATCTCTGGTAAGCATGCCTTATAATTTACTAAACAGGTATAATTAAACAATTTCTTGCTTTAATTTACTATTGTCTTTAACGGCTCTATGATTGGTTTTTTTATATAGAGAGATTAACCATAGAATATCAATGAATATAATATGTGGTATACATAAGTTTACAACAATTAGGCAAGGAATACAATATCGACAATTTGTCATTAACCAGCAGCTGCACAATAAAAGAAGGAAAGAGAGAGAGAGAGAGAGAGAGAGAATTCGAAGAAGAAAAAAAAATTCATGTACTCAGACCTTGTCGTCGTCGTCATTATCATCCTCACAAGAATCGATGGCATTGTTCCTTCTTACCCTGGTACAAAGAAAAATCATGGCGAGCCATAACAATGCTTTAACAACCCTAACCATGCCAATTGTGACAGTTAGGTAATACAGCCACCAGCCAACAAAATCAGCAACTCCCACACTCATGAGCATCTCTTTTCTAGCCTCAGGGACAACCACCAGTGACTCAACTTCATCTCTCAACTTCCACCACCACAACCCGCCAAAGCTCATGGCTATTGCCACCCTGTCCACCCACCTCTCCTCCCTTATCGAGACCCCCACCCCGAAACACGTGTCGTCGACCACGGGTTTCACCACCGTTCTGAACCAAAGAAGCATTGTCTCATATAAACCTAAGAAGAATATTACTCTACTTATTAAGCTTTTCTCAATACCAAAGCTTGCTCCGTCAACGCCGGCCGCGATGCTTCCTTCGATCCCCAGGCCAACGCAGACTTGTAACGTGCAGAGTAGTATCCATGCAGTGTATAAACGGGGTTGATAGTTTTCCCCCGGTGACTCGCTTAGAATGGTGAGTTTTCCTGTCAAGGAATGTATAAGAGTGGCTATGCTTACTGTTGAAACAAGAATGTAAAGCAGAGCTGGATTGGTGTTTAAGAATAGGGAAAACAAAATTGATGAAGATGATGGTTCCGCAGGATAAGAGATTATTGTTAACAGATACTGAGCGCATGAGATTCTTGCTAAGAGAAGAAATGAGAGGGGAAGCAAGAGATTCAGGAGATTGATTGTGAGAATGTAGAAGGGTTCCATCAAGAGCTCCTTTGCCTTTAGTTGCCAATTCTCCCAGCTGCCGCCGCCGCCGCCCATTCTTTTTTTGCCACAAAAATTCTCAAAAAAAAAAAATGTTTGCATTAATTGGAAGGAACATAGCATTAGGTCTATATATGTGACTTGAATTATTAGTTACGGGAAAAGGGAATATTAGAGTGGTTGTTGTCACGTCCATTGTTTAAATTAGTTGACACTAAGGGCATATGGTCCAATTCCATGCCTTGCTCATGGATTTTTATAGTTATTTAGGGAAATATGTATATTTATATTGCCCACATGTATTAACGTACCTACTTATAAATCATATTATTGAGTTTCAAATGCCTCGATTGCCATTAAACAAAGCTTGTCGATTAACATTTACCATTGATGGCTTGTGTATTCTCTAAGTCAACAACTTGTTGCACCTTATTTTAGTGATTAATAATGATACTTACCACCTAACCCCATACTTCTTCTATTACATTTCTTTCTTCCTATTTTAATATCGGCACAATATCCTTTTCTTGGAACAATCGTGTGATGATAAATTGCAATCCTTTGACCCGATCACCTTGATGAAATTGCTTTCCATGACGTTCGACCAAACAATCATTATCCAATCATATTCTTTTCTTGAAATGTTGGATCACGACTGCATAATTTTATTAATTTAGAAACGCACTGAATTTGGCCCCCGTTGCGGATATGATTGGTTGGTAATCAGATCAACGGTCGCTGATCATGCTACAAGTCAATACAGTAAGTCAGTAACCTGCCCGTTATATCTAAACCATTGACTTGGATTGGATGAACGGTGGGTGATTAATAGAAATTTAACCTTCATTGTGAAATATTTTATGCAAAAACAAGATACGAGAATTATTATTGTTTCAATAGTAGGAACAGTAAAATTACCTGGAAACTCGACCAAATCCATTCGCAAAAATCTGTTGGTTATGGGCAATTTTGTTAGTTGTAGGTTTGTTTGGTATTTTAAATTTTAATTTACTGTGGGTCGTCGGTGGATTTGATATTGAGAAAAAATTCTGATATATTTTAAATTTTAATTATAAAAATTACATTTAAAAAATTTAATCATAAATATATGTAAGCCAAAGTTATTACTCGTGACCTAATCTTCCTAATTCCTAAACCCTAGCTAACATTACATGTAGCCACATGTCCCACTCCTTCGACGCACACAAAGACAAAGACAAACGCACATATAAATAATCATTCTCTAGCAAGGGTGAGTTTTTGTATTTTAGTGAGGATGCCAGTAAAAAAAAAAAAAAGCACAGATTTCAATATTCTAACAGATAAAAACATATATCTTTTAATATATTGAAATCTATATTTTTGTATTTTAGTGACATCCTCACTTTAATGTCCCCGCTATATATATATATATGTTTCAATCCCGAATTTTAAAGTACCGGAAAGTTTAGGAAAATGCATAAATCATGTAGTTTAAGCGCTTTAAGTTTTAAATCTCTTAAACCTCACGGTTTTAAAACTTTCCCAGACTTTTCCTACACTTTAAAATTTTGGGTCAAAAAACTAAAATATATATATATATATATATGTAATCATTCTCAAGTGCGGACATTCACATTTTTTTAAGTGCAGACATCCGTATTTTTTTAAGTGCGAACATCCGTATTTTTTAATGTTGAAACTTAAAATTTTCATTTACATTGATAAAATCTAGAATTAAGTATTTTATATAGATTTTTAAGCTACTATTATAAATTTAGTTTTTGAATTATATAATTTAAATTTTCATGTATTTTTCAAAATACTTTTTAATATTTATAAGGTTAAATATAAGAACCCAACAAAAAATCTACTAAGGTTTGTGAGTATGTTTGATATTTGTTAAATCCGTAATGGGTAGTTTTTTTTTAACCACAATGAATTTTGGGTGGATATAATAATTTAAAACTTTTATGCATATGAATTTAACAATGACAAATCTGCCGCGCGTGAGTGATATCCATTACCATCCCTACTCAGTGGATCATCAGCAGTCGTTTCCAATGCATGAGACTTTGAGAGCCACCAAGAGCTGGGTGTTGGACCATGCCATTGCAACAGACAAAATATTCATGGTTGATGAATTTGCTTTCAAGCGAACCAAATCACCAACGGTCAGTTGGTCGTGGTAATCCTGTTGCATATATAAATGAATTTGACTTGTGTATCCAGAGCTGCGAAGATCAGGTTTTATTATTGTCGTCGCTTCAAAAAAAAGCTAAACACTGATAATTTACTTCAATTACCAATAACATATCCGTATCTCCATTTTTTTTTATTTTTTCAAGTGCCGGTTGAGTTATGATATCATATGGATATTACATATGTATAAAATGATGTGTTGATCGATGACGATTGTTTTAGTATATTCTGAATGATATATATAAATGTCCGCCTAATATAAATCTGTTAAAATCATGGGCATGTGTGTGATTGATTGTCACATCATTAATTGTTAAAAACAGACGATAGAGTCAAACATGATCCTAAATCATCACACCTATGGTTATCACATAAGGCTGATGATGCATGAGTATTGAGTAATGATAATATTATTAAAATTTTTTTAAAAAAATTACTGTATAATTTATTAGCGGAACCTGTTCTCATTATAAGGATAAGGTGAAGTGGTGTGAATCATTAAAAATTAATTTGGGTTTATTTATACATATATATTTTTTCTTCTGAAATTAGAAATAGAATTTGAAAGTGAAAAAAAAAGAAAAGAAAAAAATCTTATGCATAAGAAATAACATAGAAGGCCTGGCCTCGGACAATTGTATTATTAAAACAAATACTAGCCCAGTCCAACCCAACGGGCAACGGCCGTGACGTCGGCTGTCATCATCGCCCTTCAAAAAGGTCCCCAAGACTGAAAGACACTGGACTACTTGAGCGTATTAGACAAAAAAAATTGACGAGCAGAAGATCTACGGATTGACGAATTATTATCTCTATGAAAAATTCAATAAGAATTGGAATTGGAAATTTAAAGTAACCAAATGTATTTTGCTAACATGACATGACACATTCATCCCACCTACTCCAAGTAAATACAATTTCACTGCATCGTTTTTCTGTTCGGAGCTTCCCAAATTCAAAATCAAATGCACAGCATTTGGTTTTACCGAAGTTATTCAATTCAACGATGCCGCCCGCGTGGCAAAATCAAAGTGTGTACATGAAATGAACATATTATGTACATGGCCCACAAAGGCCAACCAACTGGCACAAGAGAAAGGGGGAACTTAACAGCATTGTTTTATCGCCATCGCGAAATATCTTTCACACATTTATATTTGCAACTGTGCGGATGGATTATTTTAATGCATGGTGGTGGGGTGAAGTGTGGGTGGAGGCTAGCTGAATGGTGCTGATATGTAAATGTAGTTGTTCGTAGCTGCTTTTTATTTAATGAGTGAAAGAAAAGGAACGAAAGCAACTTGATGGGGTTTTTTTTTTTTTTTTTGTCATCTATTTTCTTCTAACTTCTCTCTCTTAATCAATTAGAGTCCTCATCTGATCATTTTTTTCCCCTTTATGGAGTGACATCTCAGGAGTAGCGGACTAGCAGCAGAAACAAGGATAGTTATGGATGATTCTCTCTCTCCAAAATTGGACACAGAGTCAGAGGTTTCTGAGCTCCAAGCAGAAACTCATCAGGCTTCTTCTAAAAGAAGGTGGGTTGTTGGCTACTCTTTTGGTTGTGTTCTTGTCTGTTCCCTTTAATTTCATCAGTTTAAAGAAGGTAATTAAGTTGCAAGCTGTTTTTCTTGAGCATTAATGATTTTGAGGCTCTATATCCATGTAAGCTAAGCTAAGAGATTTTGCTGTGGGCTCTTATAGGAAGGTTACTGAGAAGACTGTCGTTAAAGTGAAGATTGGAGAAAACCCTGGGAAGTTAAAGAATGAAGGGCCACCTTCTGATTTTTGGTCTTGGAGGAAATATGGACAAAAGCCCATCAAAGGATCTCCCTACCCCAGGTTTCAACTTTTGTTTTCCTATTAAAAAAAAAAAATCCTGCATGATGTGGATAATTTCACATCTTTCTACTGCTCTTCTCTCCCAATTCTCCAAAATCAAAGATACATGTTGGGAGTTAAATTGAATTTTCATTACCCCTTTGGTGCCACATCAAGATATTTTGAAGTGGATTTTGCCACTTAATTGCAGGGGCTACTACAGGTGCAGCACATCAAAAGGTTGTTCAGCCAAGAAACAAGTGGAGAGATGCAGAACAGATGCTTCAATGCTCATCATCACCTACACCTCTAGCCATAACCATCCATGTCCTGATCTCCAGACAATCAATCTGACAAAACAATCGAAAGAACCACCCCAAAACCATCAACCCTCTGGCTCTGAGTCCGAGGACCACCACCCCACTTCTCCTCCTACACGAGAACAGCAGCGGCCACAAGAAGAGGAGAAACAAAATGAACCATCCATAATCACCACCCCCACTGCTGAAGATTCAAATAAAGGTCATTTCCATTACTTACAATCACCCATAAGGTGTCCTCAAGATATCATAATTAGCCAAGAAGACCCTTTCACAGGGAATCTAGAGAAATCCAATGAAACACTGAATCTTCTCTTGGATGCAGAGCCGGTCTCTTATCAAAATCTCATGACTTTTTCAACACCAAAATCAGAGGAAAATGACTTCTTTGATGAGCTTGAAGAACTGCCCAGTACATCGTCAGTTTTCACTAGCTTCATGAGAAGCAATGATCTTTTCGATGAAAGGATTCCCGTTGTCCCTTCTTGATCCTTGTGTTTTTAGTGTTTGCTGCCTCAGAAAAATGTAACTAAAATGTTCATATATTATGACTATGTCATGCCCACTACTTTAGTTTTGCTTGGCATCTTCTGTGTTTTTTTTTTTTTTTCTCTCAACAAAATGGGAAAGTTACATCAGTAGTAGTGGGGTCACGTGGCTAATGGATAGATATCATTTTTTTTTTTTGGGGAGATCGAGATTAAATGCTTTCGGTAGATGAGAAAACCCACAAGCTCGTATAGAAAGAAACGCACATTCACACATTTCGGAGATGGTAGTTTATTGGATAGATTTCTCTCTCTCATTAAAGATGGCACGAGGTTCACGAGTGAGTGCTCTTTATCATACATTAATGTAGTGGGAATTTGTCATCTTTTTGCCCTACTAAGTGGGTTTTTTCAATTTCTGTTGTGAATGATTAATATTTGCTGTAGGGTAGTCTCATCTCTTCCGCTCGTCCACTCAGTCCCTCTTTTTCTTTTTTATTTTTTCTGACTTTCCTGTTATGGTCGAGAAAAATCGGTTAAAATTCCAAAATCAGCATTCTGAAAGATTAGTATATTTCTGCCCTTTTAGGTGCACGGGCAATTACGGTATCCCGTACGATATGCCAAAAGAACGAGAATCCTTTTATAAGGGGAATATTGGCCTGAGATGAGAATCCTTCCAAAAGTATCCAAGTTTATCCTATATGATATCCAGCATGCAACTTAAGCATACACATCGCTAAATTTTGATTCCGTTCGTTTGGTAGAAAGGGATAAGGATGGTCGGTAAGCAAACACAATTTCGTAATTGTTCAATCGCTAGGCAAAAGTTGGTTATTCGCTAAACAATAATGGGTTACTTGGGGTCTTCACCTAAATATAGCAATATATAGATTCCACCTCACTTCTGGTGACACCTTATTACCTACGTGTTCCTTTATAGGTCCATCCATATCCCCATATCATTTCTTGGTTAAATTCAATTACTGCCAAAACTCTCAAGAAAAGCCAATCAAAATGGTGAATCAACCGTTGCAGCCTGTTTTGATCATTTCATGCTTTCGCTATACGCTCAATTAACTGATTGTTTGACATGTTTGTAATTTAGTTTAGGAACAGCTCATTCTCTTGAACGCCGCAAAGCAACTAATTTTTCCAAAGGCCATAAAAAGATGTTCATACCATATTAAGCTATAAATGGGTGGAATTTTAACGAACAGTCTCTTTCCGAAGCACTAGCAACAACAGCTAAATGTGCTGAAAATTGTAGCCACCCAAATCATAAGCAAGGTCACAAGGATAACATTGAGCGCAAGATAATCAATAATAATCAGTGTGTTCATGAAACAAGACTAGCAACAATTTGATCTATTTCGAAAGTTTTATTTCAGCTTAAAGTCGAAAACTGACAGCAAAACTCATCTTTCTTCAATTCTGTATTATACATGTCAACATTCAAGAAACAAGCCTAGCAACAATTTGATCAATTTCTACAGTTTTATTTCAGCTTAAAGTCAAAAACTGACAGCAAAACTCATCTTTCTTGAATTCTGTATTATACATGTCAACATTCAACAATCAAATAAACTGAAAGGCAATAATAATCGGTACAATGTAACTCTACAAATTACCATTTCATTAATTGCAATGATCACAAGGGTAGGTCACACACCAGACTTGTCATTACCATCGGCAGCAGCTGCCAACGGCTGGAGTGCTTTAAGAGGATTCATGATAACACCATCAATAAGCCCATAATCTTTGGCTTCTTTTGGGCTCATAAAATAATCACGGTCAGTATCCTGGTTGATCTTCTCAAGACTTTGACCAGTGTGGTAGGCAAGATACCCATTCAGGTTTGCCTTGTGATGCAGCATTTCATTAGCCTGAGATTCATGTAAACTAGTTACATTCATGTTAAGAGTAAAACAAGAAAATTGAAGTTAGTTTGAATCAATTGCAGATCTGACAATAACAGTGACTTTTAGTCAAGGATTAACCATGTCACTGATGTAAATGCGTCAGTCATGTTCAATTTCACACCAGTACCAAACAAGTGTATAAAGTTTTGGAATAGTACCCAAGATCCTAAAATCTCCTTCCCTAACCAATGGGTATTAAACCTTTCTCAAATTGTAAAGTTTAATTTCCCCAAATGACTTGGGATACTTAGGTAAAGTAGCTGTCATGGCATACTTCTATCCTTTCCCAACGACATTGGAATCTAAATAGTGACACTTAAGATTGGCCCCTCTACAACTTGCAAGAACTACTTTCCCCACAGGGAGTGGCAATATATTACTTTCAACAATACTTCTGACATTACACTCACTATTTTGGAAAACAAAAAAGGTGCCTGTTGGACTGAGTTTTCCCAGAAATGAGTAAAATAATATGTGCCTAGGGAGTTCAATTTGCAGCAACCTGATGTAATTGACAAACGAAACATGGTCCAGATCGCAAAGGGGCTTAGTTTTTCAATTATTGCAAAGGGGCATTGGTGGTGACACCCTGTTTTTTGGGGGGGGTGGTGTTTGGGTGGGTTGGTGGTGGGGCCGATCAGGACGATGTGGACGTGTTGTGTTTGGTGGTTGCTTTTTGGAGTGGACAAGAGAGATATAAGGCGTTGGGGTGTTCTAAGAGGAGGCAAAGAAAAGGAAAGGAAAAGGAGCATACCTGAATATCTATGTCGGTTTGCCCACCTTGTGCACCACCAAGAGGCTGATGAATCATTATCCTTGAGTTTGGCAAACTGTATCTTTTTCCTTCATTAATTTTGAAAAGAGGGGGAAAACTTTAGTAACCCTTGTGATCATAAACTATATGAGGGCACTATAAGCAACACAAATTAAAGTACTTGTTTACCTTTGGCCCCAGCACTAAGCAGGAAAGCTCCCATACTGATCAGGGAAAAACAAAATACAATATCCATTACTAAATGAGAAAGGAAGAAAATAGGTATACAATATTCTCATGAGCAGCCATAGTAATTTTGTCATTGACCATATGCTCACCATTAAAAGTTTGAATATCTAAATCAATTATTACCCTCCCGGACTTAAACTTTTCACTTGTACCTCTACTTCTCTAGTAAAATGAGTAGAATACTGAATAAGATTAACCTACAAACTAACCCTAGACGGCCAAATATCCAGAATTAACTACACAAAATACTGCAAGCATGATTATCATAGAATCCATTCTATAATTGTGCAAAAAGGTATAGAAATTTTCCCACTTTCCTACCTACACAGACCTTACATCATTGGAATACTGCATAATTGATGCCAGGCGTTCTTCGAAGAAAGGAGCAACTATCTACCAGAAGAGCAAACAACCATGCTGCAAGAAATGCAGACTATCTACAAACAAAAAGATTCTAGGTTCTGGGCTAGGCTATCAAAGACTAACAATCACCAGACTAAAAAAAAAATAGGAAAACAAGCATATGTAGATAACAATGAGAAAATTAAGGGCAAAAGAAAAGGAAAAAAATACTAAGAACATAAGCAAATATATGGCAAGAAGGAAAGAAATTATGGGATAATTAAACCCTCATCGTGAAGCAAACTCTAATATTTAACTCAAAACACCAGCAGAATTCTTTTAGAAGTTACACAAGCAAGTCAAAGATCACTTTTTTTTGGAAGGAAAAGAGACAATGTACAGATATCTGACATGTACTAATCAAACTACAAGATATAATGGTATAGCAAAACAGAAACAGCTAATACAAGAATCTTGTACCTGGCTGCTAATCCAACACAAACAGTAGAGACATTAGGCCGAATATGCTTCATCGTGTCAAATATGGCCATGCCTGAAAGTTCAAGAGGCATGCTAGTCAGGTGACTAAAGAAAATAATAGGACAGAACATTATCTATGCTCAGAAAATTTTCATCCAAAGGAAGATTACCGGCAGTAACTGATCCTCCTGGAGAATTCACATACATAACAATATCCTGCGCAGAGGATCAAAACATCTTAACTGTTAAAATATTAGTGCAATGTTCTTTAACAAATAAAGTTTTTGGCAAAAGGTAATCATCTCAATCAATGTATCATCTAGAGTAGCAATGCAACAAGACAACAAGCATTATTTGCACAAAACATGACATCAGATGTTACAAGCTCAACAAAGAAGGCCTGTTTCCATAGACTTGATAATGATGGACCAGACAGAACACCCATAATAGTTAGCAGACAGACCTTGTGAGGATCAATAGCATCAAGATAGAGAAGCTGAGCTACAATAATGTTTGCCATGTCATCATCAACAGCTCCACCACAGCGAATTATTCTCTAACATCCAAAGATAAACACCAAGATCATAAGCAGCTAACACACGCACTTGTGCGCACGCACAAAGACACACACACACAAAAATAAAATAAAATAAAATAAAATAAAATTCAACAAAAGTTAACCCCACTTTATCCAAATCAAGTTCTTACATGCTGGAAAAGTTGACTGATAACACTCTGAAACCGCTCTTGTACCATCGGGTTAGCAGGTGGCGGCCCTTGCGCATGTACAGGGAAGTATGGTGAAGATGGGATTTGCAAATCATCCCTACATTATAAGTTTCAATAAACTTTCTCTCACAAGTTGAATGGTTAAACAAAATTAAGCAGCTCTCGTGAGCTTCTGCATGAACAATACCTAATGGACCAAATCCCCTGTCGGGAGCTTGTATCTGGAGCCCAAAACTTGCCAGAGTAGACAGCCTTTACTGAAGAATTCCGCAAACTCTTTTGAATACTAACTAGTTTCCTTGATTTCCTGTAGAACTTAAAAGTTAGACTTATTTTTGTCCATTAAGATAGGCAAAAAGAATTAAGTTTATGAAAAGGTCAGAAATTTCTTTGTTCTTCCTCAGGAAAAAAGAAAAAAAAAAGATTTTGACTTTCCTTTCATGTTCTTCGAAAATGGAATCAAGAAGCGGAGTTTAAAGCATTCTAGCGAGCTATATAAAACATTGAAAAGAAAAGAAAAGAAACGTGAACCCTTTATAAATTCGTTTTCCAGCAAACAAGGATGATAAGTTACTGAATGTTGAGAAAAAAAAATTACCGGGAACCAAAGGGCTGAAAGGTGTGAGAAAGTTTATGAGCGTTGATATTGGAGCTAGGGTTTGGAGAGACGACGAGAGAGTACAATGATGCCGACGATGTGGAAGCGCTCGTTTGTGCCATATCTCTTCGATTTTTGCCTTTTATGTGGTAGTGTCTGAAAGACGTTTTTGGTAAATTAAGCGGAGGCTTTTTATTTTCGTCCAAATCAGAAGCGCCTTGTCTGCTTGATGTTCAAGGCTGGATGTGGGCGGCGCTGGGATTTGGACCGATAAGAGTAGCGTTCCAGCAACAAGAAGAAATGACTCGTAACCACGGAAGCGTTTGTTTTTTTATCTTAAATTTAAATGGATTTGAATTTAGTTGAAATTTGAATAGGTCTGAATTGATTTAAATTTAACTGAAATTTAAATAGACCTAAATTTTATATGTTTAACTAATATGTTTATTTTTTCTTTTTTAATATCTGAATATAACAGATATCTTATTTGTTTTTATAAATAAAAAACATATGAAATATGATTATTTGATATTTATGTCCTTATAAAAATTATTTATACTTGTTATAAATTTTAAGAGTTAAATACGTGTACATTACAATAAAAATCAAACATATGTAGAATTAGATAGTAATTGATCTTTAAATAAAAATATTATTACATTACTCCAAATGTAAAATTTAATCAAACTTATTATACTAGTTAAAAAGGACAAAACATATCTTAACAAAAGAGATTCAATGGGCTGTGCTTGAAAAATTTTAGTGCTAATGAAAAAGAGAACAAATAGAAAGAATAGTTGAACGTGAATTAGAAAGAGATATAAAAGAGATTAGGTTTTACCATATGGAAAATATGTATATTTAATAAGGATATTATTGGAATACAGTATTTATTTTTCATTCAGACTTTTTTTCATTTAGATAAAAGTCACAAAATTTTACTTTTTCTATTCAGATGTAAATATCTGAAAATCAGATATAAGTTACAAAAAATAAACAAGCAAATTTGAAAGAAATATATGAAATTAATAAATTTTCAAACTTTAGACGTTTAACAAACAAGCTCTAACTCGACTTCCCAGTGAACGTGATTGTGAATACAAGAGTACATATCTGGATTCTCGAAGGTGCTTCTCTTGCTCGACCCATCCTGTGAAGGGTCGGATCCTGAAACCGGATTTGTTACTGTTAAGTGGGTAAATTGATTTCTAAATTACTCCATACTTATCGGATATTTTATTTATCGTTAGAAAAGTTATTAGTCAACAACATAAAAAAAAAAACATAAAATAAAGAGTAAAATAAGAGAGTAATATGTTATAGAGTCATTTGTACATACACTTAAAATGAATAAAATAAGGAAATGATTTCTCATTTTATAATTACATCATTATTATATAAAATTAATGGAAATATTATGGGACATAATTTCTTATGAGATAATAGGAATTACATATAAACCAAAGGTTGTTAATGAAAAATAGTGGGAAGACTGATAGATGTATGTTATGAGCATCCACATTTATTTTAATAAATTCATAACATTTATTTATTTTTCTGTGGAAGTAATAAATAGCATATAAAAATTTTTTTTTTTGGTTTATGAGACAGAGCTATCCATCCCTTGATAAAGTGATGTGTTTCACACTAATAACTTTAGGAAATAATTTACAAAAGTAATTACACAATTTGTGACGTGTGCATTATATATCTAACATATATGAGTATGCATCACTAATTACAATATGCTCAACCTTAATTGAAGAGTTATGCATCACACTAATTAATTTACAAAGTGATATGCTCACAACACCTTAAAATTTGAAGAGTTTGTTGCTAAATGCGCGACCAATTAATTTGCTTCATTGGCTATAAATAGTCATCAACATTTGTAATCACATTCAACTCAGGGATTGAGAAATAAGATAGAAAACACTTTGAATACTCTCAATTTGATTTGCAACACATTATTAGCACAACTATACTCTAGTATAAGAAGTATTGTATTGCCTTACACTCTTTATTTTCCTTGTTTATTTAACAAAACTATACTTACAAGTACGCTATGATGTGGCCATTAAATTAGAAATTCCATATAAGAAAATAAGGATGGCTATGATATTTTTGTGTTTATTTTCCACTAACATTGCTAGTGAAGTCCGACGTCAAAAGATTGGAGATGAAGGATTAGAGTATCAATCATCAAATTGCCAATGAAAGTATCTTTATTAATTAAAGGGTTATTCACATGACTCAAAAGTAGTTAATTACTCTTAAGTATAACAGTGTTTAGTTATAATATAACCCAGTGAGTTTGGAATTGAATCACAGAAATTTAAAAATCGGGTTATTGGTTATAAATGAAGGATCCCCCTAAGTTGCTGCGGCTGTAAGGTACAGCGGCAGCAACTTAGCAATTGCCATAAATGAAAATAATTATAAAAAAAGAAGTTTAGAAGGAATACTCTAAATTAAAAAAAAAAAAAAGTGTTCTCATTACCGTATTGGTGTGTCGACATTAAGTCTAAATATTCACATAGATCCAAAGAGATCTACATCTACAAATTAATATGGAATGAAAATAATTGGTAGAAAATGCAACTATAAACATGTAATTAAAAACAATAAACTTGAAACTCATTTGAGAGAGTAATTAATTCCACAATTTGAATCCTTGATTTTCACCATTTATCTTAGCTTAAAAAATTAATCAATCATATTAACAAGCAAAACACTCATTTTATTTAATAAATTTGTGAAAGTATAATATAAGAAAATTAAGAACAAAAGAGAAAAGTGGGGAAAAAAACTCTTATTATTAACTACACTTTTTCCTAAAATTCACTATAGATTTATATTAATTTTCTCTACAAAACTCATCTTTAAAATTCACCGCACATTTGTCAGATCTCTTACTTTTATATAAGCAAATTATGAGTTGATTAAGTGTGGCATTTATATGATATTTTTTTTTTAGCTTGCAACCATTACCTTTAGATGAGCTTTATTAATACAATCCAAGAGTTTAAAATTACAACCATTATGAAATGTTGATTCAACATAATCAATGGCTACAAATGAAGTTAAATCAGGATCTTCTATTGCATCTTTTTATTAATGTATAGATTGATAAGTGTTAAATCTAGTACAATAAGGTGCATGTGACCTCAGACACGTGGCACAATTTCAACCATTCAAAATTCATGTTGGATCAAAGAGTTAATAATTCTTCTAAAGGCTTCTGAGTTTTTGGAATCTAAATTTCACATTTGTTTTTTTGATCCAATATCATAAATTTAAGGATTTACCTAAAAAAATAAAAAAAAAATCATAATTAAAAACAAATAAAAATAGACAATTCATAAAAAATGGGTTAGGGATTAGTAAATTTGATGAAATTTTTAGTGTTATCTATAAGTCAAAATTGATAATTTTAACATTTATTGAATATACACTTTCTAGTGCTATCTATCTAATTCTTTTTTTTTATTTATATGCTTTTTATCTTGAAATATAAAATGTACATATTTATTTTGTTGTAGATACATGGACTTTATAAATTATATTTGTCTTAAAAAGGAACAATGAAGATTATTGTTGGTTTTATCATATATTTCAACAAGTGATATCTTTACCACATATTTTTTACGGACTATCACTTTAATGAGATAAGTTTTTCTCTATTAAGAAGGAGAAAAAAACCTTTGCAGTAAGGCATGACCTTTTTTAGAGCTAGTGTCAAGTATATCATGTCTATATCCTTGCACCTCTCTTAGTGTAAAGTGCGGAGAGTAATTCATTTATGGCAGACAACAAATGCATTTATGGATGTGATAAATATAACCAGGTTAGGTGTTAATGTAATTGACCATGTCATTGTTCTTTAGGGACAAATTGTGAGTAGCTGAGGAAAAGTTTATGGCATCCCTGAAGTCTGGATGACTACTTGATTCAAAGGTTATCCAAAAGAGCAAATGGTTTTTTTAAAAAAACAATGGAGACCGTGATGATAGAATAATATCTCTTATAAGGTATAAGGCCTTGATAGGCATAAGAGTCTAGAAACAACAAGATTTCTATTGACTCTAGGTATTAATTTTAAAGGGCAATTAATCTTTGATGAGACCAAAATTCTAAAAGACCTTTCGAAGAGGTATAGACTAAAAATGACAAAATATCTTTACATATATGCGAAAGTGTGTGATTGTAAAGAACGCAATCATTGATGATTTTTGTGTTCACAAGTAGCTTTTGAAATATCATTTGTTATTGAGATTATTTTGTTTTGTGAACCAACAAAATTTTCAGATTTTTGTTGAT
This sequence comes from Murraya paniculata, assembly GCA_030449075.1. NCBI lineage: Eukaryota > Viridiplantae > Streptophyta > Magnoliopsida > Sapindales > Rutaceae > Murraya > Murraya paniculata. Next base: position 1,162,659 of record JAEVFN010000015.1, on the reverse strand, counting down.
CTTGTGTATGCAGATTATTTTTACAAACCCTAAAAATCCCGGATGTACATGTGGATGAGATTATTTTACTTATACTTTTGTAGGACTATTAATGCTTTCCTACAGCAACATGTGAAGTGATAGTTCATGGTACTAAGATGCCAGTTGAACAGACTATCAATTTGATACATGTTACCATTAGAGGAAGTACCGAGCATTGGTAACGAGCATTAACTAGGAGAACATTGATCGGGGGAGCATTGATCAAGAGGAGCATAATCTTTCCTGGGAAGAACTTCTACGAATAATCTGGACATGTATATTGTACTCTTTTTTTCCTTGACCAAGTTTTGATTCCACTAGGTTTTATTACTAGCAAAGGTTTTTAACGAGGTAATTTTGAAGCATGTCCAGCTCTATTTCATGATTCTTTGAATTGTATTTACTTCGCTTTAAGGGTTTTTCTCCCATAAGGTTTTTTTGAAGCAAAGGTCAAGTATAATTATCATCAAGTGATGAATAATCTACGGAGAGTTTGTGAGATTTGTCTATCCAGCCTTGATAAATTTAATGTCTCAAGTAAATTACAAAGTCCCTACATGATTTGTAACGTATGTATTACACCTCTTGAAACATACTATAAGTTGTGTATCACAATAATCAATTCATAAGGTGTTATCCTTAAAATTCAAAGAATGTGTTGCTCAATGCACGACCTGTTGATATGCTTCGCTGGTTATAAATAGCCATCACAATTTGTAATCACTTGAGAAATAAAATAAAGAACACTTCGAATACTTCTCATTTTGATTCACAACACTTTCAAAATTTTTTCTTTTTAATGTTAAAACAAATTTCTTTAATCTCAAAAATACGACCTTTCTTAGTTATTTAACTTGTATATCTACGACATTAGAATGCTCCTTTGCAGTGAAAACTGAAGTAGTGAAAAGAAAAAAAGTTATTTATGGTCCGTGACTGAACAAGAGCGATTTTGAAGTGATCCATGCTCATTGTTCACTTACGATGAAGAATAAAAACTAACTGCAATTGACCAATCTCAATAACCCAGCGGTGCCTCTAGAATAGGGGCAATGATCATTCTTCTAATTTCAAACACATGCGAGCGACATTAAGACAGTCTACTTTGATTGCAAAAAACTAATCCTATAAATTTTGTATAAGCAATATTGATTGCAACCTTTAAAGCCAAGATGGTGTATCTACCAATGTTTATTTGAGCTGTGTTATTTATGGCAAATGAAAATCTTGTACAAATCTCTCTATACAGAATGCAATTAAGAAAAAGACCTCCCCGGCTTCCCCCTGGCATAAGCAGGATAGGGGTAAGGGCAAAAATATCAGCAGGTAGTTTCAGCCTGCAGTTTTTCCTGAATTGCCTTGTAGCATTGCAGACTGCAAAGAGGAGCTTTCGATTTAGAATCTCGATACTTATATGGGTTAGTACAAGATGGACCCGCACAGTTCTCCCGTGGAGGAGGATAACTGCATGTACAACCAAAACCCAACCAAACATTAATATAATGTGCACCAGTAGTTAATTTATATGATCTATCATCCATGAATGATTTTGCTGGATGTGTCAACTCCAATTTCCAACAGAGATACTACCTGGAGGGTTTGGAGCCAAATATAATGGGGAAACCCATATCTTCAGGAAATGTCACAACAGTTCCAGTTGGCCCACTGACCCATCTGATGGTATTTGATGCAAGCATCATTGCATTGGCAGCTTTCTCCTGTTAAAATCGACACAAGTGAGAACCAAATGATTAGCTTAAAACCAAGATTTTGAGCCAACATTATACACCAAGTTTTCAGCACCTGTGCCAACTCTTCCTGGCGCTTTTTTATTTGTTCTTTTCGCTTCTCCCTCTTTGAATCTTGACCAAGTATTTTTCTAATAGCTTGTGCCTAGAAAATTCATTCAAAACATGTTTCTTACCAGTTACCGCCCATGAAGGTTCAAGATCTAGATAATAACATAATTGTAATTAAAAAACAATTAAACCTAACCTCAGATTCCCTATTAGCCTTCTCAACTTGCATTCTTCGTCTCTGAGCAGCCTCCGCTTTCTTTAATTGCTGCTCCACATCTGTAAGTTTCTCCTTTTGCTCTGTAATAAGACAAGAAAAAAATAAAATAAAATGCACCATTATATGTAATATTCAATGGAAGCTAAATGACCGCAATGGAAGCTTACTTCTGGGTGGGGCTGGTGGTAACCCATTTGGGAACTCAATTAAACTTGAACTTGTAGCAGCAGAAGCATCTTTGCTAGACTTAAGGGCCCGTTGACGAGTAGTAAGTGTCATTTCCCTCTTAGTGTCCGTCAATGAATCAACAGATTCCTTCTTCTGCTTTTTCTGCATCTTACCTCCTACCTCGCCATCAGAGACTGGCTGTTCTTCTTCCTCATAATCAAACTCTTCAGACACTATATCTGGTCTAGACTTTTTCTTCCCATCTTTGCCTGACCTTGAAATGTCAACATTTTCCAAACTAGACACCCTAGAAAATTTTTGTAGTTTCTTCCCTGATTCTTCATCTTCTTCTTTATATCTAGCAATAATCTTTGAACTTTTAAGTTTCTCCAGGTACCTTATCTCATCATCCTCATCATCATCAAATTCGCCACCAAGTTCATGTTTTTTTGGTGCCCGCTTGCTCTTTCGAACAGATCCAGATTGCCCTCCGTGTCTTGCAATGGGATTCTTTCCAGAACTCTTCCCCATCAAAAAATCATCTTTCCCAAAACCAAAACCACCTCTTGAAAAATCCTTCCAGGGGATCCCTTGCAAACCACCCCTCTTGTCTACAGAGGAATCATTATTTCCCTGCAATAAAAAAACATTTAAGTATGAAGATTACACTGGATTCTAATCAGTAACCAATAATGAGAACAATTATTAAGGTCCAACAAAACACATTACCACAGAAGATATCTTTCCATACAAGCAAAGTGAGTTTTTGTCAAACTACATAAATCCATGTGTACATGTCTGCAATTATTGTCATCGTATGTTTCCAAGGATCAAATTAGGCATTCAGTAACAGGCTATTCACATAGCAAAACTCAAAAAATCTATATTCTCAACAGACCTCGACTCATCTTAAATAGCCTGTATGTAGGTGATTCTCAGATATGTGAAAGGGACAAATTATTCAGATGAGAGAGAGTAAATAGTCGAATGAAATTATCACGATACCAAGATAATAAGGTTACCATATTTCATTGACTCAAGCCAACAAAATGCCATAGTCATTTACCTGCAGATTCTGCTTCTTCCGCAGTCTGGAGTCATCTAGGGAATTGGAACCCTTAGAAGACCCACCCCCTGTTGTAGCATTGGCTGTGGAGTTGGCATGAATAGTACGTGTGACACCACCAACCTTGAGCTTAACCTTTTTCACCTTACTCTCCACTCCTGCATCATAATTCACTCCCAACTGCCCAAAACCTTGGCTCTCACCATTTCTTCTCCAATTAGCAGGGGCAAGGACACCTTCACTTGATCGTTTATTGTTATAGCCAATTCGCGCAGGTTCATTATTGTAGAAAACATTAAATCCTTCATCCTCCTTCTTACTCCTTTTCTGTGGTTTTTCACCTTCAGTTCCAAAAGCAGAAGAAACACATTGATTTAGATTAAACTCTTTCCTCTTCGGTTTAATATCACAACCAGGATTCTCATCACTAGAGGCCCTGCTCGCATCATTGGAAGGTGGTGTCGAATCGCGGCTTTCAACAAAAGACTGTGAATCAGGCCTACGTCGACGGGAAACTTGAGTCCTCTTCTTCCTCACGGCATGGTTAATGCCATCAAGAAGAGAGCCCCCACACTCTTCCATTAAAATAAAATTGTTGATTGACTGCTTTCTAAATCATGTGCATTAAGCAGGCACTAAGCAATTTTGAAATGCTACACCAAAAAGAAAATTAGATACCATGAGTTCTTGTATTAGACAGATCCTACCAGATAACTGAATCAATGTTCATCCAAATAGAAAACAAAGGCATACAACTTAAAAACCAATAAAGATAAATTGAATCAAAATAATTTATAGCCAGTAGTGTTATAAAAAACACAAGTTTATAATGCAGAGGATGCAAATAAAAAGAAAATACCTCACTACATAATAAACATATCGGAAAACAATTCAAATGCAAAAAACGAGGCAATTAAAATGCAATCACAAAGCATATAAAAAAAAAAAAAACTAAACAGTAAAGAGTTCATATTAAACGTAACTAAAGCAAGAAATCAAATGAAAAACCCTTAATTGAGGAACAAAATGGCAATTTCCAATCAATCTATTCAATGAGGTAATATTACAATCCTAACAACAAACAAATCTAATACCAACAAATCTTAAACCAAATTCCTAGAATGACAAAGAGGCCTCACTCCACACATACCACCAATACAATACAATACAGTAAAGAAAACACAAACACATTCATCAATCGTCAAAAAAGAAGAAGCCCCAGATCAAGAAAAATTATTTACCTTCTCTCTCGCGCAAGAAACCAGAATAGAATTCGAGGAACCAAGTAAACGAAAAATAAAAGAAAGAAAAAGAGAGAGAGAAGAATTGAGATGTAAAGATTGGGTAGAGATGAGGGAATACGGCAGCGTTTTTTGTTGTGATAGACAAAAGTGTGGGGGTTAGAGATAAGAGTTAGGGTTAGAGAAGAATAGGTAACAATGATGAGAATGTCTATGAGAGAGGTAAAGGAAGGATCACTAATTATCTTCTTGCTCTCCATTTTTTTTCTAGTGCCACGCCCCCTTGCCCCAAACCCAAACCCACACACTCACTCACTCTCACACTCCGCTGTGTTTTAATTTTTTTTGTTTTTGTTAAGGTTTTGGATTTTAAGTTTTTTTTTTTTGTTGATTCGGTCACTTTGACTCGAGCGATACGACTCGGTTAAACGACTCTGTTCGACCTCTCTCTCTACTCCAAGCCTGTCACTCGCTTTATATTTTTGCTTTGTTTCGCCTTTTTATTCCTTCCCCTCCTCCCTCTTCTACACGGTTACACTGCAAGTGTGTGCGCAGGTTTAGGCCGTGCGCACTCGTGTGCTGACGTTAGTGGCATCATCTCTTACGTGTCACGTGTCACCTTGCTATTGTTATTATTATTATTATCTATGCCCAAATTAAATTATGGTTCTCATAATGAGAATCGAGTCCATGAGCTTTTTCTTTTTCCTTTTACATTTTTCCCCCAATGTTTGTGCTGCGTTGTATTTAAAAATCTATCATTTTCTTGTAACGAGATGTACTGACACGTGCATTAGACTACGTATTTATTTTAACTGTAATAAAACTTTTGCAGAAATGATAAAGCACTGGGCTTCTTACCCAATGGCAACTCACTTCTTGATTAACCACCGGGCTTGTTACCCAATGGTAAGTCACTTCTCTCAACATGTGTTACAAAATGTATATGTAGACCCTCGGCGTATGTTCGATGTTACTTATTTAATAATTAAAAATATTTATTTAATTTTAAAAATTTTAAAATTTTTGGTGATGTTTGGTTATATTTGAAGTAGAACTTTTAGGATTAAATAAATCATTTTATCTTTACTAGTAACTGCTCAAATTTTGAATGTACGAGAATAAAAATTATATAGTTTTTTAAAAATTTAATTAGTATGAAGTATCCTTCATTTATTTTATGATTTTATGTTATTTCTTTTATAATATAATTTTGAAATTTTGACTATTAAAGTAATTTTACAAATTTAAACAAAACTTTCATTAATAACCAAACAACTAAAATATTTCTTTTAATAAAAACTCTACTAATAAAAGCTTTACTTGAATCAGCTCTATTTGAAAAAGATATACTAAATGTTGTCTTTTTCTACCCATCCAGAGGATCCCTCCCAGTAGTAATGTTGTAACTTTTAATATAATTATTGTAAATTTTACTGTAAAAATAATCAACTGTGAAAAAAAATCAATTAAATATTTAGTAATGTTTATTTTTAAAAATAGTGTGGGTTTTAAAAATAATCATATGTATTTGGTAAATCTTATTGTTAAACTGCTATAAGAATATAAATGACTAAATTGGACATAACGCTAAATAAAATTTATACACAAAATTATAAACATGTATATAAAATAATTTTTTATTATGTATTTTATGATAATTGATACATTAAAATAAATATTTATATAATAATTTCATTTTGTTATCTCAATATAATTGACAATAATAATAATAATATCTTTAAATTTAATGATTTTATTTCTTAATTATTAAGGATAATTTTAGATTTTTACAATATAAATGAGAATATATATATGTATTAAATATAAAATTGATTTTTAAAATCAAATTTTGAGAAACTACTCCTTTCTTAGTTTTCAAAATTCTTAGTTTTCAAAATTTGGTATAGAATGAAATGATTTTGTCAAAAATGATTTCTAAAGAAATTTATCAAATGTCAAATTTAACATTTAACCTTTCGAATTCAATTTTGAGCCTCTCAAAAACAATGTTAGAGGGGTCCGTAGTATATTTAAGATTATTCAATAAAAACTTAAGTTACACTTCCACCCTTATTGGTTAACAAAAATGTTCTACTCTAACATTACCTTCTTTGGTATTCTTCGCACTGAGGTCTATGACTTTATGTTAATTTAGTTACAAACTTGCAATAATTGTTAGTTAAATTTTTGTAGATGGCAATGACTATGCACCGAATTTGAATCAGGTGTTGATATGATGCTATAAGGAAAAAACTTCTAAAATACATCATAGGTATCGTATTAGCCATACAATAAGCAAATGATGCTATGACATATATGTATTTATTTTGAAAAACCATCATACAAGTGGTGGCTATATTAAATTTAACTACACATGTCATTCATGGGATCAAGTAGTTGTAATTTATTAGAAGTATTCTAGAACTTCTCCTGTAAGGATCTTGTGCCACGTTTGTATCTATAATGTTCGAGCTTTAATTACACAAGTATCCTTATTCAAAAATCTGAACTAAGAAATGAGAAGCCATATGCAAATGTGTAAATGCATTTTCTTATTAATTGATTACAGAATAATTTTTTTCTTTAGAAAAGAAAAGTGTCGATAACTTATCCTCCCTACAATTATTATATATATATATATATATATATATATATATATATATAACAAACAACATACACATAAATAACTAATAATGATTAATCAAAAAATCAAATACGAAAAGACCCTTTTCCACAGGCTCAGGCTAAAATGGGCATGGCCACGAAATTACCAATGTTCAAGTTGTTTTTAGCGGCCATTTTGAGCAGCATATTGACATCTTCTAGTGGCGATTTCCCTGATGCAAAGACAGCTTCACATTCATTAATCGCGGTGACCATAGAGCCAAGCTGGCTTTCCAATTTGTTAAACTCGCGAGCGGGAAGGGCTTCGGCTGCTCGGTTGGTGCTCTCACCAACGGTACGATATTGGTCTACGCAGAAGTTGAGATGGTCCGTCATTTCTTTGGATTTGGATTCTCTTTTGAGTTTCTCGGCCTGCTCGATGGCTTTTTCGGAACGCTGGGCGAGAAGTTTTAGTCCCGCTTGGAGGACTGATTGAGCGTTGATGGTGCCGCCGGATTCCATGAATGGAGTGACTGCTGAGGCGCACTCGTGAGGGAATTCTGCGCTGAAGCATAAACGTTTCAGGGCAGGATCCACTTCTTCTGATCTATGCGCGGCGGCTGGGCCCTGCAGTCCTCTAGATGTGGCTTCAACGTTTAATAATGAAAGGAGAGAAGATAATGCGACGGCAAATATGAATAATATGGTGGACTTTTTGTTATTAAACGCCATTATCAAATTATTATTATTATTGTACACTTCTGCAAGGCTGCGAGGAAAACAGAAGTGTGGAACTAGAAACACAATATATAATTTTATTACTATCTAATTAGAGCGAGATGACACTGTAATCGGAGCAGACCAGGATGTGGGCTTATAAACAACTTGATTATGGATTTGCATGGAAATACAAGTTTCCATGCAAGTTTTACGCAACCACATAGATAGGTTTTGACCCGGTAAAATCTAAAATGCGAGTGGAAGTGGAACAGCATAACCTAGTTCCCTTTAATTAATTCCTTCCAGGAGCATTCGTATCGTTGCGGCGTTTCACATACAGTATAGATAAATAAATACCGGGATGCCGAAAAGAGCTTCTTGTCAGTTGTTAGTTAACACTTTATAATAAAAAACTCCTGAGCTTTTTCCGTTTACATACATACATACATATATATATATATATAGATAATTTTTAATTATTTTAATAAACAAATATGTCATAATATCAATCTCTAAATTTTAAATTTTATTCTCATTTTAATAAAGTGTGACAACTTTTATATCTTTTCATAATACTATATCATAAAATTTAGGAACCAAAATATCAAACCAACTATCGATTGATAGGGTCATAAAGATTATTCCCTCTTCAAAGAAGGATTTAGACCCTGACGTCATGTGAAGAAAGTCCTTCGTGGCCGCCGATAATGCTATAAGGGTGTGTTTGGTATGCCGCATTATATTAGATTTTACAGAATGATAATAAATTATATTGTAGTAGAATGTATTAAATAATATTGTACTACATTGGGTGGAGTATGGATTATATTGTGTATTTTTAATAGTTTATATTATTGAATAATTATTATTTATTTATATTAAATAAATATTATATGGATTTAATAAATATTTTAATATTTAAATTAGTTTATTAAATATAATTATCTGCAGCGGACTTCAGCATCTTTTCTCATCTATCAGTTGAACATAAATTAATATATTAAAGAAATATAATATTTGATTTGTATTGAATATAAGAGATAATATTAAATAAAGGGAGCTGCTAAATTATAGCTTATGTAAATTACAGCTGCAATTTTTTTGAGTAAACAGTAACACCACATAATTACTGTTCATTCAAAAAAATTACGTCTGTAACTTACCGCAATTATAATTTAAAAAAATCCTTAAATAAATAGTAAAAAGGAAAGGGAGCCTGTGAAAGTTAGACCCGCAGGCGGTGGCAGGTCTCTTTTGCACGTCGATTTCCGCAAATTCTTCAAAAAATATACCAAGCTGTTTTTTGCACCCAAGCGCAGGTCTCACTTTACATTACAGTGCAAACACTTATCAACCATAACAAATTGTTGGTTGTAATATGTCAATAAATTGTTGCATAAATGCAAAACAAAATAACAACAACAACAATAATAATAATAGAGAAATAAAATAAAGAAATCTAACCGTTAAAATCTTCACTACGAGATTTCTGTGGTCTATTTCAGGAGTATTTTGAGGTGGAAAGTGGCAGCTGGCATGGTTGGAAAGGATTGCGAGGAGAGCTTTAGTGAAAATATGTTTGAATTAAACAAGCTTCTGGCATAAACCTCTTTCTGCTTCTGCTGCTGCAACTTTCCCCACGTTTGAAAAGAAAGGCTAGCCAACAAGATGGTTAGAACCACGTAAAGGAAAATGCCAAAGAAAATTTTGAGTGGAAGAACCAAAATGCAATAAAGGTGAGTTTACTAAACGAAAATAAAAAAAGGTTAAAATTGGAATGAGAAATTATAATTAAAATAAACTATTTACTTGAGCTGTAGGAATTGGAATTAGAATTAGAATGAGCAATATTTATTATTGACGTGTTTACTTTGTCTTGAAATCGAAATCGAAAAGAATTAAATTGTTAAAAATTACCAAAAAAATCCTTAATTTAAATATTCTCACAGTTATTATTTTATAGTTTAATTACTGTAATTGTTATTATTCAAAATTAATAATAAAGATGATGATGGCATTAATAAATATTGAAGGACCTATTTGTAAATATTACAAAACTTCTACAAGGATCAAAATACAAAAGTGACAAAACTTAATTGAGGGTAATTTGAAAATTATGAAAATTTAATTGGATAAAATGAAAAGTTTAAGGAATGAAAATTTAATTTCCTACCTCTATGAGAATTATGTTTCCATTTGTTAACCTAAAACATGTGGGCTCCATATATTTCATTTTCATTTCTCCTTCTACTTTAATAAATAAACACTATCAATTATTTTTATTTTAGATTTCGATTTCCTAATTCTATAAATAAACACACCCTAAAAGTAAGGATTGCAATTTAATCTGGACCCAACCTAGATACGGGTGAACCTGAAAAATCTTTGCCATGGAGTGAAATAAATTTAATATCCGCAATTAATTTTGTTGACTTGGATATATCCAAGTTTGGGTGCGGTTGAATCCGCATGTCTGGAACCTAAACTGAATATCTTATTTGATATTAGTTTTTCGAATTATTTATAATATAAATAGAATGATTTTACTAACATACAGCAGCTATATGTTACAGGGCTCCTAAATAGAAACATTAAAAAAAAAAAAACAAGTGCCTTAATTTCACTTCACTTTCACACATCGCAACTGCCACAGCCAAAAAACCAAAGCCAAATATTTTCCTTTCCCTTCAGCTCGTCTTCTGATTAAATCAAATCACTGTGCTCGCCGCCTTTGCAGCTCTATTCTTCATCATCATTATCAGCAGCCGCCGTTTGTCGAGCTGTGATACGGTTGAAAATGCTATCTTCATCATCATCAGCGGCTTGTGGGGAAAATAGCACTGATAGGGCGAAGTCTATCATGACTGTGACGCTGTATTCATCATCATCGGCCGCTGCTGCAAACAGTAACCAACTCCAATACGGTTAGAAGTAACCAGCTCGCCTTCGCTTTCGTTGCTTTATGGTTGTCTTGTTCCTTATGTTTATGATTTATACATGTCTTTTAGATGGAACTCCAGAGGAAGCAATGCTTTTTGCAAAATATTTGACTGATGAAAGTTTGATAGGTGAGCAACAGACAAATGAAGAAGAACAGAAAATGATGAAGAAGAGTTTAGACTTTAGGCTTGTGGTTTGAAATTTAAACTTTGAATTATAGACTTATGAATTTATATTTGTCGATATTTTATTGCTTAGAAACATTGAAATTTAGACTTTGTATTCGTTTATGGACGTTATAGAATTAGAACCTGGATATGTATTAGTATTTTGATTTTTTTAATTTTTTTAACCTGATTCACTTATCCAGTTTTAAAAACCGCAATCCGAGAGCCCGGATTTTTCCGAGTTGAACCCGGGCCAGACCCGAATGCAAAAAACTGGGTTCATATTCTCGATGCAAAGGAAATGGAACCGGACCCAAATTTAGCCATACCTAAGAGTAGAAATTCTTATAATAGAATGGGACCATAGGATAAAAATCAATAAAAACACAGGAAAGCCAATCGGATAAAACAAGCTACAACGGATATATACAAAATTCCATACAACGTGTAGAACCACTGTCTGGGGGAAAACTGAACCGTGGTTCTCCAATAGTTGTAACAAAAGATCATCACTTGTCCTCACCGGTCACAATTACACAACCTATGACATTTCTGGAGATAAAAAGGAAAAATCCTGTGCAGCATACTTCAATTAGGGGAAATACCTCACATTCAGTTTTCGGGCATCAAAAGACTAAGGTTTCTGGTTAACTTACTTTTTCAAGTGTTTATCGACCTTCATGAAGATCTTCAGAGAAAACGGCTGTTCGAGATACATTATCGTTATCAAAAGCGCTTAAACCAGAGTAAGGACCAGAAGAGAACATTGAAGATGTCCCATCAGAGTCAAATGTGGTTGATGATTGCCTCAGGTTGGCCCGATTGTTGGAAGATGTTAGTGTGGGATCCTGACACTCTATGACACGCTGAACCATTTTAAGTGACTGTACCACTTCACCCATTGTGGGCCTTTGGTTCGCCTCAGGAGCAACACATGCAGCTGCAATGGTGCAAACCCGTACAAAATCTTCCTTTGGATACTTTCCTCCAAGCCTTGGATCAGCTAGCTCTTCCAGCCGATCCTTGTCTCTAAGAATTGGCCTGGCCTGAAAATATAAGCCACTGGTTTAACCTTTTGCCAGATGATTTAGTTAAGTGAAAAACAGAGGTTGTTATCTTTACAAGAGGCCTAATAGCAATATACCAAAAACTGAACCAACAAAGAATTGTGATGGATGAATATGAGAGACTAATAATTGATGGGTTCTATACTAACCCATGTGACAAGGTTCTCCTGTCCAGAAGGTTGCGACATATCTACAGGCTTCCTTCCAGTCAGCAACTCAAGGAGGACAACTCCATAGCTGTAAACATCACTTTTTACTAGTAGATGTCCAGTCATAGCATACTCGGGGGCTACATACCTGTCAATGAATTCCATTCAATATTAATGCACAGAGTTTTGAAAGGAACTAAAAAATCATGCATATTACTAGAGAAAGAAACCAACCCAAACGTGCCCATCACCCGAGTCGATAGGTAATTTGTCCTGCCTTCAGGTGCCTGTTTGGCAAGACCAAAATCAGCTACTTTGGCATGAAAGTTATTCTCAAGTAATATATTGGATGCCTTGAAGTCTCTGTGAATAACACATGGTTGCGAGTCCTCATGCAGGTACGCAAGTCCTCTTGCAGCATCAAGTGCAATCTTCATTCTGGTTTCCCAATCCAGATGGCAATTAACTCCCAATGGACCTGAGTTAAAACAAAACCATTTAGAATCTTGCATCGGCTAAAAGATATCTAAAAGGGAATTTTATTCCTCAGATGCTCAATATTCTGCCAGGACAAATCAAGTGAAAAGCACAATATCAAAGATGCCAGCATATCTACCAACAAAGAAAGCAATTTACCATGGAGCCAAGACTCTAAGCTTCCATTGGGAACAAGCTCATAACAAAGCAGGTGCTGTGAAGAATCACGGCTGCTATAGTAACCCACAAGTTTCACCAGATTCCGGTGATGCAACCTGCTAAGCATCTCCACTTCCACCAAGAACTCTTTATCCCCTTGTTGCCCTCCACAAGTAAGCCTCTTGATTGCTACAGCTGTACCATCACTCAATACACCCTTGAAAACTCTCCCAAATCCACCCTCTCCTAGTATGCTTGCAGGTTCAAAGTTGTTTGTAGCTTCTTTAAGTTCGTCGTAGGTTAGAAATCGTGTACTAGTAGGGTGGGGAAGAGATCCTCCCAAAGTAACTGCATCTGCAGTCTGCGGCTTTGCTGGAAAAGAAACCAAGAGAATAAAATGAATAAACAAGCATCAAAATGGTTTTTATGAAACAATTGAACTCTAACACGTCCTGCTTTGTAAATTGCTACTTGTGTCTGTAAGGATAACTTAATGTTTCAAAATGCTTGCTAAACATACCCAACTCCCCTTGATGCAGTTTACAACCAGCGAACCGTAAGATAAGTTATTAAACTCAAGACAGACTTATGCAATATCAACCAATTCCTTCTTCACGGGTGGGGATGGTCTTTCCAGTTTGGAATTACATACAAATTCTCTTTCATAGCAGATAATAAAGTTCTCTCATCAGCTGATGAAGCGTTCTTAGATTTGTAAGTGTCTAAAGTAAAATATTATGGAGAATTAACAGCGAAAAGTCAAATTTTTCTAGAGTCGACCAGAACTTTGTAAGATGCTACAGAAATGAAAGATAAAGCCAGTATTTAATATTTATTTGTTCAAGTAGGTGAAAATTTTGCTGCAAACTGAAATCCAGAGCAATACTTGTACCATTTTCTATGTTTCCAGCATTCTCTAAATATGTACGAAACATAATCGAATAATTTTGTTCAATATTAGAGGGATGGATAGTATGAAGTTTTTCTTTCCTGAGGCAATAATAAATACACAGTTTTGATAACGAATACGAAAGAAACAACTTTGGCAACCCGTTATATATAGTTGTAAAGTGAGATTTTTACTAAATTATATAGTCAATGATATTAACTGATGAATATTGCCAATAATTTATCTTGTAATCCATTTATTCTCCACAATATACTACAAAGAGTAGCTATAAAAGGTTAGTCCACGCTTTCATTTCTGCTCACAATTGTATGTTGTGCGGTAAAAACTAGAGCTGGCGAAATTTAACAGGATCTAATTACCTGACACGAATACAATCCGAATAAGTGGGTATGAGTCATCAAATTTGATATGATTATTAAATGGGCTGTGTCCAGGTCAATACGATTTTTTTTCCATGTCATGTTAGGATTAAAGTTATTGACCATTTACCCGATTATTGACATGATTATATTTTTCATTCTACATCAATTTGTAGATTCTCATCATGGACACAATTCTCTCTTCTTCTTCAAATCTTGTACAATATATAGATATTAAACGGGTTATTATATAACCTATTTATTTTCTGTGTTGAATTAGGGTCTCAATATTTTGTCACGATTATTAAATGGGTCGTGTTTGGTTCAGCTTAAATTTAACACGACATAAACATGACCTAATGACCCATTTTGCCAGGTTTAAGAAAAGCTATCAACAAAATAACTAGAGAGATAACACATAGATTAGACTAGAGAGAAAGCACAAACATGCATGGACCTGTATTTAAGACACATACCAATTTCTTTAGGGGAGGCTTTACTCTTCCTTCCACAGAATGCACAAGAACAAATAATAAGCACAGATATGATGGCAGTGATCAGGAGGCCAGCACCAATACCAAATATAAGAATCAAACTTGAATGTTTCCCTTTATTTGAGGCACTGGATGACGAAGAAGGGGACGCTTGATGTGTTGGTGCTTTCATAGGTGATGAACTAGCAAGAGGAGCTGCAAAACCAGATGAAAAGCTTCACAATGGTTTATCAATATAAGTAAAACAAGGTTAACATAAATAAAAATCCACCGATAATCTACAACTAACACAGTGAGAGTTATCAGCAAAATAATAATAAAAATAATAATAATAATTCATCAAATACAAGTGTCTGTCAGCACATTACAAAAGGTCTTGGCAATATCAACCATGCTTCTTCCCGATGAATGATCAGAGTGAAATCTTACCCTGAGATGGAGCAGGAGGCTCAAACCAGGTAAAATTAAGGAGCTTGTAATCACCCACTAATGTAGTGTCGAAATGAACCTTATGTGTAGTAAGTGAAGAATTTATCGCAGACGCTTCACTGGCAGAAAAACTGATTCCCGTATGTGGAGTAATATCCATTGATATGTTTAATTGTGACAAGCTAAGTACATAAAAGTTGATCAGCTCAATTTGAGAAACTCGCAAACCAAGCTGCGATGCTAATTCTTCTAGAAAAAGATTCCAATTTGGGTTTTGTGAGACATTTAAAAGTACGAGGTCGAGCTTTATAGGATACACACAGTGGCAACCATGACTTGCTCGTTTCAACACTGTGTCAGGTTTGCAACAATCTGGCAAAATAAGATAAGAACACCCATGTGAACAAATAATTTGCCAGCATTTTGGGTTAGCATATATTTAATATTGAAACATAAGGGCAGTGGATCAGCAAGCCTTTCACTAAAACAAAAACAGACAGACAAAAAGTAAAACAATTGCTTAGAATACATCTTACCGGAAGAGTCAGGAGATAGAGGTGGCTCAGCTAAACCAGAAGGAATTGTACCAGTGCTGAACTGTGCTGGGGAAATATTTGCCAAGCCAGCACTGGGAGGCTCTAATGCATTCCTCTTCAATAATGGTTTGGACAAACTTGAACTCGTAGGAGGTGGGATAGAAGTAACCAGGGGACCAAAGAAAGGGGGATGGGCAGGAGCACCATGAGGCAGTAAACGTTTTCTTCGTGATCTATGAAACAGTGGCAGATTGGCTGGCAGGGGCAGATCAGGAATAGCTGGTGCAACCAAAGGTGCTTGAGATGGAGATACTGATGTTTCCTTGAGTAGATTGTCAGCTAAACTGGCATCAGTGAAGATAACCACGCTACAGAAAATGAACAAAATTTCTGGCAACAAATATTGGGCCTTTTTCAATACTCCTGCAATCAGTATTTGGAAAATATTCAATTGAGCAACACAAATAGAATATCGCGGGAATAGTACTACATTAATCAGATTTTCTATATTATTAAGAACATGTTACGATAATTAAACCAACACAGTTCAAGTCCAGGTATGTGTGCATGCGTCTTTTAACTCAACAAAACTAGAAGAGTGAACCATCACATTCATTGTTTTGCCAGAAGTTTTGATATCTGTGTGTGTGTGTGTGTGTGTGTGTGTGTGTGTATCAGTTTACGGGGCCTCGAAAATGAAAAAAAGAAGTAAAGAGCTTGTTAATCATCTGAACTGAAATTAATCTGCTTTCTAAAATAATAGGGAAGAAACATGCAACCTAAAGTTTATTTCCTTTATTCTACTGATATTTCTCCGCAAACAGACAAATTGAGAGACAATAGATAATATAAACTTTAATTAATAACAAAACTCGGTAGATCAACAAACTCAACACACCTATGATTAAATATCAAAACAAAAACAGAACCGAGAAAGTTAGTTGCAAGATTCTAAAACTTATGCAAGGAGGACACTCGACATATCAAGCAAATGCTCCGCAGCTCAAACAATTAAACCAAGAAACCCTACTTGCTGACAAATTATTAGAAAGTGCAATAAGTTAATGTTCCTAATTCTGAAATTCTACAAATTAAGAATTCAAAACTTTATATTCTAACAGTAACTAACATAATGTAGCAAACCTCAAAATCCAGTCCTTTTAGCTACTAATTCTAATCAGTTTTTTTGTCTCCTGCATTTTCTCACTTTCCAAAGCAACATTACAAAACAGTGCAATAGCTCAATTTAAGCGAAATAACAAAATGGTAAAACATATAAAGATATAAGATTACCGATGGTATCCGAAACTGTGAGCACCGACATCACCGACGCCGTTGATTAACCCAAATGCTTTAGATCTGTGAGATTTCAAATAAATCAACGGCAAGATCAACCACACCTAAATGCGCATAAGACACGAAGACAAACGCGAGACTATAAGCACATCACATCTCCAACAGCCACTGAAGGAGGATCCAAAGGCCGAGATTTCGCCTTTAAAATAACAACTCTGAGAAAATGACTCAAAGTTACAACGGCCATGACTCACTCAGTTGAATTGAATCCTAGCTTGAGTTTTGAAGATATCGAGCTAGGAGCTGAGCGAGAGAAATCAATTGTGGCGATATTGTTGGTTTTACTCTCGTCCATGCACTGGAGAAGCTTTTTGGTACAGTAGCAGCAGTCTTGTAGTATCTGTTTTTGTTTTTGGAAAATACTTTTATTGTTCAATTTTGGAGTTCTAAAATTATTTCTATTTCTATTTTACTTTTCTTTACTTTTGATGTGTGAAGCGAAGCGTAGCACAGGCTCTTTAATTATGGCAGCGTGCGCCGCTAACGGGAAAGAACAAATTAAATTAACGGCACCAACACCAAAAGAAAATTTTATTATTATTTTTTTTTATGGGAACACCAAAAGAAATTAAAAGAGAAAAAGTCGTCGCTCCTTCAGGCTTTTGCGGTGAGTGAGTAGATACGCTGAAGTGCTAGCATATATTTCTTCCGTGGACGGCCAATAATCCAAGATCTAGGCCGTCGATGTTGCTGGCGTTAAAACATATAGCAAAAATGACTGATGAACCCCCAACGTTTAACAAAAAGGATAAAAAAACTTAACATTTTGAAAAAGACATTTTAGTCTCTATTTCTTAACAGATTCCATTTTATTTTAACAGAAATAATATTTTTAACATATAATTATCATTATCTCCCTCTAGCATATAAGTTAACATATTGACCTGAATATGTCATTAAAAAATAATTGAGAAATACCCAATTCACCTATAGATTGTTAATAAAATTATGAATATACACTTATTTATAAGGGTTTTACTTAAATCCAATTTAATTTCCCACAAACGCAACAAAAAACACAAAATATATTACCAATTTTTTTGATGACGTGTTTAAATTAATATATTGACTTGTCTGCTAGAGGGAGATAATAGTAATTATATATTAAAATATTATTTCTATTAAAATAAATGAAATCTATTAAAAGATTGAGGTCTAAATATCTTTTTTTAAATGTTAAGAAATTTTTTGTCTGTTTATCTAAATATTAAGGGTGTATCCATCATTTTCCCAAACATATACTTTTCCTTGAAAATATAAAATAAATCGGACGATCGGAAATAAAATAAAAGAAAGTAAATTTGCTAGATAAAGACCTTATCATCACCCTATCATGCCCCACGTTGAGACCACGTAATAATAATAATAATAATAATAATAGTGATACGATTTTGGCGTGTTTTGATTGGGTAGATTTTATGGAAAAACATTTTTAAGTTTTGGATAAATCTTAAATAAATCACAGGCAATTACGAACGGGGATGTACGGCTCTAGTCCCTTTCGTGCAATTTTAGATTTTATGCTTTATTTACTATTTCTTATAAAATACACAAATTTATATACACACACGAAATATTTTGCTAATGCAATATGATATTCACGTGGCACGAGCAACAGCCATGAATCTGGTTGGAGTTCGCCACCGAAGAAAAGCTTTTAATTCATTTGAGAATGACAAAGCTAGACGGGGAAAGCATACTGGCAAAATATAGAAACAAGTTCCACATGTACGTATAGATGATGGCGAGTGGGCAATAGACCGAAAATGGTAGTTTGCTACGCGACAATGATGTCAATAGTGGCAATACCAACTAAACAACAACCTATTTTTGGATCGTATTATACTGGGGGCCTCCATGCCATTGTCATTTTGTTGCGCTTCATTTGTCTCGAAGAATTTTCTGTTTTTAAGTTTGGTCGTCTTCTTATTAAAAAACTGAAGAAGTTTGATCGTCTTCGTCGATGGTTACTACTGATACCACAGATGAAAACTTCACGTAATGGATCAACTTGATTAACTGAATCCAGCTAGAAAAGTTAAAGAAATTTAAGATCCCTTTTAAGTGTTCTGATTTAATTTTGAATTTTATATATATTGGTTAAAGAAATAGAGCACTACTAAATATTGTAATCAACGAAACTATTAAATTATAGCAACGTGCTCTGTAAACAAGAGACGTGTCCTCTTATGTTGTGTGAGATTTGGTTGTTCTCCTCCTAATCACACAAACATCAATCAATTCACAACGCAAACATGCCAGTGAATTAATATCAAAAGGAGGAACCATCGTCCAATCTAAAAATTAAATACAGTAAAATCTCAATAAATTAATAATTAAAAAATTATTAAGATATATTAATTTACTAAATATTAATAAATTAATAAATTATTAATTCATAAAGATATTTTTATTTTAGAAATTATGATTATGTTTATAGTGATGATTTATCTTGATCTAGTATTTATTGTATTCTTTTCGAATGATAATTAGTTGTCTTACATTAGCAATAATAAGATCTTTCTGTACATTTTTTGCTTTTCCATGTTAGAGATAATAGTTCTTCTATAGAAAGAAACGCTCAAAACAATATTCACAATAAACAATTTCTTGATTTTAAATGATAATATTGACTAAAATTTCTCTATGAATCATAAAAAGTTAGAGATGATATCAATTTCAAGAAGCAGTCACCACTCAACACATATTTTACAAAAATCATGTAGATATATTATATGAGGTTAATTTTAAATTAGGTAATTTTTAATTTATATAGTTGATGGGACCTATAGAAAAATAAGGATTTTTTAAAAAATTATTATTTTATAAATTTATCAAATTGTTAATTAACCATCTCAATTCAGGACTAAAAAACTCTATTTTTTAATTGTGCTTATTAATTTATTAAAAATTAATTTATTGAGATTTTACTATATAACAATCTCTTCAAATATATTTAGGGCTAGTTTGGTAATATTGTAAATTTTAAAATAATTATTATTAGCTATACTATATAAATACTCAGCTGTGAAGAGAATAGTTAAACATCTGGTAAAAGTTAATTATAAAAGTCTATGAATTTTAAAAGTAATCGTATGTATTTAGTAAATTTTATTATGGAACTGTTATAAAAATATAAATGAATAAAACATACATAATATTGAATAAATTTTAAAATTTATTTACACATTTGTAAAGAAGTATATATAATATTTTTTATTTTGTATATATAATATTTTATAAAAAAATAAATTTTTTATTTTGTTAATTTTATTTTATTTTTGTCTCCTTAGAATTGGTGACAATAATAATCTCTTTAAATTTAATAATTTTATTTCTCAATTGAATAAAGATAATTTTAGATTTTTATAATATATTGAGGATATATATAGAATTGTAAATTTTGAAAAATTACTCTTTCCTTACTTTTTAAAATCCATTATAGGATGAGTGAATTGTATAAGGTGATTTTAAAAATAATCTACTAAGCACCAAAATTAATTTTAAATTTTTCAAAAACACTTTTGAACCTCTAAAAATAATCTCAAATGGACCCTTAATTATGTTATTATTACTCATGAATAATATGTTAAAGGAAAATAATTACTACACCCATATCTCCATATCCTCTTGAGTTTTATTTTATTTTATTTTATTTATTTATTTGGATAGACTCGAGTGTTCTTACTTATTGCTAGCCAATGTCATGATTTATGGCATAGGATACTTGATGCCAATATCGCACGTCCAGGTGCAAAGTTTGTTTGTCAGGCACCGTTGGTATCAACTATCATCACCTGGATCATGTTACCAAACACCTAAATTCTGTGTAAATTTATTGCCACCTCTACTGGGACACACGGTCTTTCAGCCTATAGCTGATTATTGTTCGAATAAATAATTTGATCACGACACCGAACAACATTTCTAATATAGGATATTATTTTAGGATTTTAAAATTTTATTATTTAGGGTCTCTTGGTATTTTTTATTTTAATTAGAGTCAATTATAGTATATGTTTAGTCTTTTATTTTTATAATAATTGTGATTTAGTTTCTTGTTTTATGTTAACTAAAGAAATTAAGTTTACTCTATTATAAATAGAGAGGTCTTATTATTGTTTTCATCATTTCAATTTCGATTTAAATTATTTAACAAAAAATCCTCTTTTGTAATTTTCTTTAAGATTATCTATTAAAATCTTTCTTGAATAGTTATTGGATTAGAGCGTTATCTAGTATTGCTTAATGTGTTATTAAAAATTTCATTGAATTGTTTAAATTATAACGAGATCTAATCATGCTTCGATTAGAGCATAAGCAAATCGCATTAGTTTGATCCGGTACTAGAATTATATCTAGCGTTTTCAACCCTATTAATTTTGTTTTCATTACCCTGATTCGTCAGTTGGTATCAGAGCAGTTCTGTGCCAATCGCAAAGCTTTCCTGGCCATCAACGTCCATCCGTGCTAAATCTATCACTTAAAAAAATCTCAAAATTTTAAAAGCATTAGCCACCACACCCACCATCACAGTGCTACCATTACAGCCATCCACCATCGCTGTTCAACCAGCCAACACATCACCAAACTCACCGATCTCCATAGGAGAAAATTGATTAGCCTCCACCCTTGATCAGCCGTGCAGCCACTGTCTAAACCACCTAAACATGAGTCCTTCCACCATCGTATCTTCCTCCGTCAAACTTTATCACCTTCAACTACCACCACTACAAGTATTCTCAGCCTTCACTGACCAAAATCCAACCATCACTATCACTAATCATTGCCGTAATCACCCCCTTAAGCTACCGTCTTCCCACCACACGCTGTCGAAACTTCAAGCTGGATTTAATGACAAACCATCGCGAGTCTGACTAATCTGCGGCTACCATCATGCTCCTCACTATCACAACTTCTAGATTTAACTGCCTTATCTCTAAGTCACGGCTCCAGCCGCTGGCAACACTAAACCTTGAAAGTCATATTATTGCCATCAGTTGTATTTTCAGTTTTAAGTGAAAAAAAATGATAAATATAGAGTATTAAAGTTCATACTGTCTTCTTGAGTTTGAAGATATCCCAGATTTCGATAGTAATCATGATAATATTTTTGGCCGAATTTGCATGATGGTTGATTTTCTTCCAACTATCTCATCAAAAGTTTTTATAACTCATACATTATTTAAGTTGACAATGATGTTTTAGATTGGTGGGAAGGATTAAGGATTCGACACGGACAAATAAAATCAAATAGTGATTTGATATGAGACTATTGATAAAAGACCATTTTGTTCATTATTATGATGTCGAACCATATTTTTCTACACCAATAAAGTAAAAGATGATAAGATAATTGATATATCTGAGATTTTTAAAGAAGTAGTACAACCTGCTTATAATTTGAGCATTGAGCTTAATAGTACAATTACCTATTCTTAATTTAAGCATTGAGCCTAATAGTACAATTGAGTATGCACATCAAAATCAAGTTGAAGAAACCCTAGCAATTATTAACATGATTATGTCTATCCAAATTGAAAATAAGAATGTTATTCTTAAAGAAGATTTGGCTGCAAGATAAATTTAATTGACAATAACATCGAATGAGATTTGGCATAAAACTTGAAAGAATTCTAAGTGATTCGTTCGTACAAAACTTTATCTTCTCGGAGAGTTACTCATAAACGCAAGAAAAAGACAAAACATGAATAATTTCGAGTTTCAAGAAAGATTGATAAGCAAAGCTACAAGTTTAAGCTTCAAGATGCATTGATACTCCATTATAAGTTCTATCCTCCATAAATTGGAGTATGAGTTTTTCTTTTAAGAGAGGGAGATTGATGTAAGACATTATTTTAGGATTTTAGAATTTTGTTATTTAGGCTCTTTTAATATTTTCTATTTTAATTAGAGTTAATAATGGTATTTTTTTTTAATTTCTATTATAATTGTGATCTAGTCTCTCTCTAGTCTTATTATTATTTTTATTACTTCAATTTCAACTTTAATTATTAAATAATCGTTTGGATTAGAGCGTCATCTAATCTCATTTGACACGTTATTAAAAATCTCATTAAGTCATTTAGATTAGAAAAAATTTAATCATATTTCGATTAGAGTGTAAGCTAATCGTGTTGGCTCGGTCCCGTACTAGAATGATATAGAGTGTTTTCTATGTTATTAATTCCATTTAGCTACCCCACTCAGTTAGTTTCAATGGCAAAAATGTAAATTACTTCAAAATAGAAAGAAGTTTGACCCTATATGTGCTGACATATTGGCAACGGAAAGTCGTCACAAAATATACTCCATAATAGGGATGGCAGGTAAAGCCGGACCCGGACCGAACTCGGATTTTTCGGGCCGGGTTCAACCCGCACCGGATTCATTTTTATCGGAACCCGAATTTAATTTTTAAAACCCGCATATATTCCGGGTCCGGATCCGGGTTTAGGTGAACCCGTAAATCCGAAACCCGGATCCGGATTTTTATTTTAATATTAATTTTTTATAAAAAATTTAATATAAATAGAATATTTGAATATTGTAGATTTATGTTATGGATTTGTATTTGTGGATGTTTATTGCTTTGAAACTTTGAATTTTAGATTATATATTTGTATTGTATTTATTTTAAAATTTAAATATGTCATGTGATTTATATTTGATTTTCTTTAGGGTAATTTTTTTTTCAAAATTTTATTTTTAATTTAACAATCCGGATTCAAAATCTGGAATCCGGGTACCCGGATTTTTTCGGGTTGAACCCCGCCCGGACCCGGATTAAAAAAAACCGGGCTCAAATGCAGGTCCGGTATAAAAAATTTGTATCCGGGTCCAGATCCGGAAAGGCCAAACCCGGACCCGGACCCAGAAATTGCTATCCCTACTCCATAACTTCACAACAGAAAGAAGTTTCACCCTATATGTGTTGACATACTAGCAACAGAAAGTTGCCACAAGATATACTCCACAACTCGGTGATGGCACGACTGAGAAAACAAAAGAAAATACAAAGCCTTTTTCAAAATATTAATGAGAATTTTATTTTTTTTAGTCATGTTCAATAGATATTTAAATTATCACCAGTAAACCCCGAGATTTTTGGTCAATTGGATTAAATTATATGTCACGGGGGCGGGAACGAGGAAGATAAAGAGTAGTGATTGCTGTGCAGTCATAACAAAGTAGTGACAATGGAAGTTGCAGTTGGAACACCTTGTTTTAGGTAGACGTTGATATTTCATCATTAGATATTACGTCATCAATGAACTCGCTCTAGATAAAATATATTTACCCTCACTCTAAGTAGACTGCCAAATTACTTTTTTTTAATAAGAACAATGATCATTTTTTTTTTTGGTCTTTTTTTCTCTCATTACCTCTCATTGTTTAATGCATAGCTAAAACTAAGTTTTGTATTTACTTTTTACGTTATTTATACTTAAACTAATTTTTTTACGAGATCATAAAGGTAACGTAAGACAAGAAAGAGATTGTAATTTTTTTAACAAAGATGTTAACTCTCAACATGAAAGAATAATTAGACTCTAAAGGGTATTTTAATTATTTTAGTAGAAATTTATCTAGCGACATATTTTAAGAAAAAAAACTTTATTCTCACGTAAAAAATTCAAAAATTTTCTGTTGAGTTAGGTTGGGTATAATCCGGTCCAACCACTACGTAGGCCCGCCATAATAATTATGTCAATACTATAAAAATTCACACTCCCAATAAAACTTATTAATAAATTGCAACGAAGTTATAATATATACTATTTGTATTACAACTTTGAGTCTGATTTTTGTTATTAAGGCCAAGATTTAATAATATGATGAAATTGTCAAAGATATTTCATTAAGGCCCAACCACGATTTCAAAGTCCTTAAATTGTTGAGTATGGCAGTTAGAATGACAGCTAGCTAACCACATAACTGAAAATTAAAAACGAAAACATATGTATCAAATGAGTTAACCCTCCCTATTCTGACGACAATGATATTTTTTCAGAAGAGTAACGATACATTTATAAAATTGGGATAAAATATAATGGAGTCAATACATTAATTAGTAACACAATAATTAATTTTACCTATCAGAATTAATAAAATAATTTTATAGAATGACTGATGCATTATGTGCATATCATTTTTATTTTTTCATAGAAATTTTAATTTTAATTTTATAGGCATATAATTCCTCATTTAAGATTCTTTGGCAGGAAACTCAAAAGCCCCATCAACTAGGCAACACCTTGAGTGGAATTTTTATTTTTTTTAATAGAGTGGCAAATTCTATTAGATTCACTTAGTCATTTTTAAGCATGAAAGAAGTTATTTCACTAACTCTTATATTCCAGTTTTAGAATTACTCTTATTAAACTAAAAATTATTATTTTATTTTATTCTCTTTACCTGCCCCCCTTCGCTCTAGTATAAGAGCCAGTCCGATAATATTACAATTTTTAAAATAATTATTATTAGCAGTGATGTATAAATAATCAGTTATAAAAAGAATCGGTTAAATGTTTAGTAAATTTATTTTAAAAAGTGCTCTGGATTTTAAAAGCAGGCATATTTATTTGGTAAATATTACTGTTAAAGTACTATAATAATATAAATAACTGAATTAGACATAATAATAAATAAAATTAATTTACACATTTATGTGTGTTTACTTACTGCAATGGAAGTGGAGAGTATAGATTCATCGCACTTCATGTATTTACTTATTTATTTAAGGAGGGGAATGAGAGTTTCACTCCGTGGATCCCACTCGTTTTTAGAGTGTAGAATGGAATTCTTACTCCTATAAAAAAATGTGGGAGTGAAATTCACTCCCACTTCTTTTTTACCATTCCTTCATTAAATATAATATAATTATATTTATTAAAATAAAATAATGTAAAATAATAATGTTATATTTATTTAAATAATATAATTATAATATTGTTTAATAATATTACATTTATTAAAAATAATAATACTAAACTTATTTAGGTATAATATTATTATATCCATAGAAAATTAATAATGTTATTATATATTTATTTAATTTTAATAGTGTTATAATTATTTAATGTTAATAATTAAAAATAATAAATAGTTTATTTTAAGAAAATATTGATTTTGTACTAAATTATTAATAATAATGTATCATGTGTTGCTCTTATCAATAATTTATAATTTACATAATTAAAATTAAAATTAATAAAAAATTATGATGTACATAATTAAGAATATTAATAATTATTATTAATTTATATAATTAAAATTAATAATGAAATAAATAGTTTATTTTACAATTGTAATTTTTATTCACTTTGTAATTAAAAACTATAATTCTTTAAATAAGAGTAAAACTGTAATTTGAAATAATTCACTCTTAATACAAGACAAAGTAAACACATAAATAATATTTTAATTCATATTTCACACTCTCATCTAGTATAAGTAAACAACTTACTCATACTCTTACTCCTACTCTTACTCCACACTCCCAATCCTAGGATTTCCACTTCTCAAGATTCTCAAATCTAATCCGAGAAATAAATGCTGCCTTATATATAATATTTTTTATTGTATATATATATAATAATTGATAACTAAAATAAATATTTTATATTATTAATTTTATTGTTTAGCTTGTTATCTCAATATAATTGGTAATAAATAATAATAATAATCTCTTTAAAGTTACTAATTTTATTTTTGATTAATAGTGATGATTTTGAATTTTTATAATATATATGAGGATATATATGAAATTGTATTATGTATAAAATTAATTTTCAAATTTGATAATGAACACCAAAATTAACTTTTAACTTTTTAGAATCGCTTTAAAGCCTCTCAAAAGCAATTCCAAATGAAGTTTAAGTGCCTATTTAGTATAGCTTATTTAATGGTTACAAGTGCTTATTTAATCGTATATGTTATTTTTAAATTTTTTGTTGTTATTTGGTCGTTTTTTGAGTAGAGGTTTTGAAGATTAAATAAGTTATTTTGCCTCTACTAGAAAAAACTTAAATTTTAGGCTTTTAGGAGCAGAGGTTGAAAATCTTTTTTCAAATATTAAAATGTCTAAAATATCATTTCTTTATTTCATAATCTTATTTCATTTCTTCATAACATAACTTTAAATAACTTATCTATTAAAGTAATTTTAAAATTTTTAATAAAAGCTCTCATTGATAACCAAACAATTAAAATTTTTTTTTTTTGGTAAAAGCTCAACTAATAAAGCTCGACTTAAATAAGTTCTACTTAAAAAATTATATCAAACAGAGTCTAAGTTTATAACCATCACCCCTACCGCTTCATCAACATCACCATCACCACCAGTAGTGCTTATCTTTCTTACCATCAATCCATTGCCTCCATCGGCATGTGATGAGCTCCAACGTTGAGTTCTGTTAAATTTTATAACTAAGTGGTGGGTTCTGTTGTTATTGATGACAATGGTTTTGATTTTATATGAGAATTTAACATTTTGTTTAATTTCAATTTTGGGATTTGATTAGGAGTTAATGTTTGACTCAAATGGTAAATCAATTAAAAAGATGAGAGAGATATGAAACATAAAAAGGTAAATCATTGAGGATTTGAGAGAGAAGAAAAAAATATATTTTTTAATAAGAATTATTATGAAATAAATAATATTAATTAAAAAGTGAGAGTTGTTATCAGCTCTGTACCCTGTTTAGTCTTCAGGTGTTTGCGCATGGATGTTGCTTTTACATGCAGCCTAAACAACGATTCGCCCATTTGGGCTCTAATTAAAAAAATAACAGACAGTTTATCATATTGGGTTTGGGACCTCTAAAAGCTGGACCGCAAGCCTGTTATTCATTAGAGTGGACCTTTGAACAGCTCCATGGAATTTCTTATGAAACACTGTTTTTAAATTGAAGTTGTTTTATATATATATTTTCTAGGTTTCTTACACTTAAAACAAAATGAAATTTCTCCTGCAGTCTTGCTCATGTCATGTGTATGTATCCTCCATACAAATAAAGTTTCTGGGCAATAAATTTTATAATGCTAATCATTGGTTTAAAATAAATATATTTTTATTTTTTATTTTAATCCAAAATTAGATTTTAAGTATAAGAATCAATTAATTTTTTAAAGTATAACAGAGAATAATGAATCTATAAAGATAGAAAAAGAATTAAAAATTATTTCAATGAAAATAATTTAATAGATGAAAATTAAAGAGTTATTTCATTAGAATTGTACATTTATCCTTGCGTGTGATTACATAAAGAAAGAGGTGTTATGAAAGTAACGGAGGGGTGTTAATAGCACTGCTCTATTCACAATGGCGGCGAACAAAATAAAGGCGCAGCGACCCCATCATCCCTCGTTGGGTGCGCAATTTTATCGGACCACAGACCCTCACTTAATATTTTGAAACTTATAATCACCAAAATCCCAAACTCAACAAGTGACTAGGGTTTCAATTTTGCATCTAGTATCACTAGACATGACGAAGAGAAAATTTGGATTCGAAGGATTCAACATAAACCGCCAAACATCCTACAATTTTGAGCAATCTCAAGCTCCGCAACGTCTCTATGTCCCTCCCTCAAGTCGCTACAGCCACGACAATTATGAAGATACCGACCTTGACAATATCGATTACGAAGATAATGACGCCGCCAAGGCCGCTAACGACACAGGGAATGGTGCTGAAAAAGAAGAAATTGACCCTCTGGACGCCTTCATGGAAGGGATACACGAGGAGATGAGAGCCGCGCCACCACCGAAGCCCAAGGAAAGGTTAGAGAGATATAAAGACGACGACGAGGAGGATCCGATGGACAGTTTCTTGATGGCGAAGAAGGACGTAGGGCTTACTTTGGCGGCGGATGCGCTGCGTGCGGGGTATGATTCCGATGAGGAGGTTTACGCTGCAGCAAAAGCCATTGATGCGGGGATGCTGGATTACGATTCCGACGATAATCCGGTGGTAGTTGAGAAGAAGAAAATTGAGCCGATTCCTGCACTGGATCATAGTTTGATTGATTACGAGCCCTTCAATAAGGACTTTTACCAAGAAAGTGCGTCAATTTCAGGTATTTTCTTCGGTTAAGGTTTCGTTCTATAAGCACGCTGGCGATGATGCTTATCTTCTTTGCTGCTCATTCATTCACTGTGCTGATTTCATTTATTCTTTATTTTCAATTGCTTTAATATTTGAAGAAGCTAGTATCCACTTTTTGATTTCTGGTGAAGATATCTTTAATGGAATGTAATTTCGATTCTATAGCTGAATTCTGTGAAGCTGATGATAGCCTGGAGTAACTTCTACAGAACTTTGTTTATTTTTCATGTTTATTTATTTTATTTTATTTTTTATGGTGAAGCTGTGTGAATCCAATCCATAAGTTGGAGAACTCAGAATTTATACTATTTTGTCAGGCACTAGTTTATGCACTATTATGAGCAACTACAAGGTTATAGAGTAAAATAGCATGCAAATCCAAGTGATCTCTATAGTATTGGATTAAAATTACAGTGCCTTAATATTACTCATCTGTCCTTGTGTTCTGGTCTAATCCTAAATTCCTTAATTTTCCTCTCTAGGCATGAGCGAGCAAGATGTTATGGAATATAGGAAGGGCCTGGCTATTCGAGTTTCTGGATTTGATGTCCCGAGACCGGTTAAGACATTTGAAGACTGTGGTTTTTCAACACAACTAATGCATGCTATATCGAAGCAAGGGTATGAAAATCCCACATCGATACAGTGCCAAGCTTTACCAATTGTCCTCTCTGGTAGAGACATAATTGGTATAGCAAAAACTGGTTCTGGTAAAACTGCTGCTTTTGTGCTTCCCATGATTGTCCATATAATGGATCAGCCTGAGCTTCAGAAGGAGGAGGGCCCAATTGGTGTGATATGTGCACCTACTCGAGAGTTAGCACACCAAATATACTTGGAGACTAAGAAATTTGCAAAATCACATGGTATACGTGTCTCTGCTGTCTATGGTGGAATGTCCAAACTTGATCAGTTCAAAGAACTCAAGGCAGGATGTGAGATAGTCATTGCCACACCTGGGAGACTGATAGATATGCTAAAAATGAAAGCTCTAAAAATGTCGAGAGTGACTTATTTGGTGCTTGATGAGGCTGATCGTATGTTTGACCTTGGATTCGAGCCACAGATAAGGTCCATAGTTGGTCAAATAAGGCCAGACCGCCAGACATTGCTCTTTTCGGCAACAATGCCCCGCAAAGTCGAAAAGTTAGCTAGGGAAATTCTCTCTGATCCTGTAAGAGTTACTATTGGGGAGGTAGGAATGGCAAACGAGGATATAACTCAGGTTGTTCATGTTGTTCCTTCCGACGCAGAGAAGTTGCCTTGGCTTCTTGAAAAGCTGCCTGGAATGATTGACGATGGTGATGTTTTAGTTTTTGCTTCCAAAAAAGCCTCTGTGGATGAGATTGAATCTCAGTTGGCTCAGAAAGGGTTTAAGGTAGCAGCTCTTCATGGTGATAAAGATCAGGCGTCCAGGATGGAAATTTTGCAAAAATTCAAATCTGGGATCTACCATGTGCTTATCGCAACTGATGTTGCTGCTCGTGGTCTTGACATCAAGTCAATTAAGTCTGTGGTAAATTTTGACATTGCGCGAGATATGGACATGCATGTTCATCGTATTGGTAGGACAGGTCGTGCTGGTGACAAAGATGGGACTGCTTACACCCTTATAACTCAGAAAGAGGCAAGGTTTGCAGGTGAATTGGTTAATAGTTTGATTGCCGCTGGTCAGAATGTCTCCATGGAACTGATGGATCTTGCTATGAAGGTAATTTTGCATGATATAGCTGCATTGTATGTCTGACTCATTTCAGTGACGTTAACGCATGCGATTCTTCTGTTCGGATCTCATGAAGTCTAAATTTAGGTGCTAACATCATTCCCAGATAAACATGCTCTACTCCAATTTGTATGGGTTATTTAAAGAAAATGAGAAATAAAAATGTAAAAATAAAAACCCTTAACTTGGGAACTTCTGTGCAATTTGTTATTTGATTTTGGACGGAGAATTTTGGTGAAGAATGAGTAGAAACTTGAAACAATGAAAGCAATTATCTGAACTCCATTGTTTGTGTTACCAGTTGTGTGAGTATAATGTTTATTTGTAGGCCGTTGTTTAGAATTGAATTAGTGGTGGAGTTACAATAGAAGAATCTACTATTTTAAGAGTTGAAAGTACAATAGATTATTTTTTATTTTTTTTTATTTGTTAGTGGGGCCAGGGTGTCCTGCTGTTCAAGTTGGCTTGACCACTGTGTATAACCATTGACCCTGTGGTGGTATGTGTGTTTTATATTTATACAACTCTAATCAACAATATCCTTCGCAGACCACACTATGTTATGCTTCAAATGTGTAGTCCTTCCAATATCTTTCTGTTTTGATATTCTTTATCGCCATAAATGTTTGCAAGAAATTATACGTTCAATGGATATGTGCCATATCATGGTTATAGAGTGACATTTTGCTTGTAAATCATTAGGATGGGAGGTTCAGGTCCAAGCGTGATGCAAGAAAAGGAGGTATGGTTATATTATTCTGTTAGAGGTGCTATCAGCAACACCTTCAACCATTTCTTATTTAATATTCTGACTGTCCCCAAATCTGTGGTGACCAAATTTGTTTTTTAATCTCCTGTCTAGAAATAAGAATGTAAACCATATCACAGTAGTGAATCTGCCTCTACCTTAATTATTTTTGGCCGAACCTCTGAAAGAGCAATTCAATTCTTTACATCATGGGTAATGTCTTGTGCAGTTGGGAAGAAGGGAAAAGGAAGGGGTGGTGCTGGTCGAGGTGTGCGTGGAGTTGATTTTGGTCTGGGTATAGGATATACTCCAGAATCCAATAATACATCATCTCAAAGTGTCTCAAGTCGATCTGCTGCTGTTAATTCACTGAAGACAGGAATGATGACGCAATTCAAGAGTAACTTTGTTGCTGCATCATCTAACACTCCAAGTGAAGGCTTTAACAACAGTGCAAGTGCATATGCCAACAAGAGACCAGCATTGCGTGGATTTGTGTCAGGTGGTTCAATTGGTGGAGATGTAAATAGATCTCAGACAACCAGCTTAACTGGATTTGTATCGGGAGGTTCAATTGGTGGAGAAATGAGTGGAACTCAGACAACCAGCTCCTTCAGTCCCGTCTCCGGAGTAAATAGCTCTCGTCTGAATTACGGGGAGAGCGCCCATCAGAAGAACGCGGAAAGGTTCACTTTTAGGGCTGAACTTTCATTTATTATTATGTGGTGTCTATTTCTAATAAACTTAGCTTTGGTGCTAATTAGATTATTTAGCTTTGGTGCTAATTAGATTATTTATTATTTTTGACTTTGTAGTTCAAGAGATAGACCTCGAGAAAGGCGGAGGCCCTCTGGCTGGGACCGTTAGTTTGCACAGCAACTGAAGCTACTGTTGCATGAACAATAAATCTTTGTGGTCAAATCCTGAAATTATACTGTCTGTAATTTATTCATGTTCTGTAAGTTCTCCCCACCCCAAAAAAAAAAACCTCTTTTTCTTTTTCTGTGTTCCACATTTCAGTTGGTAGAAGTTATCGTTGTTACACTATGATGTTTTTATATCTGAGTTGCTATTTTGTTTATGCTTGATTCAAGGATAATTAGAGCTGTAGAATGATGCTAGATATGAACAATTGTATAGGTAATTTGTGGAGAAGAAATCTTTTACCGGGGCCGGTGTGGGTTGGAAATTGCTGCAATGGTTATGCTTAGTTAAGAGTAAGAATTTTATGCATTCCAGTCAGGTATCCAGGGGAGCACCATCCTTGCCTTTCAACCATGTGTGGGCCAGAGGATGCTCGAAGCAAAGATGATTGCATTTGCGCCTTTCCTGGAAGGCACTGACAAGTTATTGTACCGGCCTAACATCTAGTACCTC
Organism: Murraya paniculata; assembly: GCA_030449075.1. Classification (NCBI taxonomy): domain Eukaryota; kingdom Viridiplantae; phylum Streptophyta; class Magnoliopsida; order Sapindales; family Rutaceae; genus Murraya; species Murraya paniculata. The sequence continues at coordinate 1,129,817 of JAEVFN010000015.1, read as the reverse complement.
TCTGGATGGATAGGATTTCTTGCACAATTCAGTGTTCCAAATTCAAATGTGACTAATTTTGATTGTTAGTTTCATTACGTTCAAGGCTTCTTAGTTCCTGACTATTTTCTCCCCTTTCAAAGGTATATATTTCATTCTAAAAAAGAAAAATAGGAATTTTTTTTTTGGGGGGGGGGGGAAGCCCCCGCTGGCTTTGCTGCTGCTGTATTTTTGTTGTGTAACTTTTAGTGTAGAACAAACTAGTGGACTGCATTTGGATGGACTATGTTGATTGCAAAAGCATACAGATATCCGAGTAGACAGATTGCCAAACTGTGAATGAGGATTAGGAGATTCTGGTGTTGAGTGCTATGCTTTTGGACATTGCTTGAGCTTAGAATTCGTGGCTACCTCCTTTCGTTGGCTTGAAGTTGGGCATATGTCCAAGCAGGGCTCCTTGAGGGTGGTATCATCTTCGGGCGGTGGTGGATGGATCCCAAATTTAAACTGCAAGATTATATTCAAATACAAATTTATGGTTAAATTCTTCTACTCTGCCTTGAAATTCTGCCTCGAAATTCTAGGAAAGGATTCAAAGCAATTTGCTTCTCCACAATCATTACAACGTTAGAAATAAAAAAAATATTTCACTTTCTATCACAGGTCCAACATTAGAAAGGATTTGAATTTGGTGATGGTTGTTTAATAGCTGTGTGGCCGTGCTGTCAAAGCTGAAGAAGGCAGGTTAAAAGAAAGTAACTGGTCGTCGTTCACTTAAACAAGAAAAAGGCACTGATATTTAAACACCGAAAGACACCACCAAGAGATAAATGCGCATTTCATACGAGAATAATGATGCTGAGGGATAAATTTTCAGAGATCTGAACGCTTTGAAGACAGTAGGATTACCTGACAGCTATAGTCACCAAAGTTTGGCTCCATCAATAGAGGGACTCCCATGTAATCTTTGAAGAAAGTCTAGAAAAAGCAACATCCATGACAGTCACAATTCACCACTACATGCCTTCTCATCAATGTGAAATTAAGGTTGTTAAAAACTTTGATTAATTTAACTGCTAATCACTAACCTGGGTGGGAAGCTTGCAAGTATTAATACAAACACCTACGCATTTACTTTCCTCTAAATATTTGCATCTTTCAACAAAAACCTACCACCGCAATCATCATCACCAGACCGCGATTGAGATTCACTTATGTCACATAAAAATATATTAAGATTAAAGAAGCGACAAATACAATAATGTAATGATATTGATATAATAATTACCCCACTCTGGCATGAAGATCCATCAGGAAGATCGACGGAATTCACCGCGCAAGGTCCCATTAGCCATTGACAAGTGAGTGCCGTCACTCTTGCTTCGGAATGAAAGATTGACGACGCAATTAACTTGCTTCCTAATAAACAGAAGAAAAAGAACTAATAATGTATAAAACTCACCAACCATCATCGCCGCCAGTTTCCCTCCCGCTAAAGGTGCTATGAGAATTTTATAAAGCTTTAGCACTAGTGGAGGAAAAAGCGACACCAGTATCCGGATCTGCCGTATGCGTAATGAGAGAAGTTAACTTCTATTCAGTATATATGGAGATGGAATTGGATGTCACAAAAAAACACAATAGAGTATCGTATGAATTAACGAATGAAGGTACCGCCGCGTCTCTGGTATCAGAATTGGATTTGCCTTTCATCATTAGATGGTTTACCAGTTCAATCAATCCGTCATATCCAGGCTTCTCTGAATCCAATCCGACCTCCTGTTATATGCCCTTGGAAAAAGGTAAAAAAAAAAATATATATTCACCCGAATTAGCTCAAGGCAAATTTTCCCGCTACAAAACAAACAATTGAGGTTACCTGAACCAATTTGTTACGAAACGAACTGAGGAACAAATCATCCAGCACTCCAGGTTTGTATTCGGTTCTCGAAGTTTTACTTTCCCTCTTTATCTGAAAATAAAATTAATGAGAGTACAGTCAGCCGATAATTAGTCTGTTTTTATCTATGTAGAAATTAATCTAAAAGAACTACGTTTTATAAAATAAAAATAAAAAATTTATTCAAATATGTTGGTTTGTTGAATAACGCACTGGTGGTGGTTGTGGCTGTGGTTGAATTGAGGAGCATAAGACGCGAAATCTAGGGTTTTGGAGTTGGAGGTGAAGTTTAGGAATGGGGTGGGATTGTGGAGGAGATGATGAAAATGAGATTGTTGAAGGACGAAGAGGTAGAGGGTTCATTTTCAGGTTTCAGTGGACAAAGCTCTCTCTTGTCCGCTGTTTGTTAAAATATAACTAATATAGAGATTATCCATTCTTTTGTGATACACACACTTTATTTCTAAATTTGTATTAATTAATTACTTTAATATTAAAATATAATTAATTTACTTTTAAATAAATTAAATAAATTATTTTATTCTATAAAATTTTAAAAAATTAAAAAAAATTATAATTATAAAAATACCCTTAAATATTAAAATAAATAAATTTAAAAATCCAAGATGTTAATTTTTTATAATTATAATTTCATTTAATTTGTACAAAGAAGTTTTTTAATTATAGAAAAGCCTACAATAATTATTGAGTTTTTTTTCCTTCATGTTAATTTTGCATCTAGTATTTATATAGTCATCTAAGTTTTTTTAAGTTGTTACGAAATCATATTTATAGAAATTACATTGAGAGAAAAAATATTAAACAAAATGCAAATGATTAGGCTTTTAAGTCAAATTTTGCATTTTCCCAATTTTATAAGATTAATGTAGTACATACTTTATTTTTATATCACTTAGATTACAAATAACTAAGCCAATCCAATAGTTTTTATAATTATACCTCTATTAACTTATAACCTCTTAATAGTAATAAAAGTAATTAATCCCAATATTATGAATATAGAAAGATGTTACTATACTTACTTCGTCTTAAGATGTCATTACAACATTTGAAAGTATAAAAAAAAAAAACAATTACAAAGAATCACAAAAAAAATGTTATAAATACAACACCCGCTTGATGCAATAGAGCCTTTTATTATTTATTAAGTGGACGTCTGACCTCGATCATACACATAGGCACAATTTACATGTTGGAATGAAAAAAATGAGAGGAGAAGAATGGAAAAGAAAGGAAAGAGAAGGAGAGAAAATAAAAAAAAAAATAAATTAATTTCATATTTATTATGGGTGGGGTTATTTAAACCCACCAAACTATTGTTTAGACTTATTTACTAAATAAACTCACTCTCAAGTTTTAAAAATTTAAATTTTACTTGATAAATCCACTTAAATACCCAATATATTCTTAATAAACCCAATTTTTATAATAATAGTGGTTTTATTCATTAAACTTATTAAATTCATTTATAAATCCTTAATAAATGTTCTTTTTTTTTTCGGTGAAGAAAGTTTTTGCCTTCTGCATTCATTAGAAGATGATCACAATAAGTTATGAAACCCAAACTCCAAGCTACCAGATAGAATAGTTCCCAGTTAAGTTGATTAGAATGGCAAAAAAATATTTGCAACATAAGGCCGAGACTTGTTTATGACAGAGCAAAATACTCGAAATTGTATTCCAAGGCAATAAACATTTTCAAGGCTTGTATGATAAATGATAATCTTAAATTCATTAATTTCTAAAATAAGACCAAAGCTCATAGGCAATGCTCCATTGGATACATCGAATGCTGATGTCAACACGTTGCCACTAAAAAATGGTAACTCAACTTCAATTTTCATTCAAAGATGAGACATTCTCAGTCTCCATATAAGATAACACCAAAAGTACTCGAACGAGGTGCATGACAATAATTTTGATAAAATATGATTAAGATTTAACAAAATTATATTAAATGTAAAGATGGATTTAAAGAGTAAAAATTATGTTTTTTTAACTATATTTTAATTTCCATATTTGTAATTCATTTATAGGTGTTTTACTCATAAAAAATTATTTTCAAAAGTGAGTTTGTAAATAATTTAACTCAATCCATCTATTATTTGATTTAACATAGAATTTATCTCTTACTCTTATTTCTTTGCCCTTTCTTCCTTTTCTCCCCTCTCCACTCTTTTATTTATATGAACCAAACACACATCTTGACTATAAAGAACAGAGTTTACACCGCAGCCCAACCACATCCACAACTCATACTCTCTTATATTTCGATATTAGCAAGTAAATTTCATATTAGCCAGTGTTTTTCAATATTCCGTTTCTATTGCTGGATAGTTTTATTAAGAAATAAGGTCCTCCATTTCTTTTTTGAAGAGAAAATGAAAATGCACTTATAACATGTATAATAATAATAATAATACATAGAATAAGAACAACCAATATCGTGAACACGTCCGAAGAAACCAAAGAATTGTAATGATCAATTAACACTAGAAAACTTGAACCAGATTATCCCAGGCCACTAGAAACAATGAGATCGATCGTTTGTAATTATATACATGAGCAAAAGATACATGAATTTCCAAAAACCTGGGACTATAACTTACTATTATTATCAACAAAATTTTTGGAAGAGCGCATCACCTGAAAGCAACTCATCACATAAATTATGTGCATGTATAGTTCTCTACATAGTTCTCTACCCGCTGCCTTTTTTTGATTTTGTAAACTTCATTGAAAGTGCACTCGAGGCACTCTTTCCTTCAAGTTTTTTGGTCAGCTTTACCACACTTGCCATACCTTTTCTTGCAGCTGCCCGATGCTTGGGTCTACGACTCATCATTTTTCGATCCAGAGGCCAATAAGCATATGGTTCAAGCTTGCCCTTCCTCTTTACGTCCCCAGATGCCTTCTTGCTAGCATACTCACTTCCAGTGTATGCCCATCCAGATTCAGATGTTTTTCTACGCTTTAGTTTCCTTGAAGAGGCCCTGGACATCATACTACCTGCTTCACTCCTTCCATCCGAATCAGGGTTGGAAGGCTTCACCTTCTTTGGTTTCCCTCCCTCATGAATTACCAGGCGCCCTTCCGAGTCAATCTCTGGCTCATCATCTGATTCTGTGTTCTGTTTCAGATGCTCAGATGATCTAAGAGCCAACCTTGTTTTCTGCCTATCAAGCAGGTCAAGTGGCTCATCTTCTAACTGGTCAAACAAGTCTTCAGGCAAGATCTTATCTGCCTTGCGCTTTTTCTTTAACCTCGATGGATTAGATCTGATTGTATCAGCACAAACTAACGGGGATAAATAAATATACACAGGAGAAATGGCTATGAGGTTAAGGTATTCAAATATAGAAAAATAATCATGAAAAACCATTCATTCAGCCAAAAGTAATAACCAAAAGCCTTAATTGCTTTTGATCAGGTTGTGTTAGCAGGTTACAATGACTTTAACCATCCTTTATAAATGATTAAAGTGCACAATTACATCATTCACATCCAAACTTCAAACCACAGAGACTATTAGGTTAATCTGTGAAGTGGCACTTGTATGAACTCTGACCAATCATATTACAAATGACAAAATGTTAATAACTGACCGTAATGTTGATGCTTTGGATTTTAACTGAGAGGAAGCCTTGCTCCGTCGACCAGATACCGTCCCCAGGTCCATATATTCTGCATCACTGCCCTCAGAGCCTTCATCACCAAAATCAGAAAATACTTTCGTATGATTCCATCTGCTAAGCCTGAAAGAAATCAAACAATCGAAAAATAATACATATGTGCAGGCTCCGAAAATTTCTTGTTGAAAGTAGAAACAGTGCCCAATTCCATGATACATGAGCTCTCACAAATTAACATGGAAAACTCATTACTACATGGCTTTCAGACAAAAACTGAAAAACTCCAAAACAGGTAATAATTGAGAATGCCTCACACATGGTAGAGCATGAAACCCATTATCAGTGGCCGAAACATGCACTAATGTATATTGTACCAAGCATGAATATTTATGTGTATGTAGCTTCACCCTAATGACAGGGAAACAGACCTTGAAGTAGTTGTTTTAGAAAAGTGAGATTTGGTATCCTCAGTGTTGGTCACACGTTTTCTTTCTTTCCGTTCCTTGATCTGTGTTTAATGAAAACGAATAACATACATCAGAAACAAAGTCATCAGACATTTGCATCCTGAGGAAACATCTTTTTATTCAACAAACCTTTCTTATGTTTGTAAGAAGTTTCATGTGTTCTTCCGGCATCACAGCCTTAACAGCATCAAAACCACATTTCTTGACAAGCATTTCCAAGAGAAGCTTGACCTGAAAACCATTCAATGTTGCCAGATAAGAAGCTACAACTAGAATGCCTTTCAGTGGAAACCATAGCCATTCAAGAAAAACACATAATCCATTTGAAAAGTGCTGATCGAATGTCATCAGTTGAAGTGTTAATATGAAGAAAAGTAAGGGAATATAACCATAAGAAATCAACTAGAACACTGAAATCCATGGTTGAGAGCGGTGAGAGAACACAAACCTTGGATTTAAATTGGCTTTTGGTATCATCTTGCCACTTCAGCAAGCCTTCCACCATGCTTCCCAAGTGTATTTGCAGCCCTTCAGCATGTGATTTGGCCACCAAAACTTTCAACAAACCTAAGTTGGCCTGCATTATAAAGCAACTGTCTTTAGAAGAGAAAAATTACAGATAAGACAAAATATTCATTAAGTAATGCCACCAGAAACAAATAAATAGAAAACCATTGCACATCTGCAAAAGACAGGGTACGAACTTTAATAATTTCTCTGTTCTTCCTCTGAAGGAGTAGAAATGTTGAAGGAAGCAACTTGTACACATTAGAAATGAGATCAGAAAACTCATAAGCCAGACGAGCTAAGCCCTTCACTGCAGCACTAATCATATGAGGAGATTCTCCAGCCAAGCCTCCAGCCACCTACAACCATGAATAAATGTAACATTAGAAAACCGTCAAAGTTATACAGATGCATTGCCTACTTATAAGAAGATTGAAATTCTACGGTAGTTTCGACTTTTAAAGCAAGACAACAGATTCAATCAATCAAAGACAGAAGTTTTCAACAAAATAATTAGAGAATTGATACCATGTTAAAAAATTGATACAAGTTTTCTTTCCCTCCGCCATTCTCTTCATCCCCAAAAGCACGACCAATTTGGACAAGAACATTGTAAGCTGTGTTTCTTGTTCTTTTATTGGCCTGTAAAGAAAAAATTATAATTTAGCAACCAATCAACATAATAATCACTTGCTAGACTACCAAAACAATTTTCAGACGTTGTACCTCTTTCAGAGCAAGTATTATCTCTGTTAGAAAAGAACTAAGAATGTAGCTTCTCCTTTGCTCAGAATCATCCTGTAGAGGAGAAATATAAGTCGCTCAGGTAAGAATAGGAGACATGCTCACCATAAAGGAAAGATAACCTCAATTCAAGATTAACTTTCAAGGAAAAGGAAGAGGTTGAACATATATGACCTTGGATACATGAGCTATTATAAAATACAAACAGTCAAGTCTGTGGCGCTTGGCAGAAAAATGGCAAGAAGGCAGCACTTCAATCATAAGCCCAAGCAGCTCCTCAAGCCTTGATGAAAGAAATCCATCACATTCCTGTACAACAGATCCGAAACACACATCTTCTAATCAGAACGCTAAAATGAATTAGAAATGCAAACAGTTCTATAATTTGGAAAAAAGATAAAGAAGCAGGGCATGAGCCCTAAATCACTACTTTTCAGCGAACAGCTCATCTTTGGACTGGAATTGCAACAAGTCAAAGAGTGGACATCCCTTCCCCCCGACCTGCTGCCTACCAATATTCAGCAAACACACACAACCTCTTTTCTTCACTTGATCCACCTGTAAAATATAAACCTCAACAACCCCCCCCCCCCTCCTTTATCTTTGTTCTTTTCATTGATCATAGTGCTCAGAATTGATGAGGACAAGAATATAGATGAATTTGACAATCTAAGCCCATGCATTAGCATGATTCAAATGCCGCAATGAGTGGGCAACCTGGGGCAGCGAGGGGTGACAGTCGGGAAGACAATGGAATTGGCAATACCATCATGTTTGGGTCATTGTTTGTGGACATTTGTATATTCATTGGCAGTTTTGGCTTGTTTGGTGGAAACAAATTGAGAGGCCAAGGTACAAGTAGACAGCATCAAATAGAGGACATGATTCCATGTTGAGAGTATAGAAATGAATGCATACAATATCATGTCCAGGATGAGTAATGCTATCTAAACAAAACAAAAGGTAACAAATGCATTGATATTTTGAAAAGATGCAATTTCGAAGCTATTTGCAATTAAAGAATTACCCTGAAAATAATTGAAAGAACTTTGTATGCTTTCTTTTGGATTGACCCTTCATCCTACAAAACAGTACCACCTGACTGTTAAACCAAAATTACTCAACCTCTGCTTGGGGGAAAAAATGATACACAAGAATGCTGAATAACCCACCTGTAATGCAGGTTTTATTGCAACAAATAAGACATCAATCTCTTTAGCATTCAAACCCGGCAAAAGTGAAACTGCCAGGTCAAACAATCGAGCCCTGTTAAAAACATGAAAGGGGTTGAGCATATAGCCAAATGTTGCGCTATCCAATTATAACATCCACTATATAACATATATATTAGGAAGTTAAATGGTATAAAACAGACGAAGGAATCATAAAGTCACCTCATAAAAGCAGATGAGCTTTCATTTGATGAATCATCAATCTGCATAGAATTGGATTTTCTAGTACTTTTTGTTTTTCCAGCCTCTTGAGTGGCCTCCAAAAGCCGATGCATGGTCCTTTTGAATAACCTTGTAACTATTTCTTTATCAGCTATTGAAGCAAAGTCGCCAATAGTACACTGTCGATAACATAAAACATCATTATGCACTTCCTCAAAGCTCAAACTACCACATACACTGAAATAATATAGATTTCAATTCATATGATTATAGTGATGGTTTTCGAATGTATGTGGATTATTCATACACAACTTATGTATAAATGATCACTTGCCACTAGTTGGTAGAACAAGGTTTTGCCAAAGGAAAAATGTAATAAGAAAGGTATGGTAACAAATGAAATTTCCTATCAATTCAGATAATATTCTGTAACATTAATCTGAGATTCATGAATCCTCCAAACTTGCGAGGGGACTAGGGAGGGGAACAATTATAGAACTGTCCCCCAATAAGCAATGGTATTTCAATGGATAAGCATACTGATAAATACTCCACTTTATCATGGTCAGAGGCTGATATATAAGACCTACAGTGTAACACTTCTCATAGTCTGAGTAAAATAGTAGGTTAACATCACAAAACTAATACCAATTAAATCTTCAACATCCACCTAGTAACTTGTTAAGTTCTAATAAAATGAAAGTGGAAGGTCAGTCTTTGCAGCGTAATAAAGAAAACAATCCCCTCCAAAATATAACTTCAGTTGAAAAATGAAGTGCTTGAAATAATAGAATAAACAGAATAGCAAACTTCCATTCACTGAGATAAAGAAACTACCTGCAAACAACCTCCCTCATCTTTAGCAGACTCCAGAAAAATTCGAGACAAAATAGACAAGAATTCACGAGCAGATGATTTCAGCACATTCAAATTATCAGTTGCAACCTGTGTGGTATAATGGGCCATAGCTCGCTGGCTAGCTGTACTTATTACAACACTAGATAAATCATTTTTCCCTTCAAGAGTCTTTTTATTTTGTTGAATTAAATTCTGCAGACTGGAGCATATTATTCCACGAACATCATTTTCTTCACGAAGAGCACTGCATAAAACTTCCGCTAGATCCATGAAACTTTCAGCTGTATCCACAGGGTAGTTGCAAAATGAAGGCAACAAGGACCACAAAGAGTAAACAAGGGCATCAGCACTCCTCGATGAGAAAACACGGCCTTCTAGCTCAAACTGCCAAAAGTAGTAAGCCAATGAGCCATTGCCAAACAAATGAAGGCAACAAAGATAATGAGAAGATGCATACCTTCCGAGATTTCTGCCTTATCAGTTTAGCCATACCCAAAAGTTTCTCCATAAAGAATTTCAAACGAGCACCAATGATGTACTGCTTCAAGATTGGAAAGAGCCAAACATTTACCTCAGAAAGGTCACTAGCCTCCAGCTTGAGAGGAAGAAGGCATAAAAATGTTTCAGGCCCCATTGAACCAACAGCTGATCCAACACATTCATGCAGCTGCAGATTAGAAAACACATAGGGATTTCAGCAACAAGTGCAAGGTTGAAAAGTCACTAGAATCAAGTGCACAGGATGCAATAGCCAATACTTCAATGTTAAGAATATATCAATTATGGCAGCACTCCAATTCTAATATTCAGTCATAATGCATTACAATGGAATGTAAACATTCCAAAAAAGTATTAGTTTTCATCATTCATAGTGGTTTTTAGCAATTAACAACATTTTCTAAGGACAACTTAACAAAATTGAATCAATAAGCCCAAGTTAAGGAACTGCATCTGAGGCTACAATTTTCATATTGAGACTACCACATTCCAGTTTATAGAATTTCTTTATAACACAACATTGAAAAATTACTCCATTCAAAACTAGGCAAGGCGTATTAAATCTTCCAGGGAAAAAATATGGACACTCAAACAATCCTTGGCCAATTATGCAAGAATAAAATCACACTTTAGAACCTACATATGCATAATGCAAGTACAATTGATGTTTTAAGGCCAGTAAACTACAGAAGCATGAATAGCTGAAAACATCGAACACCCGTAGAAATACTCTAGATAACAACTGTACTGATGGTGTACAATGACGGAATATATTCAAAAGTTCACCAGACAAGCATATCAATACCTGTTTTCTGTAAGGAAAATCTTCATCTGGCAAATTCTGCATGTCGGCCAAGTTCTTAAGGGCTCCCCTCATTAAATATGAAGAATAAATCCCTGATTTCAGGAATCAAGCTAACTTCAATGCAAGCATTTTTTTAAAGAAATCAACGAAGAACATATTACAAGACAATAAAGCATGCTGCCAACAAGAATCTTGATCCAAGCAGTCAATCCTCCCCAAACACTGAAGAGGGGAAAAAAACAGAAAAGAAAAAAAAAAAGAGAAAAAGGACAGCGAGCGAGAGGGAAAAGGTATGGAGCACATGCCCTGACCATTTATTTACTACACGTGCCACATCTCTAATTGAAAAGAGAATCACATCAAACACCACATCATGAGCTTTTATTATTCTAGTTCCTCTACCCTGAGTAGTATGAAAAGGAACAAATAACGTGAACAAGAGCGAGAGAGGATAAATTAAAAATACAAATGAGCAAAAAGTACCCAGTTTATCAAACATAGTTGAAACAATTTGAAGCGCCATGTCCCAAACTGCACTGTAGTGATAATCAAGTAGGCTTTCAACAGTTGCACAGATTTTTTCAATTACAGTTGGGCTGGCCTTTCTAGCATCAGAATTTACATTCGCAATCTGATCTACTCCTTGTTTTATCAAGCTTTCATCAATACAAGCATTTATAAGATTCTTCAATGCCTCCGTGGCTGCAAATATAGCCTCCTCGTGCTCAGATGCCAAAATATCTGCCAAATAAAAGAAACGTCCTCATTGCTTTTGCAGTCCCACAATAAAGTCCATTAAATTCATTACAATAACAAATATAAAACCTTTGAGGGCATTGAATACAATGGGGAGTTTGGTTGAGCAAATCCCCTGATTAATTGAATATATTTTAACCATTCCAACATTCAGCAAGCGGGCAGTGAAAGTAATTGCATCTGCAGATGTCTCATTTGTGGAGACCGAAAGAGCCAATGAACATAACAGGTCAAGCAGTGATTCAACTGAAACCTCTAGAGTTGGGTGGAGACAAATCACATTCAGAGCATCAGTTACACGCCTAGTAACAAGTGGCTGCCGAAGCTCAAGGAGAGTTTTGAAGTACTTCAGGATCACAGCGGTATATTTTGTTGACATAAGGGGAAGACACTCTTTAAGAGCATCCAGCACATAAAGAACCTCCTGAGCTCGTTTCGGTTTTTCATCAGCACTCGTGTTTGAGCCACCAGCAAGCAGAAGAAACTTTTCAAACATGTTTGTGATTGCTTCACTTGCTGGTCCTAAAACGAGTGTTCCTTGCAAACTCAGAAGGATTTCACGGACACACAGATGTGACTGCCTTCTCACCTATACAAAACCCAGTCAGCATTTATAGGAATTCATAAAACCTATAGCAAGCAGCAAGCAATTTTTCATATTAGTCTTCAGATATAAAGCTAAAAACTAATTTCAATTAAGAAAACAACTGCAGTTAAAAATTAAAAAAAAAAAAGCAAATAAAATTCTATCACATCATGTGCAAGCAATGAAATAAAAAAGTTCACCTTGGGACGCGAATCAGTCATGAAAGCCAGAACGACTCCGTATAACTGTGACACGTCGGACCAATTGACTCTCCCTCTGCCAATCAACAAACGCGACAAGCATGTCAAGCCTGAAACGGCGGCACCAACCGTGACGGAACTTAACCTCAAAACCCGCACGACAAGGTCCGCCAAGAAATCTCCCTTTTTCTTCAATACCGCCACCGAGATTTTAGGAAGGACGAGAGAGAGAATCGTGGAGAGGGAGCCGATGATGTGGGAGGAACGGTCGGGGTCCGGAGAGGAGAGGAGGCGGTCCAACGAGGAACACGTGGCGCCGAAGTAAGAGATAGGAGTGAGAGGGAGGTTCTGGTCCTTGAGTTCTTGACACATGGCGCCGATTACGGCGCAGAGGTGCTGGTGGTCCTCTTGCGTGGAGCTCGAGAAGCGGGAGAGGATCGACGAACATAAATCGACGTCGTTTTCGATGGAGAATGCGGTGCCGTCTTCCATTTCGAAGGCGTCCATTGTTGACTCTAGCGCTTGGGTTGCAGAAGAAAAAACCCTAGCTCATTCACAAGCAGACACCTTGGCTAGGGTTTAGGACTTTTCGGCAAAAGAGCGGGTTTAGGTTTGTGTCCGTTCTGCTGCTCATTCCAGTAAGATGGGGAAGTGGATGAATAGAAATAAAATTCGGTGGGAAATTCATCTGGGCCGGGTCAGCTAAAACTGGTTGCCAGCCCAACCCAATGAAATATTTTGAATTTTCGAAAATTTTATAAAATTACGGCTAATTTAAAAAAAAAAAAAAAAAGCTTATTGACCGTTTATCATTATTATTTAAAATTTTTTAATTAAGGATTTGGTTATTTTAATTTAAATTTTTTATCTAAAATTTTGACACGAATCTTGAGCTATTGATATCAAACAATCTAATAGTAGATATTGAGGTATTTTTGTAAATTAATCCCAATTTTAGAGCCATTTGCCTAATTTTATTTCTCTTGAGTTTTCCAAATAACAATAAAATAAATCATAAAAAATTTTCATTTTTGACATACTAAATAATTTGGCCATAGCTTTTTTCCAATATTTACGCAACTGAAAATAGATTAAAATGTTGGATTTTTTTTTAATTCAGCATTGTTGGATCTTTAATGTGAATAATTATGTATTGCGGACCGTCAAATAAGGTTAAGTCCAATTAAAAGTGATCCATTTAGGTTTTTAGTATTATGAGCTTTAATGTATTTAACAGGGTGTGGCCCTTTAATGTATAGAAACTTAATGGTATTCTAATTCTATGATGGATAGAATTAGGAATATCCAATGACAACAGGAAAAAGTCATTTATATAAGTGGTCATAGTTCTTAGGTCAGACATATCTTTATATTTTTTTTTATATCTCATCAAGAGAGAGAGAGCATAGAGAAAACTAAAGGATTATCTAGGAGAATGTGTTAATTTGGAATACCAACTACACAACCCTAGAAAGTAATTCAGCATTATGAATTTAGTTACGCTTCCGCATAATTTATTATTAATTCTTGATGATACAATATAAATATTACTAGGTTATCGGTGATGGTTTTCATCAAAAAATTTCTTATCATAACATATAATTCATTGAAAATCATTAAAATACCATATATATTTTAAAAGTTGCCCTTATTAAAAACTATTAGCGTTGGTCCCAAAAATATTATTCTCATGTAATATTTTCTATTTAAAGATATTTGATGTATCTTCGTTGGTGATGATGGTCCAGTGGCTCACCTATTATTTTCATTCAATATCCATTTTAAATATTTTATTATTATTATTATTTTAACAAAGAAAAGTATGGTTCCTGTTTTTGACTAGAATGTGGGCTTCACCTACAATATCTAAGTTGGTAAGATAGGTAAACTTATAAAATTCATCCAATACCTCATGAGCTTAGTGCTTGGAGTAATTTTTTTCCTTTCGATTTTAGAAAATTCTTAGTAACCGTCTTTGTGTTTATGTTGTCGAGCATTATCCTAACTTAGGGTTTAGCCTTAGACATTGTTCTAAGCATTGTAATGAGTTTGATATGGCCTTTTATTTACTTACAATGTGGTGTTATATAGTTGGCCTTTCTTTCATGTCATAATACAAGTTATTATTTAAAAAAAAAAAGAAAAGAAAGAAAGAAAGAAAAGATAGGATTTACTGTGCATGGGATCACATAACCATTTTACCATTGCATAGTTGACCTAAGTAAGTACTAACACGGTAGAAAAGGTATGGGCATATAAATATTGTATTTATTGCAAAAATCCTTAGAGGAAAAGAAAAAAGAGAGAGAGAAGAATAATGTTTTGTTAACTAGTATACAGTACACTCGTTTAGTAACTTACTATAACAACATACTTGTTTAATTAATATAATAATCATAAAATCATACATGCATCTTTCTTAAAAAAGACAAAAAAAAAAACCACATACACAAATGAAAGGGCAATATGATATTACTAATATTATCATACGGCAAGAGAAAAATCAGGATCGTCTATCTTCATCAAGGCATCAATTGAGGCCTACCACAACTCTCATCAAGATAAGCATGTACAAAGTATTACTAGTAACCCTAGCCACATTGCTGATCTTGTGCTTCACATCACTCTTGACCTCAAACCCGTCAAGACACGTGTCCTCATTGGTCGAAGTGTCACTCGTCAAGTGCTTAAGCTCATTCAGTGTCTTGCTTAGATCCTCGATGGAGTTAGAAATCTACTCGACATAGTCAGTCAGTGCAAGTCGCTCAAGCTTGTTCGTGCTCTTCCCTTTGCTAACGTTTGACGAGACTTACGACAGGTAGGCAGACACTTTTATTAGTAGAAAAATAACTTTCACTTATAATATGTTGATGTAAGCAACATGTTTCACTGACACCGAGTTTTAGTGCCAGCATAACCCTAGCTAGTGTCATACTGACACTAGAAAATAATATCAGTGATTTTATGTCACTATGATATTAAAACCACTTTGATTATAGAATGTAATTAAACATATTGATTCTATGATATCAAAGGAATTTTGATTCTATGGTGTTAACCAAATTATGATTCTAGAACAATTGTACTTACAAATGCTAAATTGGTGTTAGTATTTATTTGAGAAAATTTAAAAAATTAAAGATACATCCAAATAAAATTAATTTGCAATCCGATAGGCTCCATTCAACAATGATACAATAGACTACCCAAAGTATTATAAACATCCAACAGCATAATTCACAGTCTTGTTTAACATAATCTAACTACAATTCCAATTCTTAAAGCATTATAAACATCCAACAAAACAGGAGCAACTTGTTTAGGCGTACCAAACAATCAACAATAAACAAATACTAAAGACCCAAGCATAAATCAGTAGCAAAAATCTTCAATAACCTGATTAGAAATTAGCAGCAAGAAGATTCTATAGTTCCAACACATTTTTAAAAGTATGAAGGAACAACAAAGGCAGCATTATCATCATTCTTTAAACCAAAAAAAAAAAAAGATCAGATCCTATTTTCTTTATAACAAAGTATCCATATTAAAATCCACCTACTTGTTGAGGGTACTACGCTTTCATGAAAATAGTTTTAGTACCACTTAAAATATCAAAAGTTTGAAACTGAAACAAAACAAATAGAGTGTAATTATCCCATACTAACATGTAGTCAAAGGAAATTTTCTAAATAGATATTTTATTCATATAAAATAATATGTTGGCTATATTGACAACTTTACATTTTTCTTATAAAAAAAGTGTTGGTTGTGAACTCCTCCTCCAGATAGCACCTTAATTCTTCCTCTAAATGAACAAAGGTTGCTATATTTATTTAAATACTTAGTTGAATGGAGATCATTGGCTTATAAGATATATATGCCATGTAAAAATCTAGCACAATTATCATTCTATTAAAGTTTAGGACAAGAAAAATAATGGCCTAGTCTGTAGAGTTGCCTTGGATTCTTCTAAAAACTGTTAAACTCAAAATAAGGGATGACTATTATTGCATTTAAAAGCCCAACTATTGCCACCACATTGCAGATCTAGAAAAGACAATAATATTTGAACACATGCTTAACATGACAACATAATATATTAGGCTTAGGTATCCGTGTATTAATATTATTGACATATGGTAAAGCTATTTGAATTTCTAAGATAATAGAAGAAAATATAACAATTTAATTATGGTGAAGCTATTCAATTTTTCCCCTTCATTCAATTCAAAAGTACACTTTAAAATATGAAGCCTACAAAGTCTTGTATGTTATACAAGTTTACACATTTGCAAGTGGCATTTGTTGACTACTAAACATGTTTATATGAGACCCCAAATCATGAACTAATTTTTTAAGCATGTTAAGTTATAAACATAGATCTAGTAAAAACAAAAGTAATTGCAAGAACTGTTCAGGTAAATTATTTTGTATGTAAAGCATATTCATCATTGCAAAATAGTATCCTTTTGTTGTCAACTTAAGTAAGCTTCAATTTATCTTTCAACATACCTAGATCAAAAAGTGAAATTTTTGCTATAAATATATACAAAAGCAAAGGCAAAGGTTAAACCAATAACAATCCTAAAAGGACCAACATGAAGCTTAGTTTAAATTTTGACACAATATAAAAACAAAAAAGAACAACTATGCATCCAAAATAATTGAAAATTACCTTTGTGTCTTCATGAGAGAAATGTTTCACACAATATTATATGACACTAAATTTATCGTATCGCAGGCTACTTCATAATCACCTGCCAGTGTCTAAGGCGTATTAAAATGGACATAAATATATCGCAATTCATTTTTGCATCGGTAGTATCACCTAAATTTTGTCTTAGTCACCAATCTTCATTAAAATGGACACAAATATGTCACTTCCAATGATGTTCTTAGTTAGTCACCAATCTTCATTAAAATGAACACAAATATGTCACTTCCAATGATGTTCTTAGTCACTAATCTTTATACTAGACACTGACCATTAATGTCCTTATTCATTGCAACTATCTAGGCTTAGAGCTACAACAACCAAACATATTGTATGTGTTTGTAAGTTTTTATAATAATTTCAGTAAGGTATGGGTCTTATTCATGATTTTCCTAAGTTATTGCTATGCTATTGGTAAAATAATGTAACTCCCTACGAGACTCATTTGTCTCCTTCTAATTATATCCTAGCTAACCAACTTTCCATCTATGTGGGACACTGTGAAATAGATTATAGAAAATGAATTGATGGCGAGTGAGTAGTTAAACAGAGCAATTGAATGATGTTTCAACAACCAAAAAAACAATGAGAAATAATATTACTATAATGCCAAATGTTATAAGATTAACGAACCTTAGCTTAAGCTATCTAAAGAAGTCATTGTTAGATAATAGGCTACAAGTTAGAGATCAAATTTAAAAAATATCAGTGCATAAAAAGACCCAATAATAGGCAATACTGAAGCAGGCAAATAACAAACAGTAATACAAAAATAATATTTGTAACCACAAACATTTTACCAAGTTATATCTTCCAGAACAATCCTTGAAATCAAAATTAAAATTGTAGATCTATTCATGAAATAATAAACAAAATAAACTCAATTTTGCTACCTCCATTCCCCAATAATCTGCCTAACATTTGGTGCCTCTTGAAGAGCTAAAAGAGAAACTAAGATCACCATGCAATTCAAACATTGTTGAAGTTTCATATTCAATCACAAACGTTTTATTTCCAAATCAAAAGGTCGGCAGTTGATTGCAATATATAAAAGATGAGCTTTATATGAGAACAATAATTTTATATGGAAAAGATAAGTTGTCTAAGAATTTAACCTTGTCAATAGCATTAGGGACACATACCCTCCACTTCAAAAGACCAAAACCAACCACATCACAAGTTTTATCCTTTAACTCTTAGCTAGAAAACAATAATATATGTACAATTTATTCAATCTATAAACAACCCCTAGTTGATTAAAAGGAAAGATTAAGCTAAACTGAGGATAGATCAACTCTTATATTTATTAAAGAGAGAATTGAACGGTGAGCTAAAAAGAAAATTGAATGGCATAAACTGATAGGCAAGATTGAATGTGAGCTCGATAGCAAGACTGGATGAATTGAACTGTG
Source organism: Murraya paniculata (assembly GCA_030449075.1). Lineage (NCBI taxonomy): Eukaryota > Viridiplantae > Streptophyta > Magnoliopsida > Sapindales > Rutaceae > Murraya > Murraya paniculata. Next base: position 1,111,344 of record JAEVFN010000015.1, on the reverse strand, counting down.
TGGCTAAACGGCCTACGTTTGAAACAAAAAGCTAGTGCTTGAAGGAGTTATGGATGAGAGCGCTGGGGTTTGAAAGACTTTCATCGTCAGAAAAATATGTGCGGTGAACTAGGATTATGCACCAACTTAAATTGAGTTTTGGCTTCAAATTGCTTTGATTGAAAGAGGAAATAGCTTTTGGTTTTTAGATTTGGTGAATTTACTTCTGGTTCTGGGTTTCATCTGAATTGAGTGGCTAAGTGTTTTTGCTTCATTTCATTCTAGTTTCTAGGGTTTTAAAAAAGAGATGGAATGATTTTTAAGACGAGAGGGAAATGAAAAGCTAAAAAAAAATTCGCCAAGTGTTTAATTTATATATCACAAGATAAAAGCGTTACCATTTAGAATAAAGAAAAATTAAAAAAAATTAAAAATGCATCGCTCTGTATTAGTATAGGTTATGATTCTATAATATCAATAACCGCTGACACTAATATGTTAAAAGCACTAAAAATCACTTAAGTCATCAAATACTGATACATTTTTTATTTAACATTAGCAGCTTAGTATCAGTGAAGGTCAATTTTCTACTAGTGTTTATTTGCACTAGAAAGGCTGACCTTCACAGGCTGCTTGGGGTAAATCGCAAGGGGTCTCCGCTAAGCACTTGTAGGACGATAGCATGCAGAGGCACGTGATAGGGTAGATGTGTATGCACATGATGAACGGACCAGATCATGCAGTTCATCATGACCATGCTTCTTTGCGTTGATAGCAGGCGAATTTGATTGGTCTTTTTGATCTACGAATGCTTTGTGAGTGTGAAACTGACCTATATATATTGTGCCGTACAATAGATAATTATTGAATGAATATGAACAAAGCCATCAATCTAAACTAAGGTATTGGGGTTCGATGCCAATGCCATGAAACATGGCATGTGTTATAAATAGTCTTATAGAGCAGCTACCACAACCCACAACCCCAAAAACGAAATTAGCAGTTGGGCCCTGGGACTGTGGTGCCGGATTTATACCAGTCAATCCGACTTTGCCACAATTATTAACCCATTTAGCTGAGCACTTACTCATGTGCGACACAAGGACAACCAAACTAATTGGACAACCCAACAAGGAACTATAATTTGGTTCAGTAAAATATAGAGAATTTTGATTTATATGGACCAAACAAATAATGTGAATTCTAATCGATTTGAGGACAATAATGTAGTCTGATTGAGGATATCACTGCGTTATGCTCAGTGCAACATCTAATACTGAAATCATAATTTTGGTTCGATGGGGCCAAAAGAACCAATTACAAACTTGATGAGGTGCAAATCAAAAACCTATAAACTAAATGGGCTAGTAAAGAATATTTTTAAAATAGCTAAATTTCAATCAGATCCTTACTTTCTCACAGATTTTTTTTTTCACTTGTGTAATGTCTCTTACAGTTTTCCACGTGTCAACAAAAAGAAATAAAAGAATAATGCTACAAAGATAAAAGCTCTGAAAGCTCATTAAAAGGCACACGAATCACTAAAGATCCTTTTGCCAAAATGAATGTTTAATCACACAACTCGCAGCTTCTATTAAATTGACATTAAAACATTACTTTTTCAATAGAAATTTTGGATACGTACAGCAGCACATACACATTTTGAATAAAATTTTGTGAACCACCCTAATGATGCCACATGACAGGTTTCATTGACTTTTTGTATCAAGAGTTGCCCGCAAGCATCAAATGTTAATTACTCTTTTTTAATTCCTGTATCAAGAACTTGTTCATCAGCGTGCACAGTGGTGATTTGTTGATGCTTTACTCGTTAGTGACAGTAATCTTTATTGGTGCAACTAAAACAAGGCCCATGTCTCAAGAATTCAGCATCATCTTACGTAAAACAAAAAATTTTTCAAACTTCACTTGTTCGTCGATTGAAAGTTAAAGGATTTGCATTATTTGTAATTTAAACCTGTTGGATCTTTTGCTCAGTCTTGTCACGCAAGATTATCATTAACAGTAATACTTCATGATTGATCATGATTTTTTTGGCTATTGTTAATCACCAAATAAAGACTTGTATTAAAAGAAGTTAGAATCAAGCCTAATACAGTAATTTTTTTTTTTTAAAGAAAAAAGTATAAACAAGTGCATTTAAAAAAATCTATCTGTTAAATTTCTAGAATCCTAAAGAACTCATTTAGAATTTGTCATAAATTTATTATATAAGTTCACCTAGAATGTTAAGTATCAATTTCCAGTTAGCACTTTACTCATAAAATTATTTAAAAAGTAGTTTTTTTCACTCTAAAAAAGAATTAACACTAACAGTAGTAATTAAGATTGAGATGCTTTAAGTTAACTGTAGAACAACACATAGCGATATGCTTATAAAGTTGAGATACAAATCTTATATTCTAACTTAATTATGTGACACTAATAGAAATTCAACCCTCGGATGAAAAGTAATAAGAATTAATAACATTATTAAATGACCTTATAAAATAATATCACGTCCGTTGACGTACAAACTTTGTAAATAATCTATTTAGGAACACAATGATTAACTCAGTATCAATCTCCAAACCTATGAATTCTCTAAACCTATGAATTGAAAAAGAATTTACCCTAAATCTATGTGATGAGACTTGTTTTTGACATTATAACCGAGTCTCCACCTAGAAGTTTAGATTTTTATATCTTCCGATGTCTTTTAAACTTTACTTGCTCGAGCAATTGCGGTGAAACAATTATCAGGCCGTGTTGCTTGTTTGAGTTATCATCGAGTCTCCCCGCACACTTGCCAACATTTTTCTTTATCTTTTTCAGTTTCACTTTTTGTTTTCTGAAAAACATGGCCTGGTAATTGTGTCACCGCAATTTAGTGTACGACAATATCATTACTCATTAGAAAGACTTGTACCTACACATATAAAATGACGGAGACTGATACGTTCATTGATGTCTGTGTATATAATTATATATTAGTTCGACGAGTAATGATACAGTTATCAATTTTTGTATAAATTTATTTTGTGTGACATAATTTAATTGGTTGAATTAAATATCACTTGGTCTACATGATTTGTTTTCATTATTTTATATTTTTTTCAACCAATGAATTAATGCCACATCAATTTATACAAATTTAGTTTGTACAAGAATTTATGGCTGTATCATTACTCTTAGTTCGACCGTTCGACTTAGTCACTTAGCCTCTTATTCTTTGAGGAGTTATATTTCAATTTCAAGATGGGGCCGGCTATCTGTTTCAACATTAACGTTAAAAATTCTCTCATTTATATCCGCACAGTTGTTTAGCAGATAATATTGAACTATCAAACAATGACAGAGAAATTGTTTTTTTTTTTGTTTTAAATTTATTTTAAATTGTAGCTATTGTTATTTAATTTATATAACAATTAATAAATTGTAAATGGTTAGTGGGATGCACCGATGCGAATAAAACAAAGACAATACAAGAGATGGAGATGGATTTGATTTATTGGACTCTAATCTTAGGAGTTCTTGTTTTTACTTTACACTTCATAGTTTGATTTTGATATTTCCTATAGTTGGGTTAGAGATAAGAAATAAAAATAAAGCATGTGGGAGGGATCACAGATATAAGAAGAGAAGCCATTAAATTACACTTTTAACAGTACAGGTGATTATGGAAGTAAGCACCTATAATAAAAATATTGTTTATTTTTTAATATTTTAATGTTAAATATTTTAAAATAGAGGCAGATGAGATAAAATAAGAAGGTGAAATAGTGTTACTTGATCTTGCAGTGTATTAGGTTCTGTTGCATGTGGGCTATATGTTTTTTTTTTTTTCATTTCTTTGAAAATATGAGATATGTGATATTCTCACTAATCAACTGTATGTGTATCAGAATTAACATTCTAACATCATTTTATATTATGGAAATATGAAAATTATTTTAAAGGTCTTATACATAGTACTTCTCCTTAATGTATATAGTTGAGCAACTAAAATTTAGTAACGCATGGTATTGAAATAAATTACGTGAAAAAAATTAATGTTACAAAACTAACAGTTAATTTTCAAGTTAGTTATAAATGTAGGACTCTCCAGGCCATTTCTATTTGTTTAGTCTAGTTGCTGTAAATATTTGGCATTTGGCAATATTTAATTCTAATCGTCTTAACATTTACATATTAATACACTCCATAGTCTATATACTGAGATATTCTGTAAGTATAAATAATCTATTGAACTAATCATTAACACCAAAAAAGAAAAAGAAAAAGAAAATTAGCTTCTTAGTAAACATCGAACAAGTTAAATTGGTCTGTGACAATTCTCAAGAACAAGTAATTAACAAGGGATGTACTTGTTAATTTAGTATGTAGCCCATGGATTGCGTTAAAATAATGCTATTGCGTTAAATCTTTATATTCTTTCATTCTAGCTAGCTGTTAAATCTGTAGATGGCAATAGCATCGTTCCATTTCTAAAAGAATATGATTTTTTTTTTTTTTTGATAAGTGGGGAATATAACACTAGCTTAGCTAGAGAGAGAACAGACCACTGTTTGGTGGAACAGATGATCAGAGTCGCGTAGGGGGGAAAAAAAAAGGGAGAGAGAGAGAGAGCGTATAGAACACTGCAAGTTAGTACGTTGCGTTTTTGCAATATTCTCCATTCCAAAATCCAAATGGTCGTTTTACCCAACAATATATATACAATTAACAACACTAAACCTTAATTAAATCCTTAAGCATGCATTAATTAATAATCATGCCTCTGATTGATTTTTAATTAATTAACCAACGACCAAACAGCAGCGCATGAGCTGTAGCAGCAACTCTTTTCTGACCTTCTCCTACACTCGTCCCACAACCTAACAACGTTGCCGTTAACCACCGTCAAATCCTGCCAACGGTACCACCCCATATCCCCTATTCTCGCTGTCAGTCTCACCCTCTCCCACTCCCACGACTCTCCACAACTACTAACGCCGCCGTCGTCGTCGTCGTCATCCCCCCATTCTTTAACCACCGATGTCACCTCTCCGTCTCCGTTACTCTCCCTCTGTTCTTCTTCGTAATAATACAACGTATACTTCGACCCCTCTGTCACCCCCTCAACGTCTTTAACGTGGTTAACTGACGGAAGAGCTGCAGCAGGGGCTGGAATGGGGCACTCAACGGAGGATGTGTTAGCTGACGGCCGAGGTTGTTGGTGGTCCGGCTTGTCGAAAAACGAGGTGGCTCTGATCCTCCAAAAACTGATAGTGGCGGTTATAACGGCGACCCACGTCCATAGATTATTGACGATGGTGAAAACGCCAAAGCTGGTGTAACTGAATGTAAGCGCTTCGAGAGGAGACGATGAATCTAGCATGTTGTTCATGATTGATTATTTTATATATGGTGACTGGAGATGAAATGAAATGCTTAGTTCATTTTGCTGCTTTTTTTTTCTTTTTTCTTTTTGTGGGAGAATACAAAGAGGCTCACCAGCTGAAGTTAATATAAGGAGAGACGGTAGAGGACGTGAGCCGTTGGATGAGTCAAGTGGAGACTGGGATCTGATGAGAGATGCCGAGAATCGAGAGCCAAGATGCTTTTTGACAGTTTTGTTAAGGAAGATCCAATATTTATACCCATTGATGGGTCTTTGCATTGACACGTGTAAGGCCAATCCCCGAATCCTTTCCTGCTCCTTCCGATAACTGACCTAGCACTGGGCAAAAAAAACCGAGACCTAGAAAATCGAACCAAACAATGGTTCGGTTGGAGTTCGGACCGGTTTTAATTCTTATAAATATCTGAATATCTTATTTATAAGAAAAAACTGAAATTCCGGTTTGGTTCTCGGTTCACTCAGCTAAACTGAATAACCGAACCAAAGAACTGGGATGTTTTTGTAATTTTACCAAAACATGAAATGTATTATATGTTAACTGGCTATGCAAAATGATTATAATAGACTTGTTCACACACGATTGTTATTTTTATTTTGTATTGTAACGGTTGTTATTTTTATTTATCTTTACAACTTTATGTATTGGAGTCTAGATCTGTATTCTTTAATCTTAATATTTCATATTTTGTTAGTAGTAGTTAGTAAGACAGTAGTGATGAATGTGTTTTGAGTACTTTGTGTTTATTGTTAGTATTTGTAATGAAACTATGATAAACAGATTGCTGAGAAAAATGATAAACAGATTGAAAAAACTGAACCAAACCGAATCGAATCGAACTAAATTAAACAGATCGGTTTCATATTCAGTTTTTATTCAATTGTTTTTATAAAATAATCGATTTTAATCGGTTTTGCTCAATCTCAAATCAAACCGAACTAAACTAAACCGAACCATGCCTACACCTAAACTGACTAGATCTTTTTGACAGTTTTGTTTGTAGCTGTTTTATTTCAAATATTCTTGTAGTGGAGATTAAGTGATATATTTGTGTAATGAGAAAGTCTAATATTTGTAATTGCAAGAATCAATTGTTTTTTGTGGGTAATTAATGGGATTGTAATGAATTCTATCGTCCCATCCTACTAAAATTTTTACTTTTTAATGTTAGTCTAATAATAATGCTTTGTATCCATTAATAATAAAAATTTAGGTAATGCTATCTATTATAGAGAGGAGAATTCCAAGTATCTCGAGTTCGAAGCCCAACTAACGTGGGTAAAGAGAAGATTAAGTAGCCGTTAGACTAAATAATTAAAAAAAATATGATAGCCGGAGACCAGGGCCATATTAGGTACAGAAATTACAATAAATAATATTAAAAAGTAACATAAACTAAATATGAAGTACTTATCAGTTCTATGAAATAATATTTTTTATGCATAACAAAATCCCCATATGCGTCTTTGATCAATTCCATCGAGTTGAGAAAAATAAAATAAAAAGGATTTGGACAATCGATCCTCACTCTACTTTCAAGCATTAAGTCAAGTTTTTTTGGATTCTACCTCCTATGTAGATTTATATACAAGCGGTCTTTATAAACATTTCTTGAATTCATCACATATTCATCAATTATTTTCTTTTCATTAATTATTGTTACATATTAACACCAATCCAAGTAATTCTTAAAGATTGATCAAACAATTTTCAAGTAGTTTCATTTAACTGACCATCCAAAATTAAATTCTGAAAAAAGTAGAGACTATCAAATCAATTTAGACATTAGCCACCCCTTACCCTTATACATATATACATACATACATACATCAATACCAATCTACATCCTCCAAAATACTAATCAATCTCAAATTTCTTTTTAGTCCAACCCAACACAAAATATAAACAATTAAAACGACTTGGTGGCGTCTACAATACCAAAAGCTGCTCCCAATACAAATGCACTTACTTCCGAGCTCGTATCGTTCATTTCCTAGAAGCTACAATGAAATAAAATTTTTCTTTCCTTTTTCATTCCAAATGTTATCATCTATCAACCGCTTCATATCAAATTCACTTTAGCATAAATTGAAGCAAATGATAAAGCTGTACTTCTAATGCCATGGAAAGCAGAATTAAGCAAAATCACATTCATGTCCTAAGCTGTACGCCTGTACTAATTGTACAGGGTTCTGTACCAAGTCTGTGTAATAGTGAAGGCATGCTTTCTCATGCAGCAATCAGGCAGTTTAGGTGTAACTTACAAATCAGCCAAAACGACTGAAAGGTTTTTGTCAACTTCAATAAGAATGATGATACTTGTTGGGTACCCAATGACACACACAAACACACAGAAACAACCTTTCAGTGACAGCACCACAAAACCTGAAGCAAAACACAGGTACGAGCTTAGTAATTTTGGCTATTCAGTAGATACTTCATAAGCAAGTAAATGACATTTGATGTTTGTTAATTCTACTCCATTTTTTGTTACTGTTCAACAAATCTCAACTTGCCATATAAGCAATTGAAACTCAGCCATAATAACGAAACCTGAGCTACAAAATCAACCTGTTCTAGAGTAGTGGCTTCAGGCTCCAAGCTCTAACAATTGGACGAGAAACTAAAGGTAAGAAAACTGAAATAAAGATAAAGGCTAATCTTTCAGCAAGTTTCAAGCCAAACTAAAGGAAATTTGGTCCACCAAGTTATATCGACTGATAATTTATTGTAGTCATGAAGTCATTCAAGCCGGTGCCACCAGAAATGCAAAATGTAAATGACCTGTCAAGTAACTAGCATCCAGACTCCAGATATTGAGTATTACAATTACATGTGTGCATTGATTTTGAACAATAGCTTCAAAAACTTGGTACGATAGTCATAAGTGGAATATGTGCATCACTAGGAAAGCCCACAGCCTTGTAAATTCATTAAGTGGAATATATGGTCAAGCAATCAAGCCCATCTCACATATGATTTTCTGAGCAAATTATCAAAGAATCAAGCACAAATTTTTGTTGGCTCCAACTGAGGCTATTTATTTTGAATTTCACCATATATATAGTAACTGCAAAAATGGAAGCTTAACTTGAAAGTTAAAAGATACAATGTTGTACTCTGATATAACAAAGAATTTGGTAGTTTAAAATGCTAAAAACTGTCTACTGGAATCATTTGATCTATAATGTAATGTCACATACAGTTTATTAAGCACCTAATATAATACAAAAACAATGATTAGGGATAAGATATCGCATGATCGAAAAGGTATAGGAGCTACAAAAATGGAGGACAACATCCTCTACACTCACCAAGTACTTCTCACTGGTGTTTTTTAACGTCTAGTGAGGTTTCGGTACATAACCATCTACAGCAAAGTTTCGGGTGGCAGCCGGAAGGGCCAAACGAATTCCATCAAGTTCAGGACTTGCTACTATTTGACATCCCAGACGAGACCTGAAAAATTAAAACCATAAAATTCAATCTAAGTTGAATATCAAAAAGTTCTTATTGCAGGATAGTACCGAAAGACCTTACGTCTCTGTAAGCCCAAAGGCAAGATCCAACATGTCATTTTCTTCATCAGTTGGGTCTTCTAATTTATTGTAGTAGTCCATGTCCTAAAAAAGATTAGATAATTAACTACTCATAGGAACATATTCTTGAAAATATTCAAAATTCAAAATATAAGGCCATTAGTGTACCATCACAATCACATGACATGTTGAGCAGGCAAGTGAGCCTTCACATGCACCTGAGATGAAACAAAAGCAGATCATTAGCTTTCAAGCCATGATGTAGAAGTAGAAACTGAAGAGCATGAAAATAATTCATTCATGTTGTACCTCCTGAAAATTGGTTCTTAAGTTCCAAACAACATGGAGAAAAGCACAGAACATAAATAAATAAATAAATAGATAAGGTGCACATGACAAAGTTGAAATATTAGAGAAACTGGTTTTTTCCATGTACTTTCTAGCAATAACATTTATGAAAACAGACTGAAACTGAAATACCAGGAGTTACAGAATATTAATTAAAGAAGAAAAAGAAACAGCATAAAACACAGAACATGAAAAGCATCAGAATCCTTGCCTTCGAGTTCTATATCATTTTCGTGAGCCGCTTCTAACATAGACATTCCAACTGGGACCTTAATGTTCTTTTCTTCTCCATCCTTATCGACAAATGTCACGTTTATCCTGCATAATAAGCTCTCGAATAAGAAGAAACACTAAATTACCTAAAGTTCAGAATAAAACTAGAGGAAACATATAGCCATTGTGCATTTTCAGGAAAGAGGATTGACATTCTGTCCCTACTCCCTAGAAGCAAAGAAGTTATTGTGATAAAGTAGAACACTAGAAAGTACAATGATAATGAAAAAGGTGTACTGCAGCGATGAATAAGTAGTAAATACAAAATCAAACATAAAATGCAGTGACATAAGTTCTACTATTACTATTATTTCCCTTCCCGTGCCCCATCTCATCATTAATTTTTCTTTCCTCACATTCATTTTCTGTACTACTCTGTAGCAGCTAGCATAGCTTCACAACCTAGTACTTTTGTTTGCTGCATATCAAAATTCATTTAACAATGGCACACAACTCCAGTGCAAAACATGCAAAGCATGTGCAAGGATTGTTGAGTCTTAACACAGAACACATTCATTATATGTTCTACTTCATGTAATGCATAGCATTGACAGGATTGTAGACGCAGATCATTTAGACTATTGACAGACGATTGACAGGATTGTAGACGCAGATCATTTAGACTATTGACAGACGAAGCTATAAATTCATTAACATAGATGCCAAAAGGAAAATTGTCCTTGCAACTATCTTATATCTTAATTTACTTCCTCTTTTAGTACGTACGAGTTAAGAGGGTATCTCAACTTCAAATCAAACAGCTTACATGTCTTTCTGTTTGCTGGTTCCATGAGAAGCATCATTTTCAGCTGTAGTAGAAAACTGTGGATACTTCTGAAATATGGACCCCCGGAACACCCAAGGGTCTGACTGTAATTCAATCTGTTTACCATAAAGAAATGGAAAACAAATACAGTTAAAAAATACAATTTCCAGAATGAATAATTAATTCCAAGTATCAATCACCTAGCACAGCTTTTGACAAAGAAACAAGAAGAAGTTCTCACCCAAAGTTCTCAACTCATCCTTTCTCTTGCTATTTAAGCAAAGTAGAAATTAATCTCCTCAAAGGAACTAGTGCACTGGTTGCACCAGTGATTCATCTGCTAAATCATTTCAAACCATAACTATATCTTAAATTTTGTGGCTGACATACTGGGTATTCTGCAGTTATTCTAATCCATATGAGAAAGCCAGGTTGTACATTTTGTACCCTGTGGCTTAGAAGCCAAAGAATAGCTACAGCTTCTATCCTATCTGTCTTCCACTAGGCCATTAAGAAAATCGGAACATGTTATTTCAGTGACTCTTTAAGGAACCAACAAAATGGGAATACTCAGAAGCCAAAAATATAATACTGTTTCATGTTGAAGATAACAGTACATTACATTCTATTCCTTATTCTTATTCTATTTTTTTCATATTCAGTATCTGAACAATTCATGTTGTAGTAGTTATCAAAACATCTACCTGTGATTCCAATTAGTTTAGAATTCGATTATTTTTACATGAACTATGAAAAGCATGGATGAGGCCGTCAATAATCACATTAGCCACTTCTAATCAATCATGTGAACAAAAAATGCACAACAACCAAATATTGGATAGGATGCCGAAAATAAAGATTACTAACCAAGGGTCGCCAATGTTGACGTGTACATCCTGTTCGAGATATAGATGTACATGCACCTGCCAAGAAGGAAAAAATTGAGAATGAAACAGATTAACTAGAAACCAATGCTAATTTTGAAGAAAGCGAAAAAAAACGAAAATTAAAAAAAAAATTAATTTTATAGTTTAGCTAAATAACTTCATAAAAAGATAAATAAATACATGAAGAAATAACAAAAATTGTGATAATAAAAAAAAAAAGAGAGTTAGATATGGAAAGCACACAGACACACCTCTGGAGAGCTCTTTAACCATAAAAGCTCCAACTCTTAAAAGCCTAGGAATTAACATAGCTGTTGCATTTTTGAGAGAATGAATTAATAATAATTAACTAAGCCTGATAACAGAAATGAAATCGCGGCCGTACGAAGACAGATAAAAAAACACCAATAATTTGCAGTATTCAATATGCTAAAAAGCCAACAAAAACTTAAGACGCAAAGTAAGTAAAAGTTTCTTTTACCTAAAAGATTCAAAGCGGTCGAACAAGGAGAACTTTGAGACTCGACTTAAGTATTTGAGAAGAAAATAACTTTCGAGAGCTTGCACACAGAGAGAGAGAGAGGGGTAGAGAAAAGACCAGCTTGTGAAGATGGGCCTAAAATGGTTGCGTTTAGGGTTTAGTTAAGCGTACGCCTTTTGACACCCCTCATAATTTCTCATGAAGCCACTTTCTTTTAAATGAAAATCAATTAAACTTTTTTTAAAAAATTTTTTAATAAAAATTTTCCATCGCCCGATTTCATAATTCAAATTTATATTTTTAATTTAATTGAAAAAGTAATTTTAAAAAATGTAAGAATTTAGAATTATGAAGATATATAAACTATATATTAGAAAGAAAATAATTTAAGGTTTTAAGATTTTTATTTATTTCATAAATAAAGCGTAAAAGAAATATTTTTAAAATTTTAGAAATTCCTTCTTAGTTTTACAAACTGAGGTGGCAAATTTCATCGTTAATTTGTAACTAGCAATTGGAAATCGACCATGTCAATACACAAATGCAAATTAAGGTTACGTGTTAGCAAAAGTTGCATCAAGATTTCACTTTTTATTACTCTACGATGGTGCTTAAAACTTATTTTTTTAAAAATGTGAAAACCTCAATGTACTCCATTCTTGTTTAAAAAATAAGGGCAAATATAAGACGTGTTTGATAAAATTTTTATATTTTTTAACAATAAATGAGAATAAATTAAATATTGTCATTCTAAGTTGGGGATAAATTAAAGTTTCAAAAGCATATATGGGGAACATTGATACCAAATGATAGTAATAAACAGTCTTACAAAACAATCTACAGAATAAGAGAGACCAAAATCATATAATATATATGGAGTAACAGAATAATCTGAACGGCTACCGTGCATTGTTCAACTAGAAGTTTAATCAGACTCATTCGAAGGCGTGACATTGACAAATTAAAACCTTATAGTTAAAACCTTATATTGGGAATGTGAGAAAACTGAGATCAAATAAAAGACTATCAGTGGAGAAGCAAAGTCTCCCAAGTGCCTGAAGTTGAGAAAACTGAACGTGCGCATGTATTCAAACAAAGATAGGTCATCACTGATTACGATAACAACTTATGACTGGTAAATCAATCATCAAAATACAGATTCCTTCTTTTATCTTGTACTCCACATGAAAATCACATCTAGTCAACTATACAACAAATAATTAGATTATAAAAAGCCTTTAAAGCAGAAATTTGAAACAAAAATGATGAACTAGTAACCATATGGTATCTGATAAATTCCACAAGAGCTTGGACCATTGAGTAAATTGCTGCTAGAAGATGATGCCCAATGCCCACATAATATGTTCAAAATGTGATCTTTAGTCCCTTCCACAAGTTTTGGCTGACATACAAGAGCAATCATGCAGAGTGAAAGAATCAAGAAATGTAGAAAAGCTTTTAACCAAGTCTGTCACCTCTATATTTTTGGTTTCAGAGTCACATTGGTTATCCCTATTCCAGATTTAGGTTGATAATGTTCATCTGTATCCACCTCTTCGATTTCCTGGACAACAGAGTTTATGGTAATTAGATTAACATCAACTACGAGTGCAACTTCTTGAATTGAAGATCTTGGAAATACAAATTCAAAACAATATGGCAATCATTACCACATTGCATGACAATAAACAAGCTAATATGTACAAGGCTTTTTTTTTTTAAAGAAAAATAATAAAGAAATAAATTGTAGTAGAGTAAAAGGTGTATATTTTAAATGCTATGCATCCATATCCATTTCCCAAGTAAATAAACCATGTGGCCCTACATAGTTTGTTGAAAAGATTGGTAACTAAAAGTGGGTAACTTAGATTGTGAATCAATAAACACAAATGAACTAAAGTTTTATTACCTGAACAACATCCTCTCCCTTGATTACCCTTCCAAAAATAATAAGCTTCTCATTTAGATCTGGCATTGGTGCAGTTGTGATGTAAAGGTCAAATCCTTGGTTGTCATGTTTTGCCTTAGAAGTTCCAAGCATGAATGCTTCGTGCTTCAAACTAATCAAACATCAGAAAACTCATGAATCAGTGATCACAAACTACCAACAAGTCACATGCCACAACATTATTGACATATGGTAAACCAATTGAGAAGAGGATAAGAAAGAAAACATAAGAAACCTAGAGCAATTCAAATTAGCAACCTTGTATCTAGTTGACTGTAGTGTTTTCCTCTTGTGGTCCAATCTTCAATACTGCCCAGCTTATCGGTATCCCCTGCTTGAATCACATAGTGCTTTATAATATGACGAAAAAGCATTCCCCTTAAGCGCCCCCTTTGACTGCAAATAATTCATACTTCATCAAGGACAATTGTGACTGAAATGTGTTATGCCAAGCACAAATCAGCATTTGATAGCATAAAATTCTCAGAATGCAGTGAGCTTAAGCAAACCAAAAGTCGGCAAACTATCCACTCATTTAAAGATTTTGAGTTCATGATTAATTAACAACAGCAAGTATTGAACTGGTGATATAAATTTTTATCCTAAATGTTCACCAATCTATCAACACTTAACAATAAGATTCTGCTTAAAGCTTTCATTCTTTGCTCATTTATTAATCTATATGATAAATTACCATAGAAAAACCTGAAATGCTGATTACTATAAATAATTCACGTGCTTTATTAAGTGATTCTAATTTGCATTAGACCAAACTGGTACAAACAACATCCCAAATACATATGTATCATGTTTAGACTTCAACACAATGTCTTTGGTTAATATATTTGTTTAACTGACAGACCAAGTATGTCCTCAGAGGCCTATTGGTTAATATGCTTGAAATAACATAGAAGAACATTAACATTTCACTTACATTATAAGAATTATTCACGAATGAGAAAATAACAAAATAAGTAACATTAATGTAACTTAAAAATGAGATAAAACAATAGTTTCAGTACTTACCATAGGTCAATAAATTCATCAACTACATCAGGTGAGCTATCCTTAAAAAGTTCCACAGTTATCGACCCTTTGTGGGTGTCTATTATCTAAATATAAGAAAGGAAAAGGTAAAACAATATCATAAAAGGAATCTGAATTGATTAATGTTTCTTGAATACAGCATAGATGCCTGTGATAGACTAGAACTATCCAAGTCTCCCACAAAAGCCAATAGTTAAAATTAAAATACAGTTTCAGTGAGATCTAAAAGACATTAAAAAAAAATTACTTATTCTTTTACATAATTCTTGCAAACTTGATAGAAAATTTAAATTAATCTTGTTTCATAGCCAGTAATCATATAACATGTACAAGCCCACGAAGATATACATATATCAGTAATCAATCTCGAAAAGAACTAGTTAATCAGGATAACTAAGATACTGCAGCCCAGCATGTGAAGAAACGTACCGCGTATCCAGGGAGATCAGATTTCTTTGAATCCGTGAAAGAATTCTCATCCTACAAACACAAAGAAAATAAGAGAAGTTGAGACTGAAATCTTAAATGTAAGTCAAATAAAAATAGAAATGACAAAATACATCTTGCCTTATCATGGGAACAAAACTTAGATGAAACATTCATAAGACTGTACCTCAACAATTGATTCATGGTTTTCCACTTGAAAGCTTGACCTAAACACAAAACAACAAGAATTTATCGCTCAACACAATAAGGTTAAAAATTTCTTATTTCTGCAAGAAAAATTAAATAATATGAAATAAGAGATTTTCATATTGCAAAAAGATCACAAACCTTTGGGACCAGTGTTTATAGGAAGAGAACAGAAAACACGACGCCAGGACAACAATCAAAGTGAACAAAACGATACTAGTAACACTTATTCGATTTGGCCCTTTCTTCCGTTTACTTTGTAGTAGCAGAGCTTGAGGCTTAATCCTCGCCATGAACTGCAGGCTTCAATTTAACAGCTATAAAATAATTAAAATTAAAACACAAAAAAAAAATCTTTTTTCTTTTTTAAATTATTTTCAAAAGGCCGAATTTGCGTGAAATGTGAAATATAAAACAATTTAAAGCAATTTTCAAATTAAATTCCGGTGATAGACGTCAAATTTAATTGAACCCTAAAAATGGAAAGCAGAATGAATATAGCGGGAAAATTGCGGGGAAACTTTTAAGTACCTATGTTTCCTTCGTCGAAGTGAACCTTTCTCTTCGCGACAATAAACTAACGTTTACAGTTTTTACTGATCCCCTGGGCTTTGGATAATTGGATCCCCTTGCTTTGCTCGTGGAAAAATTTACGGTTGCAGCTTTTCACATTCCTTTCATTTTTGCAATTTGGCTTGTATACGTATGCAGATGGCAAATTGCCAACCGCCATCACCTAGGCTAGGGTCCAGCTGATGTTACCCATTTTTTGTCTCTTTAAATTTTTTACCACCATTGACCTAGGTTTCTAATTAAATGACTTGTTGTTACATTTATGAATTACTAATATATATTTAAATTAATACATTTTACTATTAATTAATAAATTAATTAATTTAATATAAGTTAAACTATGTGTATTATTTGCTAACAATAGTTGATGATAAATATTATATGATTTTTTTTTTTATTTTAACTTTACGACAACTAATTTTTTCTCATCTATGTGAACATGATTCAAACTCCATACCTCTTATTTTCAACACAAGAAATTTTACTATCGCAAATAAATGAAATGTAAAAAATATGAAAATAAAATTTTATTTCATATTCTATGCAGTTAATGCTTTTTTTTTGGTAACATAATATTTATTTGACATATTATCAATTATTTGATTGTGTAATAAAAATGTTTTAATTTACCAGTAACAATAAAGTGTTAGTTTATGAGTCTACAAAATCTTTTTTTTTTTTTTTTGAAGAAGTACTTTTGTATTTTTGGTTGAGTTTTTGTCCTTGAATAAAAAGAATAAATTTATTTGCACACTTAAATAAATTGACATTTGTTACTTCATCCCAACATTTTAAATAGTCATTAACGCACATGTATACAGTTAAAATCTTTCATTAACTTAACTGAGATAATCGTAAATATATATATATATATATATATATATATATATATAGTTAATCCTATTTGAAAATAATTTAAATATTTCTTTATTAAGAATAAACTAAAAATAAATATTTTATATTCTTGCTTCTTTCTTGCTAACCTCACATATACACAAGAGTAGAGATGGCAATTTGGGATAGTGGATCATGCTTATATCATGTAATTAAATTTGAGGTAACCCAAACTCAATTCATTTATTAATTATGTAAGAAATCTCAACTCTACTAAACACATTTATTATCGTGTTATAACTGTTTTACCTATTAAACAAAATTTTATTTTATTTTATAAAAATATATTTTTATATTTTCTATATATTTTGGAGTGCTATCTTCTTAAACTCTAATCAATTTTGCTTTAATTACAAATAAATGGTTGTTAAAAATATGAAAATTCAACACATATTTATCGATTAAAATATAAGTCAATTAATATAATTAATTAAATAATTAATCATGTCATAAATAAATTATTATATTTAAAGCCAAACCCAATACAATTATTAATTGAGTTGACAACAAAGGATAGCAAGTAAATCCATTCAAGTTGAATATCCAAGAATTTGATCTAAATAAATTGAATATTCCATCCAAAATATTTTGAATTATGTTTATTTGATTTTCATCTATGAACTTGAATAATATTAAGTGTATGAGTCTAAAATTGAAAATTAAAATTAATATTTAAGTTTTACAAATTAAATGAAAAATCAAAATAACTTTGTCAAAAATTATTGCACCGTCGACGTCAACAATGATGGCACCATCACCAGAAAATAGAAGCAAGTGAATAGAAACACAAATACCGTCAACAAATTAAAAATTCCCTAATCTATAAATGGTGGTAACGCTGTCGAATAAAGAGATATATCAGCGATGGATGCGCCTTCCAATGCAAACAGCCATAGCAAGACTGCCATGATTATGCGGCGTTTCAAGGTTCATCGCCACCTTTAACAACCAAATTGACAGTATTTGAATCACATAAAGGTGGCAGTGTAATGTAACTCAACATGATTTTGTGGCGAAGTTACGGTAGCAACCATTTTTTGAAGGCATGTACGACCCTATAGATCACCTTTTCTATCATTGAGACTATCATTGTATAGATCATCCAATTTCAAGTCTAATGGCACCCTTCATGCCCCCGTTCAATCAGTAATGCCATCACCAATGACATAATAGTCGTCGCCAACGATTATCCATATTTTTTAATGTGAAAACTTTTTGTAATTAATTTAAAAAACAAGAGTAATAATTTTGTCTTTTTATTTTGTTTCTATATTAAAAATAATTTTTAATTATCTTTTAATATCAATCATTTTAGGAAATCAAATAAACAAATAAATAAGAAATTTTTTACGTAAAACAAATTAATTAGTTTTTCACATTATGCAAAGTGCAATGATTTATGGTAATATTAAATATTCATGTTTACCTCTGCATATCCATATTTGTATTAATTACACTCATGGACATCCACATTCATAGTTTTGCCCTTTAATAAATATCAATGATAATAATTGAAACGAGCACGTGGCTGAAAAAGAAGGAATTTTGAGGCTGTCTTGATTTTCAATCTATATATGCGAAGGGAAAAGGAAAATTATATTTATAATCAAAAAAATTTTAAATCGTTTTCTATTTTTCAATATTTTCCGGACAATGCAAAAAAAAAAAAAAAAAAGTTCTAAAAATAACTACTATTAATGTACGATTCGTAGTATTCAAACAACACAGGTTTTCAAGTTTTACAATTATTTTGATTTTATAGCGTACTGTAAACCAAACAACCAATGCAGTGAAAAACTTACGATGATGCTCAGAATGTAGGGAAAGAAGCAAATAATTTAAATTATCAAGAAAAAGCAGAAGAAGATTTTCCGTTCTATCATTACGAAGCCTTGCACTTAAGAACCAAGATATTACCCATCCATATCGAAGACACTCTTCTTCTAACTATTTCTCTCTACACCATTGGGTGAAGAAACTTGTGAACTAATTTCGCAATACATTACAACAAATAAATCACAGCAACATCAACTCTAATCTTTCATTACATGTATAATGTACATGCAAAACATGAGAGGGCAAGATTCACATGAAATTCACGTCATCTTCTTGTTGTTCCAGGACAATAGTGGCAAGAGCAAGTCTGTACGCTGAGGATCTTAAGTTTCGAACAAGAACATATATCTCTTTCCTCCGCTGCTTTTCTGGCATCTCATTCCATTGCTCCTCCCTAAGAAAAGCCAGCAAAACTGCCTCGCAGAAAGCCTGTGCCACAGGCTTCTTGCTAAAAATAAAAAAAAAAAACAATTAAGTTTTTATGAGCAGAGTAAAATAAGTTTGATTAAAACAGGAGTTTGGGGAGTCAAAATGAAGCAAAAATGATGTACACTAACCTCCCTCGAACAAATCCAGTTGTGACAAAACCAATTGGCCATCTATGAGAAACTCCGCTAGCAGGATCCTCCGGTATCTGGAGTTCCCAATTACCAGAAGACAGTTCTTTGAAATATGAGCTCACTGAAGATTGAGGCATTTGAAGTTGAACCTCATTAATTCCAGAACTGCAAAATACAGACAAGAGAGATGTCGGATAAACAAGGAGAATAGTTACTACACAGATAACTAGCTTCATATGAAATGAGCGTTAGGAGAGAGAGAATAAAATTAGGAGGGAAAGAATAGAAGTCCTCAAAAGTCTTTTTCCTCTTCCCTTTCAAAAATGCTCTAAGACTGAGCAAATCCCAAAAGTCAGTTACTTCCAAACATCTGAACTGCAAAGTCTCTAGCACATATCATCAAATCACTAGCTAAATTAAATTCAAAGAAATCAAGCTCACATAGCTTTCAAATTGCATGGATATTACAGATATATTAAAAAAAAGTTTGAAAATAAGTACCTCGAAGTCCATAATGATATGTCAGTAAGCTGAGGCGCGCATACAACAGCTCCTTCTTCAAAAACACCTTTCTTGTGAGCATGGAGAAGAACTCTAAGGAAACACAATTTTTGGTTATAATTAATTTGCTTAATCATATTTCGACTATGATCAAGGTTGCTTTGGTTTTTCATTAACTTCACAAAACTCATCTTCTGACTAGCAACATGGGGAAATAACAGCAAATGATCACCATGGATCTCATTCATGAAGTATGTCAGCATACTGGATGTCCTTGCTACAATTCTGTCAAATGAATTACCTTGGCAGACCAATGATGCAGTATCCCTCCTTCCACATCCTGTATGCGATGAAGAATTATCATCAACCATGTTTTTTGTACTTGAAATATTAGTATATTGCCCTCCAGTGGCTACATTGTTCAAGGAAACACTAACAATATTCCATGGGGGTGGAATGGGAATTCTCAAATGCCTTATATTAGCAGGCCATAATTCTGCTTTTTCATCAGCAGCAGCAGCTTCAATCCCCATAGAGGATGAGTATGCATTACAATCTGGAAAATCTGAAGGAAAATGTGGTTTTCCAATCTGCAAAAGAGAGAACATTTACACGCAATGTTTTGATCAATTGCTCAAAACTACAATTCAAAGGCGCACACACTTACATTACATGCAATCCAGTGTTTCTCCCTTAGACCAATTGCATGAACCCCCTTGGAGACAATAGGTATCCAGAAGACTCTAGCCCAACATATTGGGAGTATAACGGACCATCTGAGATACAAATTTTATTTTTTTGATTAACTGAAGGGAAAAAAAGAAAGGCACAGAAACAATAAGTGAACTTCAACGAATGGAAAATACAAAAATTTATTTTCGATGAATATACGTGATATACTCAAAAGCATGAGAGGACTAACAGAAGAATTAAAAAGAGAATATATATTACCCCATAAGTGAGTCTCTTTTATCATTATTTCTCAGAAGCAGAACAGGACAAGATCTCAAGCACTGCACCTCGTTTGAAGTCTTCCATTTCCCTGATTTTGGATCATCAAGGCAAAGGTAATCCATACGCATCTGATATTTTTCCATGCAAAGTTCATTTTCTTTCATGGGGGGACTTATTCCACAGCTAACATCCCACAAACTTTTGTCATTGACAATGCCACTACCTTCGAATTTTGACCATGATGAAGAGAGCAACTCTTCTCTCGTCTCTGAAATTCCTGGTAATGCAACCTGCTTTTTAGTTTCATGATCTAGTTCATCATTAAGCGTCAATGTAGAAGCCGACTCTGGAACATCTTCAATCCTTTTATCAGGAAATGAACGAGGATCATTGACTGTTAGATGCAAAATTGCACAAGAAGAAATTTGCTCTTCATTCTCAAGGGGAGAACATATTTTGGATTGGGAATCATCTTGAGCCTCCAACATTGAACATTTCTTCAGTTGCTGAGAATTTTTTGAAGTACTGCAGAGCCAATCAACACAATTTAGTCGATCTTAAAGGCTTAGCTTAAAATGATCAAATTTGCATAAAAGAAACTAACCTATTAACAGGCCGTAGTATCTTTTGAAGAAGTTGAAATGCCTTTGATCCAATAACTTCTAGTTTTGCAAGTTGGCCCTCGAGTGAAAAACAATTAATCAAGGTGCTGGTCTCATTCATCTAGATTATAAGACATTAAACATACAATGGAATTTATCGTAAGTAAATAATACATTACAAGAAATTTTCATTTAATCTACAGTTAGATTAAATGAAAATATTTTATTTCAACAGGCAGCTCAAAATCATATCAGAAAGGCCTCCCAAATAACCACAAATTTGAGGTAGGGAGATCAAGCCTGCTAAAGTAGAACTAGTGTATTGTCAATAAAATTTGCTATATAGATGTTCTAACGAAAACCAGCTACACATGCTTTACCTGTTTCTGACAGGCTAATTTTAGGGCACCAAATCCCTCACCAAAAGCTGAAGCATGAATCCATAACCAAAGTTGGCGATAGTGTGAATGACACTCAGTTTCACATGACCCATTACTTCCAACAGAAATAGTGAAATTACCATCCTCTTCTTTACCCTGCCTGTCCAAAGGCTTCCACATATAGGTCACTGGAGCAATAGGCTGAGAAAGAGGTACTCCAAAATGATAAAGCTGAAAAAATAATCAAATATATAAAAGAAAAATTATCAGATATCCATCTTCATTCTTATGATTCATAAGAAAGGATGACACAGGTTGACCTACCATAGCACTTTCATAAATAGCACCAGATAGAACAGAATGAAAACTATCTCCAGATTCAGATGATGGGCAAGGCACCAGTACCATCTGTAGGATAGACAGTAATGAATCCTGGAAATCATAGAACATGAAAACAAGTTTAGACTAATAATCTAATAGGGCTAGTGAAACGTAAAGTAATCATTTGTTACAATCAATTAAAGAAAAGATTCCTAAATTAAACAATGTCACATAGAATGCGAAAAATTTTAAGATAAAAAAATTTACAAGGGACAAAAGGAAATGCCTGCCTCTGGACCCTCCAATTGAACAGCAATGTAATAGCTTGCATCATGTACAACAACTCCTTCTTTGACCCACTTCAACAAAGCCCTACTACCTCTTCCTCTGCATACCACAAACACAAATTATTCAATAAATACGAGATGCCTAGCAAACGCATTAATTCTTCCTCACATATAAACAAAAAATATAATGGTAAAACTAGGCACATATTAATCTTAAACATCCAAATAAGGAATTCATGTTTCTTCACAGAATTTAGCAATTGCAGCAATAACCTAATCATACCTGCCCTGCAAACCAAGAGGAAGATAAAAACCCCACAACTTTTTCATAGTAAACCGTTTAGCATGCCAAACATGAGTTCTGAGCCGCTTTGTACCATCTCCAGAAACAGAGAACCCACTTTCAGGATTCTTCTTAAGCTCTATGCTTCTACGAATTCGACGTGGAACCTTCTTCTGATCCTTCTCAACATTCAAGGAGGCATTGGCTTTATCAACTGCTCCTAATTTCCGCCTCTTCTTTGATCTCTTCTTGGTGATTTGATTGTCATAGGCAGAGGTTCTCCTTCTCTTGTTTCTACGAGACCGAAAATTGTTGTCTAAACGATTTGATACAATTGAGTGAAGACTCTCAATCTCAGAAGCTCTAGCCTCTGCGAATTTCTGCACGTTGAGTTTTCGAGGCGGAACTGATGAAACTTGAGACCGCTTGCTTCCATCGGAAGCCATGCAGAGCATAAATTAATTCCCCAACAATTTGAAGCTCCTATTCGTTCACTAATTAGTGTCCACTGAATTCGCAGTGCCAAGTCTCAGCTTAAGAGCCTCCAGACTCAGCAGGTCACCAATTTATTGTTAACCCAAAAAAAAAAAAATTGTTATTTCTTTTAGATTTCTAAGGAATGAGATTGAATGTGATGAAAGAAAAAAAAAGGCGGAGGAAAATGTTCCGGCTGCTATAGTGGTAAAATCCTTCGGGCAGGTGATTTTTTTTTTTTTAAGTTAATTGCTATAAACAGCGGAAGCTTTTGAAATAATTTGAAAGAGCCTGCTTGTTACTCAGGTTTAAGGGACAGGGACCTAGGGTTTTAGAAGGAAAAAGAAATTAGGCCATGTTTAGAAGTTTTGACTAACTTTCGGGATAAAATACTATTATTTGTATGTTGAAAAATACTCTAAACGCTGTTAGTTTAAAAAAATAATTTATTATAAAAAGGATCATTATATAAATTATTATTAACAACAATTTATTACGAGTTAATATAACGTATATAACACACCCATTGTTTATAAAACAAATAATTATCATGCTTTAAATCATTCAAAAAATTTGTTTCCAACATTTTAAACAATAATCAGTTGAACGAAGAAAAAATAAATATTTTGAAAGATTTTAATAAGACCCTTGTGATCCTTTTAATTTTTCAAAAAATATAATAAAAGTACAGTAAAAAAAATGCTCATCTTTTTTCTTTTTGATTTAAAAATAAAAATAATTAAAACTAAATTAATAAAAGAATTTGTTTACAATTTGACTTGACTATTTGCTGTAAGTATATACATGTCCTTTTGAAAAAATGAATAATTTTATTGATGTTTTGATTAAATAAAAACAACTAATTTAAATGATTTAAGGATTTTTTTTTTGGAAATTTAAAAAGTGTACTAAGTAAAACTTAATTTTTTAAATTTAATAAATGAGTATTCTGAATAATAAAGTATTTTAAAAAAATTTTAAAAAGTAAATAGCTGGAACAAATATCAATCCCATGTTTATTTGAATTGCTCTAATAGACTAAATTTAAAATTTAATCATAAAATTATGAAATTAGCAATACCACTTTTTTTTCTGCTAATTCTTGGTAAGTAGATAATTTATTTTTTAAATAAATTTATTTAATATGAAACGGTATATCTAATAATGCATAGTTTAAATATTTTATGTTTTTTTGTTATAATTATGATTTCTGACTATTCAAGAACTAATTTAATATATCTTTAGTTTTATTATTAGTTTTTTTTTTAAGTTTAATTTAATTTTTTGTGCTACAAACTTATGAACAGTTGATATTTAAATTCAAATACTAAGTTAAATATTCATAGTTTATATTTATTGGTTGTAATTATGATTCATGACTATCCAACAATTAATTTAATATATATTTAGTTTTGTTATTAGTTTTTTTTATATTTAATATAATTTTTCATATTACCTATTTATGAATAGTTGATACTTAAATTCAAAATTCTACTTAAATACTATTTGATTTCTTAAATTTAGTTTAACAACGTCCAATCCAATATTATATACCAAATTTAGGTAAGTACTATATATAATCCAATCTAATTCAATTCAATCTTGCGTGCCAAATGTAACTTGAGGTATTTATTTCTTCTTATAATAGTCTATCAAACCCATCCTGTTGGAAAAATATTAATAAAATATCTTAATTTTAATATAGAGATGCATTGAAAAGGTAATACCTATTCTTATCAACTATATTTTAGTATTTAATTATATTATTTATGTTGGGGTATTTTAATAATTAAAAATTATTTTTTTAATATAGATTTAATGAATAGTTTGGCAGGTTCAAAATGCTCATCCACTATATATAGGGGTGGATTAGCAACTCCCAAATATTACAATATTTTTTACACTTCTTTTAAGCTTTTAGATTAAGGATCAACGATTAATCAAATATAAATAATATAAATGTCAATAAATAGAGATAATATTATTTCTCTCTCTCTTTAACGATAGGGAGCTACTGATCTGTCCCCATACATATAGTCAACGCAGTGTGGATTGTCTCTATTTAATTTTTAACTAAAAAGATAGAGTAAAGTTCCGAGCACCCTTTTAAAACTCTTATGAAACTTCACTTATTATATAGATGGCTCTTATTTTGATAAAATTATAGGAAAAAACAAAAGATCACAACAGAGTTTAAACAAATATTAAACATAATTTTTTTATAACGAAAATCTTATCATTATATAATTTATTACTTTGTTGCCCCAAAATTATTTCCATTTTGAAATAATTATTTATATCATTCAAAGATGGAACGGTTCATGATTTGTGAGCGTAGAAAATATTTTAATTTACTAAATTCATATTTGTCCTTCCAAATAATTTTATCTAACAATAGAATTGTGATTACAAAATGTAGAATTTCAAAGGATTTTAAAGGGCTGTGAAAAGCAGTACCTCAAGGAAATAAACAGATAAGGCGATCGGCCTGACCCTTTTTCATTGGTTTGGGTTGGAGCTTGCAGACGGCAGGCCCTATACCATGAGTTATCAATTCGTCGAGTGTTCATTATTTTAGACCAACACACATGACAATACAAAGCATTTTGTAGATCTTACGACGTTCAGGATGAAACTGGAAACAGCTCACACTCTTGCTTCATGGCTCCTTAATCCGTCACAAAACCAAGAGGATGGAATCATGGAACAGACGTCTCAGGACAAATTAATGTTACATCAGTTAGCATCAAAAGTGGTAAAACCCACTAAACAAAGTGGCGATAAAGTTGACAATGGAATCTCAATAAAAAATGGAATAAAGTGGAAGGAACCGAAGTACAATCCTGTGTAGTGTGAAGTACTGCACAAACAAATTATAGTACACTGCTTGCAACCCTATACGACCATCATCCTAAAGGTTTTCCATAGGTGTAAAAGGGACACTCTTTGGTTTGAAAACACGATACCCCACAAAAACAGAAACACACAATGAGACTACTGAAAGTAGAAGAGCAAAGACACTAGCTGTACTACCACCTGAGCTACCTGGCTCTGACTTGGTTAACAGTGAACTGCCCGAGGAAATATCCAACGGTACCCAATCACAGTTAATAGTATAGTGTCCAGATCCATGCCATGGATTCCCGCCAACTGGATACCAGAATGCAGCAGACAGTTTGCTTGATTCACCGATTTTAAACTGCACGTCCTGCCAATAACAGAAACCAAATCATTTAGACGTATGCATGACGAGGTAATTTCTTGACTAAAAACTTTTAGATTGTACTGCAGAATGATCGCATGAAATTAGCTTCATTAAATATTTTCTTGGCAATGTAAGCCTTGTTTCCATCCTGGAAATGACTTACACTAGATGAAGCCACAAGTCCATTTGAGACGGCAAAAATTCCATGCCCAAGTTGCGCAGCGATTTTTAATCACATTCTTAGGTTAAAAGTAGGGAGGTAGTTGCTATGAATTCTGAACAACATCAAGGCTATGCTGGTAGTCTTACTGATTCCTGTTAAAATCCATTATCTATGTTCTTTGAAACCAAAAAGATATACCAAAAAGCCATACACATGCTTTAAAAGTCTTGGATGAGTATAAAAGTTAGGCCTAAAGTTTCTTCTCACAGAATCCTAGGCAGCTCAAAATGTTGAATGCAAAAGATGAGTATCCAACCTGCTGGATGCGATCCATGGTTCTCAAAGGCCTTGAAAATTCAAAATAGTACGTGCCCTTTTGATCACCTGATGCATATGGACTGTCCTCTTCCACGAAACCTGTGGAGGCAAAGCTGGAGTATTATTCTAGAAGAGTAGAAAAATGAAAATATAACTGAGACTAAGAACTCACCAAAAAAAAATAATAATAAAAAGGTGAAATACAAGGTTAAAAATTTGAACTCAAAACACCGTGCTAAGTTGAAAGGCAAAGTGTGCTTTCCCTGAAGTATGAACAGTGTGTGTCCCATGGAAAAAGGTCATAATGAATCAAAGTAATTTCATTGTCTTATTAAATTCAGCCACTGGCTCGTCAACCTACAGCAAATGTAAGGTCGCTCTGCCTAAAAAGCAATAAACCAAACAGTTTAAGTCCTCGTTTGGTATGACCTCTCTACTAGCTAAAAAGCTCTTTTCAAATCTTTTTGTTGTTTGGTTTTAACTTAGTAAAGCTCTTAGGGATTAAAAAAGCTATTTTGCCTCTATTGGGAGCTCAAATTTTGGGGTCTTTGAGAGTAGAGGACGTGGAGGTTTTCTAGAGGAGTCATCTGTCTAAAATACCCTTATATTGTTTCACAATCTTATTTAATTTGTTTCATAATATAACTTTTAAAAACTTCCCCATCAAAGTATTTTCACAACTTCAAAAAAGAATGATTAATAAAAAAAAGAGCTCTCATTGACAACTAAACAACCAAAACCTTTTTTGTTAAAAGGTCTATTAGTACAAGCTCCACTAGTAGAAGATCCATTTGAAGAAGTTCTATTAGAAAAGTTATGCCAAATGGAGCCTTAATATATTACTGTAACTACTCTACTGCTAGGGATAAAATATATAGGTGTGCTGATGCCATGCAATAGACCATCCCAAAGGATAGCATCTTGTACAGGCTCATTACTGTTTCCAATTTTACAAGCACTTAAAAGGGTCCTGTCTTGGGTAAGCAGTTGATGGCTTGTGTTGATTATCCAACTATAACATACATGAAAAATGGAATTTAAATGTCAAACCCCAAAACAAAAATATATAACTACCTGAATGAACACTGAAGCTGCTGTGCCACCAAGCACCTTTCCAATCATTCTGTGCACTAGAATCATTCCCTAACAATGGATAAGGCCAACTCCAGTATAAATGATTGTATAAATCATTTAAACTCCATGCAGACAAGAAGATAATAAAAGAAGAAAGTTATGCAGATTATGAAAACAAGAATCACAGTGGAGAGACAGATTTCCTTGTTTCTCACAGCAGAACACATAGAACAGATTTGTTTCTCCAGGCTAACCGAGGAAACATTATTATTTGAATATTTGATGTCAATTCAGATCAGCTTAAGATTTTGTATTAGACTACTTGTTGGCGAAGATAACATGGCAAGGTAAATGAAAAAGTTAATAACCTCAAACTATATATTGCTGTTTACTAAAAGGAGAAAAGGCACTTTCTGTTCAGCTTGCTAAAAGGTTTGATGACTGAAATGCGATAAGTTACTCCATATACGTTAGAAAAGTACATCTCTTAGAAATGCCAGTTTCAATTGATCCAATGCACAAGAAAATATTAAACATAGCAAATTGACAAGTTCCTAAACGTTGAGTGCTTTTCTCTACCAATTTTCAAGTTGGGAACCACTGCTTCTAAATCTCATTCAAGTTGCATTGCCTTTCTGTAACTTCAACTGTTGCTAAATCCTTTCTAGAAGGCATAGCTTCAGCCATTGGTCAAACCTTCAAAAAGCATCTGATATTGCTTGTGGATCAATTTTATGCATAAAGATGGGTTATGTTTTATATTTATGCAAAGGGCCAAAGATAAACATAAAAGGATTTTATCCTAAATCAGATCATTCTACATCTTAAATGTGAAGAGACATTTGATAGCTTGATGTAAGATGAGTAAACAACAATTTGTATGAATTAGAATAGGAGGAGCCGAAGCATTTGCTATCTTGATGTGTGTGGGTAAAAAAGATATCTGCAACAATTATATTATGATTCAGAAGAAAAGGGTATAAGTTGAAGGCTGAAACAAGAAGGAAATATATTAAAAACACAAAGTAAATGAGGGCTTTGATTTCTGTAAAGGCAGCTAAAAGAAAAGAAAAAGCCAAAAGAAACATAGTGAAAGATAATTGCTAAAATTAAAAGGAAGACAACTGAGCAAAACCATGAAGCCTTCATGCAGGTATGGTGGAAGACAAATATTCGTATTATCATTTAATAATAGTTGAACATTGTCAGATAGAATAAAAACAAATTAAGTTGTCCTTGGAGATCCTTATACACCGTGAGATAAGAGAATTGCATTTCAATATTTTTTAAAATCTCTTCAAGGTGGGTGCCAACATTTGGAAAATACGAAATGGAGTATCTCACGAAAGCTAAAAAGCTAATATTTGACTTGGGAGTAAAGTTAAGCATTCAATGCCAGCTTGATGGTTGTGTTCTTGGCAGTCACTTTCTTTAGTGCCTTATGGCTTATCCCACTTTTACTTTTTTAAGAAAATTCTAATCTCTTCTAGTCATGTAATTGTAAACATATTTCATTTGTGGCTAATAGAGGTTCTAGAATGGTTTAATTTTATACCTGAAGGACCCATTCCATCGAGGTACCTACAGTGTGGGGTCCAAGCGTAAACATCAACCAGATGACCAAATCTGCTCCGCACAAAAGGAAAAAAAAATGATTAGAAAACAAGTAAAGTGCACATGCAGGCACCAGCAAAGCATATGACTGTTTGTCCTGAATGTCAAGAATTTGGTTGTACTACACTTCTATAGTTGTACTTCACCTGTCACCTCCATTTCCTTCACTATTATCTACAGGGTTGCCGCCATAAAGTCGTCCGGGAATAGCACTTCCAATTGAGAAATGCATAATGTCAACTTCATGACCTTTGCAAGTCTTGCTCGTGCAAGAGCCAGTTCCTTCTTTACAACCACCCATCTAACAGCACAAAAATTCTCACAGTTTTTATCCAATGTGAAATGCAAGATGATAAATTGCAGTAGACATTGTAACGGAAGAAGGTGGCCATAGCGCCGAAATCAGTAGGATAACTTACATTGTGATAGGTGGCATCTTCACCTATTTGAAACATAAGAGCAACGGATGCGCATCTGGTGTTTTCACTGCATTATGAAAAAAATCCATTTCAAGAAACGCCAAACCATTGGCAAAGTTGCCAAACTAAATTTTCAATCCATAGAACAAAACCAAAAGCATAGAATGGCAATTAAAATTCACACAACCAAAACAAGGAAGGGTAAGGATATGAATGTGATCTTGATGACGAAATGCCGACAAAATAGTACATATAAAGTTAATTTCCCCAATCAAAATTTATATGCATCATGATAATGATATCACGAAAGTATCCATTTACAGAACAAACATGTATCCATCGCCAGATAAAATTTGTCACCAGTGCTGAAAGTGGGAAGTAAATCAAACTAAAAGCAGATTATATGGCAGCAAGTACCAGCTCAGACGGATCAAACACATCAGGAAAATAAATCTTGTTCACTATTGAATACGAACCATCAGTAATATTTCCATTTTCCAAATTAAATCTCACCCTTTAGAATACACATACTCCCCATCAACTTGCAATAAGAAGTATACATCACGCCCATCATGCAAAGCCTGCAATAAGCAGACAGAAAAGGTCCACCAAAATTAGATTTTCAAGTCAGCTCGAAATCGATTAAACACTAGAGAAAACGATACCGTATCAAGAGAGAAAATTTAAGAAACAATTTGATTTGAATCAAACTGAAAAGCATACCTTAACGTTCATTTTTCCGCCTTTGTACTCGTGTTCAGCGTGAGGGTCAAGGGCAGGGAGGAGAGAGAACTCAGAGCCGTCAAGGTCTTCCCAATCATCGGCGTGGCCATCGAGTGTGATGAGGCCGGGCTTAAACTCGGCCAGTACTCGGATCTCTGAGTCGGACTCGCAACTCCACTCACCTGACTCTTCGTGCGAGTTGACCCAGCCGATCAAGACGGTGCTTAATACGAAAAGCAACCGTAAGACTCGAAGCATTGTGGCGTACGAGTGACCCGAGCGCAGGTCGTTTATTTGAATTTGTTGGTGGTTGTTTGTGTTCTATGTACACAGCAGCACATTTGGGACCCCCGAATAAATTCGCAATTGACTTTCATTCAGCATCTTCCTGCACCATGCAACAAGTAAAAAATTGTTACCAAAAACGAATAAATGGATTACACCTTTGTCAGACCGTCGTGATGTCATAAATTTACATTTTTCATTTGTTATGGGATGAATAATCTTGTGCGTTGTCATTATAGATTTGCTAACGTTACCAACAGTTAGGTATTGAAAGTTCTTGGGAGCTCGTGTGTATTTATCGTGTGTGCGTGTGTATCACATTTCAAGTATACTTACTTTTTGAAATAAGAGTAAAACTATATTAATGCACATGAAAATTTCATTCACCGAATAAAGTGTGATTTACCACCAAATTAAGTTTTTTTTTTTTGGAATAATAAACATTTTGACTAAAATAGCATAAAAAATTTTCTAAAACAACAATAAAATCAAATTGCACCAATGCTTGTGCTTTTTCGAACAAATGAATTACTTTTAACTTTATTATTTAGAATCAGTTTATAATTGTGGTGGTTGATAAAATAAATCATTTTTTTTATGCTGCTAAAATAAGCTTTTAATTAAACAAATAACTTAGTATTTAAGAAATTGTGTTGTTGTAGTTGTTGTGAGTGTAAAAAGTATATTCATTTGGTAAATTTTATTATAAAATTATTGTTTTATAATATAATGAACAAAATAAACATAAGTTTCAAGAGTCTTTTATTTATATATTAAGATTTATAGGAAAATAAGATATAATTGTCTTCTTATTAAAATATTAATATTGTAATAACTTTAGAAAAGTGCTGTAGTTTATTTAATAAATTATTTATAAAAAATAATCTCATTTTTAAAAATTACTGTAAAAATAGAACAACTACAATAAGCGGATTTTAAAAACTTTACAAAATATTATTTTTATTAAAACTTACCAAATAAGCTGCTTATTATTTCAAATCTCAATAAGAGATAGGTCCCCAGTCAACAATGATATGTGCATGCAAAGTGGCACAAAAAAATAGCATACTTACGTTAAAAGATAAACGAAAATTAATTATAAGACAAAAGAAAATTCGTCATAAGACTAAATTTGTTCTCATATATCATTATTCTTATTTAATTGTCCAAGGCTCTAAGCTTCCGTGAACTTTCGTTTGGGTGTTTTTTGACGGAATCAATGCATCTCGGAATTTTTTTTTTTTTTCTTTTTTCAGTTTAACATTACTCTATAAAGGCCGCCAAGTCTGAGTGTGCAAATTAAACTCTTCATCCTCCGTGACGTGATGGACCCGATCACTTGCATGTCTCATTTGGACTTAGCAATGGAACAAGTCTTGTTTACAACTAATAACCGGATGCTTTCCAAGAAACTAGTATTTATCTGTACCTTTCATGCGATTTTTTCCTTTGTTTTCTGGAACTATAGATGCATTTTTTTTTAATGGTAAAGAAGCGGGTACATACCGAAATAATTTTTTATCCTCTATCTCCCTTATCCAAATAAAACTATTTGCAAAATCTCTAGGTGAAACTTATATCATGTAAAATAAGAAAATACACATTGAAGGAGACATATTCAAAGTACCTCGAACACAAAAAAAAATTAAGAGTAATAGTAGAGGATTCATTATTTAATAGATGAATAATATATAATAATTGATATTCAACACTTGGGTCCCTAACAATATGAAAAATTAGAATTGCAATTATAAAATGGGATTCAATAGTTATAAATAATGTGTCAATATAAACATGGTTATAGCTAATTCTTTTGTTCATCGATCACCGAAGCCGTTTATAGTATGTAAAGAAATTAACTCATCAATAATATTGGTGGAAGTATGAAGTGAGAGTGTGAGTAAATTATTTACTTATATTTGAATGGGAATATGGAATCGGAATCAAAATCTAATTTATATGATTACTTTATTTTGGACTGAGGTAAATAATTTCAACTTATAGTTTTATTTTTATTTAAAGAATTGTAGTTTTTAATCACAAAATTAATAAAAATATATTCAAAAAATAAATATTTATTTTATTATATTTGTAAATTAATGATAATTATTAATATTCTTAATTATGTAAATCATAATTTTTTTATTAATTTTAATTTTAATTATGTAAATTAAAAATTATTAATAAGAGCAACACAAATGAAATATTATTATTAATAATATAGTACATAATTAATATTTTCTTATAATAAAGTATTTATTAATATTAAATAAATATAGTAATATTATATTTAAATAAGATTAATATTATTATTTTTAATAACTATAATTTATAAAATAATATAATAATATTATTTAAATACATATGATATTATTTATTTTATTTTATTAAATATAATTATATTAAATTAAATAAAAGAATGGTAAAAAAGAAAGAGTGGGAATGAGATTCCCACTCCTCCCTTAAAATATATAAGTAAGTACTAGAGTGAGAGAAATCCGCACTTATTACTCATACTTCAGCAAGTAAACATAACACAAAAGGAGAGCTATTGGCATCACCACTCTAGTAAAATAGCTTTTTTAAATACATCCATTAAAAAATCAATTGAATTTTCATTCATTGTATTCATTTAAATTCCACAAATGTTTTTGTACCTTCTTTTTGAGTACATTCCGTAGAAGATAGAGGAAAATGGAAAAAGAAAAAGAAAAATATTTTTTTCATATATTAAAAAGATTGATAGAAGTAAATTCATGTTTATTTATTGGAAAAATAGCGCACAAATGGCTATTTTTAGTGAGACTTAATGTAAGTGAAAGGTCCAGTGTGATCTAAATACTTCTCTGCGAGTACTTTGAAATCGTTTATTTATATGCTCAAAATGATGCTTGGATGAATGAAAAATTGTTAATCAAAATATGCTCATGGAGTTAGAAATTTTTTTAAAAAATATACTTATTCCACATGGAAAAGAAAGCTAAGACATGAAAAGTTTATATATAATTACTCATGTGTATATTGGTAAGAATACAAACATAAAGAATAAACATATTGAGTACGTGTCTTATAAAATAATAGGACATGCATTACAATGATTGACAAACTTATAATAAATTGAACATCGAAGGGACAAGATTCAAATTTGGCATAGCATGAAAAAGAAAATAAAAACTTATTTTATTTCTGTTAAATATTTTCAGACGATCAGTGGTAAATTTAATAAGTATCAACAATGTACAAATTCTGTTCGATTCTATGAATCTCAACTTCGGAATTATTTTTGTTGTGTGAATCTTTCTAAAGATGATGAAGATATAATTTTCAAGATTTGTGAAAGGATTACGTGTTGATATTAAGGAGCGAGTTTTATCACAAATTGTTGCTACCCATGAATATTGGGATGTTGTTAAAATTGATTTAAAAGTTGAATTGCAAATTAAGAGATAGAGAAGACAAGCAATGAAAAGATCCGAACAAGTGCAAGAGCATCAGGAGAGCCAAAGAAGAAAAGATTTAGAGTTCAATAGATTTATTCCGCCAAAACTACAACATGAGAGTTTGCTATCGAAACAAGATCTATCATGGATTTTAAAGTTGAAGATATATATGTGGAAGCACAAGTTCTACTAATGTCATCATTGGCTGAGAAGAATGTTACAAAAGTTTATTTGGAGGAAATTTCAAATGAGCATAATGTTTCCATTAAAGTGGTGCAATCTATTCTGAATTTGAGTGATATGGTTAAAACTGTGCAAAAAACTCAAGTTGAAGAGACACTAATTTTTCCTAATGATGACAAAGTTGATATGGTTTTACCAATTATTCGTGAAACTAAACAAATTATTCTTGAAGACTTAGAGATAATTGATTTTGAAGTTAAAGCCAAACCAATTATTTAAGAAGACCCAAAGATAATCG
The DNA here is from genome assembly GCA_030449075.1 of Murraya paniculata. Classification (NCBI taxonomy): domain Eukaryota; kingdom Viridiplantae; phylum Streptophyta; class Magnoliopsida; order Sapindales; family Rutaceae; genus Murraya; species Murraya paniculata. Next base: position 1,076,654 of record JAEVFN010000015.1, on the reverse strand, counting down.
ATATGATTTTGCCTACTTATAGTGGAGAGAAGAAAACTATTCTTGAAGAAGATATAATTGCCAAGATAAAGTTAATTAACGAGAACATTGAGCGAGGTTTTACAAAAGACTTGAAATGGTCAAAAGTTATTCGTTAGGACAAGACTTTACCATTTTATAGAGGGACTAACAAGATCAAGAAGAAGATAAAATATGAAGCATTTTGAGTTTTAAGAAAGATTAACGTTAAAGACTATAAGTTCGGATTTCAAGATTCATTACTACACTACTACAAGTTTTATCCTTTAAATTGTCTTTGTTTTCAATAAAACTCGAGGACAAGTTTTTTCCAAAGAGGGAGAGACTGATGTAGGAAGTATATTAGATAAAATTAATTAAAATTTATTATGAATTATAGTATTTGAGTCAATTTAATATTTAATATTATATTATGATTTATCTTGTTAGAGTCATAATAGGAGTATAAGTTTTATAGTTTAATTAGGAATTACTTTATATTTTCTTATTAAAGTTATATTCTTTTTTTTTATAAGGAATAATAATTTTATTAGGAATAAGATAATTCTAATTAGTATAAATAGACTTGTTATACTTATTTTTTTAAACAAGTTTATCATCAATAATATTCAGTATTTTTCAATCGAGATGTTTTTCTTTTGTGAGAGTATTCTTTCTTGAATTTTTAAGAGCATACGCTTGAACGAGATCTAGTACCGCTTCTGTACTACATCAAAATCATACAAAAATACGAAGAATTCAATAAAAAAAAAGTGTCTTTTATATCAATGCTCTTATTCAATTATCAATTAAGTTATAACAACTTTTTCATTATTACCACAAAGTGCTTTTTATTTAAAAAAAGGAAAACCCAAGCCGGTTTGAGGAAGGGGGAAATCTGAACTGTCAACATCTTGGATTATGATAGAGGAGTGAGTTATTTTAAACGTAATTTAATTAAGGTTAAAAATGTAAATTTAGTAAACAGGGGCTGAATGAGAATAATAGCTTCACCCACCATGTGGTGGTGAAGTAAAATCATACTTCGATGCGGCCCAGCCCACTTTACAAACTTCGATTGCACGGGGGCATCTTCATTTGAAACAATAAAACCCATAAACCCCAGTCTCAACCTCGGGAGATTCGGTCTGGTCTAGTCTTAAAACAAAAGAGCAATAAAAGGAAAACGAGAGAGCAAGGTGATCCATTCTCACTAAAGATAATTCTCACCAAAATATACAAGAAAATGAAGAGCAGGTATACACTAACTTATCTCCTGATCATAAGTTACTCAATTGCTGCGGTCTCCGCTGATTCGATCCATGGTTGTGGCGGATTCGTCGAGGTGAATATTTACCTCTTTATTATTATTATTATTATTGCCTTTTTCTGGCCGCGGAGAAAATGCAAGAAAAGAAAAAAGGAAAGAAAAGAAAATGGAATCTAAAAAACCTTGGATGAATAAGCGCTAATTCCCAGAAACCTAGCTACGATGGAGTCTTTTTCCACTGAACAAAAACCTGCGGATCTAACGTTCTTGTGTTTTCAATTGGTATCAATTTTGTTGTTAGTATAGTTGGTCTAATAAGGAATTGCTGTCTTGTAGGCGAGTTCATCCTTGATAAAGTCGAGGAAGACAACGGATGCAAGATTGGATTATTCTCATGTTACTGTAAGAATAACCACTGTTTGTTACTAAATTAATGCTGTTATACTATCGACTTTTGTTTATTTTTTTTTCTTAATGTAAGGTGAGTCTTGAAATTTGTGCTGGGATATAACTATATGTTTTCCCAAATGTTAGGTTGAACTGCGTACATTGGATGGATTGGTAAAGGAGAGTACCCAGTGTGCTCCCAATGGTTATTACTTTATTCCAGTATATGACAAGGTGTGCTTCAAATTTAGTCGTTCTTGCATCAATCTTTAGATTATAGAGTACCTAGTATTGCTCTGTGTTTGCTATTAAGTGATTATTATTTTCCCAATAATGTCCTCAAAGCTAGGTTTTATTCCACAATTTCCTTCTAAAACAACCCAGTGACCCATGGAGCCAAGGCCTATCATACATATGTTTGTTTTATACATCCTGTTCTTGCATTTATTTGAGTTCATCTGATCGGTTTTATTTCTGTTTCAGGGTTCTTTTGTGATTAAAGTCAACGGACCAGAAGGATGGTCATGGGACCCTGATAAGGTCAGTCGGTTCACTGTACTTGCACATAATTTCTTATGCTCTAGGCTTCCTTATCCTCCTCTGCCATCCGTATTGTGTAGTCCCGAAATTAACTTCATGTATAACCAACCCAAAGAAATTGTAATTTGTAGGTGGCAGTCACTGTTGATGATACTGGTTGCAACGGTAACGAGGACATTAATTTTCGATTCACTGGGTTCGTTTTGATTTTTCATGTTAAGATTTATTTTTAATAGTTGTTTTAATCTTATCTCATTCTCAATTTGAGTTTCACGCTTGCCTCACTCTGGATATCTTGAAATTCACTATTCACACGTTCATACATTTGAAGGTTTACCCTATCGGGTAGAGTTGTGGGAGCTGTTGGTGGAGAGAGCTGTCTTGATAAAGATGGAGGTCCTTCAAATGTGAATGTTGAACTTCTGTCTCATAGTGGTGATCTCATATCATCGGTCACAACATCATCGGAAGGGAGTTACCTGTTCAAAAACATTATTCCAGGTATAAAGGGCCCACTTCTTATCTTGTGCTTACATGCCTGCACACATATATTCTGAAAGATGGGGTTACTATACTGGCAATATTGTTTTTTGCATGTAGGAAAATACAAATTACGTGCTTCACATCCTGATTTAAGTGTTGAAGTTAGAGGTTCCACTGAGGTTGGATGCTATTGGTTTCAATTTCTTTTTCACTCTTTTGGGCTGTTATATTTCTTGCCAATCGTACCTTTTAATATCCTGGTTTTGATTGCAAATAAACCTTGTAACTAATTCATGTGGAAATCCTTTTGTTTCAGGTGGAATTGCGGTTTGAAAATGGTGAAGTTGACGATATTTTCTTTGTCCCTGGGTATGAAATCCGTGGGCTCGTTGTTGCTCAGGTACTGTAGAGCCAGGAGTGGCATGAAAGTGCAATACTATATATTATTTTTGGTTATTATATTCATCAATTAGTAGGAGATTCTAAAGATTGATAATAAAATTGGAATGTTCTTTACATCTTACCGTTTATTTTTTTATGTTATTTTATTTTTTAAATTACATTAGCATTATTTTGTTTCCTGGTAGAAAGATGGTTCATTTTCACATTGATTGAGATGGGCTACATTTTGGAAGTAGAAAGTTTTGTTCCTTCAAGTTTTGGAAGTGTAAAATTGGATTCCGGACCAATCATCATCTAAACATCTGCGACAGTTTGCTTTTCCCTCTTCCATCAATAAGTGAAATTCATTTGCTGTTTTGTTAGGGAAACCCAATATTGGGAGTTCACATATATGTGTATTCAGATGATGTCAGTAAGGTAGACTATCCACAAGGTTCTGGTAATGCCCTGGGAGAAAGAAGAGCTCTCTGTCATGCTGTATCTGATGCTGACGGAAAGTTCATGTTTAAATCAATGCCTTGTGGTAATTCTAATGCTCTTAGTTCAATTTTTGAATAAATGTCTAAATTGTATTATATGTTAATTTTCTGTTCATCTACCTTCCTTCCTACTTATTTGAATATTTTATAAACCTGCTTCCCTTTATGAATACATTTGGTATAAGTCCAAAATTAGTCTTTTAATGCAGTTTATTGTCAGGTTGTTTTGCAATTTACTTGAGCATTTTTGCACTTGCCAAAAGAAGCTGAGTTTGTGTTGCTCCATTGCCGTTGACACAATCAATGTGGGAGATTGGACTTTTTGTTAAATTTTTATGATAGTTGTTAATCTTTAGACTTGGGTAGCTTTTTTTTTTTTGTTTTGTCTGAAATATGAATAGATCTGAATACAAATAGGTGAGTGACGTGTTTGTTTTTCCTCTTCTAATATTTGAATTCAAGTGGCATCTTGTTTGTTTTTTACAAATAAAAAAATATTTTAAACATGGTTATTTGACATTTATGTCCTTGCAAGTCAAAATGAAAAAGTATTAGGCTTTTATGGTTTAGGATATAAATATACTTAATAGAGATATTTTTTTGGGATATACTATTTACCTCCCATTCAGATAAAAGTCACAAAACTTTATTTTTTCTATTCAGATGTAAATACCTGAAAATCAATCATAAGTTACAAAAAACAAACAAGCAAATTTGAAAAAAAAAATTGAAATTAATAAAATTTCAGATCTTAGACGTTTAACGAACAAGCCCTTAGCATAACATCTGGTTGCCGGTCTACCCATATCTGTTTTCTGATGAGAAACGTAGGAATTTTAGATCAGTTATTTGGTGTCCTGAGATGTCAAATTCCCATTCTGCTTTTAGTCACTTTAAAGTTCCTGTTTAGCTGCTAGAGTTGTTTTCCATATGCATTGTCTTGAAGGATAGATGAGTTTATTTGAACTAGAACTACGATCTTTATTGCTATATTATAACAGAAGTTGATTGTGCTATGGTTGAAAAGGTGGGCAAAAATAAAGCTTATCAAATTCTAGTTAGGACGGATTGGTTTATATTTGTGTCCTATGAATGACTTTTATGTCCTCTTATGTAACTTTTCACTTGGTTCCTACTTCCGCATATTATTAAATATTATTAAATGCTTGGTGAAATATTTAAATTCACATTTATATCATATGGGTGCTTTTTTGTCTTCTTATATAACCTTTTAGTTGGTGTATATTTCTCAAGATGACATATCACCATTTAGCTGGTTTTATATATCCAGCTAAGCTGAAATGCATTAGGATAGTCAGGTATTCATGCATCTTGCATTTATTTTGTGATTCTATTGATTCCAGAGTCTGATGAAGTTGATTATTTACAGGACAATATGAACTTGTACCCCACTACAAGGGCGAGAATACAGTATTTGATGTTTCCCCTCCTGTCGTGTCAGTGTCTGTTAGGCATAAACATGTGACAGTTCCTGAAAAGTTCCAGGTAAAGTGTTTAGTTGTTCACACTAGGATGTCCCAGATTTGCATCCTTAGTGAGCCCTGGATTCTAGCCATGCATGTTATCAATCACCTATTTGATGAGGTTGGAATGCCATTGTGATTTGGTCCTGGGGACGCTGTAGATTGTAGACTATTTTATATCTTAAGTCCAAAACCACCTTATTTCCTTAAGCTCATGAAACTATTCAGAATTATCAATATTACCATTCCTTCTGCACCTGAATATCAATATATTCAATTCTTGATTCTCTGTTTTTGTAGGTCACAGGATTTTCTGTTGGGGGTCGTGTAGTTGATGAAAATGACATGGGAGTGGAAGGTGTTAAAATATTAGTTGATGGTCATGAGAGGTCTATTACGGACAGGGATGGTTATTACAAGCTTGATCAGGTATATGAAGGAATATATCGTTTATTCGTTTATCTCTGTGGTCGTGGATGATCTATGTATGCTTTTTGTAGCTGAGGTGCTAATTAATCATTGGTGATTTGTTTTGATAACACCCATTCTTTGGTGCCACGACATATTTATTTTGAGGCTGGGGCATGCTAACTTTTTTGTCTTAACACAGTATCAAATTCTCTGTTCTTATTTGCTTTTCATTGTTTATTTTTGTTTATTTATTCTTAAATCTAAACTTGGTTGATGATATATAATAAGTTGTTGCTTCTAAATAGTTTTTTGCGGATTCTCAAGAAATTCCTCTGTATTTGTGGAGCTACTAGGAGATGCAATAAGCTAGCTTTTGTTTCAAACTCAAGATGATTGTCTTTGGTTTATTTGAATTATATCTTACTTTCATGGAGAGTGAATGAATGTTTTCTTGTGCTTGTATGAAAGGATGGTCAAAGAAACCAGATTAATGCAGTATAATTTTTTTTTCTTTTTTTTTTTAATTCGTTAAGCTCTTGATAATTTTAGGTCACATCAAATCGCTATACAATAGAGGCAGTGAAGGTTCACTACAAGTTCAACAAACTGAAGGAGTATATGGTAAAGCATAGTTCAAAATGCATTACATATCCTTTTGTTGTTCAAAGGGACGGTATATTCATTTGTGGAGGTCAACTTACTGATACTGGACTGGACTTTTCCCCATTTTAACTGGCACGTCTTTTAGGTTTTGCCAAATATGGCTTCAGTTGCTGATATAAAAGCTATTTCTTATGACATTTGTGGGGTAGTTCGGACAGTTGGTTCAGGCAACGAGGTTAAGGTAATTTCCAAATTTACTTATCATCTAGATGCATTTGAAATTCATGCTAATTAGTTATGCAATTTTTCATCTCAGGTAGCATTGACGCACGGACCAGATAAAGTCAAGCCTCAAGTGAAGCAGACAGATAGGAATGGAAAATTCTGCTTTGAGGTATGTTTCCACACAGCCCCACGCTGCCTAAGCACAAACAGAAATTAAATGAAACCTCATTTTAAGGTTGTTGAGCGCCTGAGCAGGGTTAAACTTCTTGCTTCATTGTAGGAGATCTAACCAATCCCCATGAGGAACCAATATAGTATGAGTACACCAAATTTTTATTTTTCCTTGAGGTGGGATGTTTTTGTTGCTAGTGCTATCTTGTTTTATATTGGGTTGTGTGGTTTTGTTCCAATATGTTGTGATCCAATGAATCCTTGATGCAGAATTTAAATTTATCAACCTATGAGATTTAAATCATCTTTTATATATCATATGGAAGAGGTAGAATGTCTTGTTTAGGATGAATTAATGTAGTTTGATCTTTATTACCAGCAGTAATTTTAAACAGAAAGTTTGATTAAAAAATCAGGTCTGGTGTAATTAGTTAAATCCACAATTTTACTCAAACAGATTATGTAGTAAACAATTAGGCATTAACATAATATAGCCTGCTGTTTTTGAACTCTTTTCTGTTTTCAAAAACCACATATGTGATTAAGTGTAACATATCTATTTTCTAGATAAGTTACATTCTCTCCTTTTTTTGTCTTTATCATTGTTCAGGTTCCACCAGGTGAATACCGCTTATCTGCAATGGCTGCTACACCTGAGAGCTCTTCGGGAATTCTATTTTTACCACCTTATGCAGATGTTGTAGTCAAGAGTCCATTGTTAAACATTGAATTTTCTCAGGTAATATTATTCATATTTCTCATACTTAAAAAGTGTTCGTTTCATCCTTTATTTGGTGGAAGTCAATCTATCATGTTAAACATTGAATTTTTGTTGGCTGATTGGTCTGGTTATAAAAATGTTGAGCAATTTTTTAGAATGAAGGTTACTTTATTTTATTCTATTATTGGTGACAACCAAATTTATAATGAGGGATTTCTATATTTTCTTTTTAAAATATTAGCAAGCTGTAAACAATGCTGCTAAATATTTTTTTCTTCTTTTTATTTATTTATTTTAATTTTTAATTTTGTGTTATAATGAAAAAGGGCACTGCATGGGTATTTGAAAGACCTCGCAGGCTTAGCATAAATGAGCTTGCTTTCTTGTAATTTCTTATTATTGATGTCCTTTTGTTTTATGTTTTATGTTTTTTTTTTTTTCTCAATCATTCTGAAGGCACTGGTCAATGTGCTTGGTAATGTGGCTTGTAAGGAGAGATGTGATCCACTTGTGACTGTTACCCTTACGAGATTGGGTCAAAAACATTATGATGGGACAGAGGAAAAGACTGTTAGTTTGACTGATGATAGTGATCAGTTTCTCTTTCGTGATGTTCTCCCTGGAAAATACAGGCTCGAGGTACTGTTCTTTTTCTATATTTTCTCTTTTATTTTGTTTTACCATTCACCTAGCCTGTCCCAATCTAAATTAAACTTATTCCCTTGAAATTGAACCTCTTGCTTGCACGGCAAGTGGCCAACCACCTGGCTGGTGCTTCTCTATTTCTTATATTATAAATTGTAGACAAATGAACAAAAACAGTCATGTGGAGATGACTATGTAATTGTGTGTTGTCCAACTGCTATTGAAGCGTTTCACACACTTTGAAGTTTTTTAAAATTTTATGACTTTTCGGTCTCTGTCCTTATTGTTTGTTGCCTTTTAAGGTCAAACACACTTCCCGAGAAGCTTCGTCCAGGGAAGATAATTGGTGCTGGGAGCAGAGCTTCATTGATGTGGATGTTGGGGCTAATGACGTTAAAGGTGTTGAATTTGTTCAAAAGGGTTATTGGGTAAATGTTATATCCACTCACGATGTAGATGCTTACATGACTCAACAAGATGGCTCACATGTTCCTTTGAAAATTAAGGTAGTCTTTCTGTTTGCTAGAAATCCAAGTGGAAATTCATGTGAGACATCAGCAATACATATCCATTCATTTATTTTCACACCTCTTCCTTTGTGAAATCCAGAAAGGATCACAGCACGTATGTGTTGAATCTCCTGGGGTTCATGAACTTCACTTTGTTAATCCATGTGTCTTCTTTGGGAGTTCGGTACTGAAGATTGACACATCAAACCAATCGGTACAGTATTTACATAACTTTTCTCTTGTGTTTTGTGACTTTGACATTATTAATGCCTTTTTTCGTTCTATATTTATTGCATCTAATTTTCCTTTTTTAGTCACATCGTTGATTTTATTTCTGTAGCCTATTTATCTCAAAGGGGTGAAATATCAACTTAGAGGACACATCAATATTCAGTCTAGGTCACCTTTTGGTGAACATGAATTACCTGAAAATATCATTGTGGACATTCTTAATGGTGATGGCAGTATTAGTAATAGAACGACAGCTACACTTTCATCCCCAGCAAATGATCAAACAAGCTATGCTGTGTACGAATTTTCTTTGTGGGCTAACCTTGGAGACGAACTCACTTTTGCTCCTAGGGACCCAAGGTACATTTTTCTAACTGCAGTTCTCAGTTTTTCTTTATTATCTGTGTCAGTTATATGTATATCAACTATTTTAAGGTTGTACAGCATGCATACAGCTCATTTACCTTGAGCATGTGGAATGTGATATACAGAAGAGCAGCAGTCATTATATTGCTTACATATTGCTTCATAGGAATGCATAATGGTTTGGGAAGGGGTATTTTCCTTTTATTATAGAAAAAAGATTCAGCGGCTCAGCTAATTGTTTTCATTTTATTTTTTCTCTCTCTTATTCTTTTCCCTTGCTTTATCATGTGGCATCACGCCATTATGATTTCTATATCTTTGTGGCTTCTGTTGAACCACTTCTTGGTGTTAACTAGCTCTCTCTCTCCCCACCATTTATGCACTCAAAATTAACTGTGATCTGCTGCAGGGTTAATGAAGAAAAGAAAATCTTGTTTTATCCTAGACAACGTCAGGTGAGCATTACTTGGGGAAGTGCAAAAGTTATTCTGCAATATTTAATCAGTCTTTGTAATTTTCTTATTTCGTGCTGTTAGGTCTCTGTGACAAATGATGGTTGCCAAGCTTTAATCCCCACTTTCTCTGGTCGACTAGGGCTGTACACTGAAGGATCAGTTTCTCCCCCACTTTCTGGTGTTAATATAAGGGTTATTGCTGCAGAAGACAGCCAAATTGCTTCACTGAAGAAAGGTCATTTAGCACTTGAAACTACCACTGGGGCAGATGGCTCCTTTATTGGGGGTCCTCTTTATGACGATATAACCTACAACGTTGAGGCTTCAAAGGTCTGGATGACTTTACTTTTTCTTTTTCGAGATAATTCTATACAATCTACTTTCATATTATATAACTAAATATATTCAAGTGACATGCTTCCTGCAATTACCTTATCTCTTTTTTATGTTCTTATGTTTTGTATATTTCTTTTCTTCCGGTAGATCCAAATTCCAATATGCTAATTATGTGGTTGTTTAACTAATCACTTGTTTTCTGAGACTGGTCTGACATTTGGTTCTAAATCTGATTATAGTCTCTGATGTTGATAAAAATTCCAATAGTTTGTTATAGTTACAGATTCCTTTACATCTCACTTTTATCTTGTGCAGCCTGGTTATTATCTGAAACAAGTAGGTCCAAATTCTTTCTCTTGTCAGAAGCTTAGCCAAATATCTGTACGCATATATTCTAAAGATGATGCTGGAGAACCTATTCCTGCTGTGCTATTATCACTGAGTGGTGATGATGGTTATAGGAATAACTCAGTATCTTCGACCGGCGGAAGTTTTCACTTCGATAATCTATTTCCTGGGAATTTCTACCTGCGTCCTCTTCTCAAGGTACTGTCTTTCTTGGTGGCATTATGTCAGAATAAATATTATATATTTGTTTCCAATCCCAAGCCCAATTGAAACCTTAATATTTTCAGTTGGGAATTGCTGCCTGCATTCAGAATCTCTGCATTTAGCTATTTAATTCAGCTTTGTGGTTAGTATGATAAATGTTATACCATGAGTTAATTTGCTCCTTTTGTAGATTTTATTATATTGCTTGCCTTGTGACTGTGTGAACTATCTGTCACAAAGTTCAATTTCAGGGTCTGGAACCACATGATTATGTTTGTTATTAATGCCGGAAGCTGCTGCAACTACCTCATCCAATGTTGTGTCCTTGTTTCTGTAGGAGTATGCTTTCTCACCTTCGGCACAGGCAATAGAACTTGGTTCTGGGGAGTCTAGAGATGTGATTTTCCAAGCGACCCGTGTTGCGTACAGGTTATTTTATTGTTTCTGCTTACCTTGCAGTTGTTGTTTCTTTTGTTTCTTCCCTTCCCTGTAAACAGAATACAAGTTCACTTTCGGTTAAAATATGAACCTGGGATCTAAGCCAATTGCTTAGTTGCCTCGAACAAGTCTCTATCTGATCACTGCATGGCATTCCTCAAGATGTTACCCTCATATGCTCTATGTCTTCTTCTCTTTCTCTATCTTAACTCCTTGTCTTCAGTCGTCAGATGCTTCAAATATTAAGCTTTAGCTTTGGTGGTGTTCTCTTGTAGAAATCCCAAGACCAATGGTTGCTTTACATTTTTGTCATTTTTTATTTTCCCTACAATCAATAAAATCAGAATGCTGTATAAACCATACTTACAACTTGCTGCAAATTTCTAGTTGAGGTATTCATCTCCAAAATCTTTTTCTGAGACCCTAATATAGTAGTTGCATTCTCTCAGTGCTACAGGTACAATAACCCTGTTGTCTGGCCAGCCAAAAGATGGCGTGTCAGTTGAAGCACGTTCAGAGTCAAAAGGCTACTATGAGGAGACAGTGACAGATACATCTGGAAGTTATCGTCTTAGAGGATTGCATCCTGACACAACTTACGCAATCAAAGTAGTCAGAAAGGATGGCTTTGGTAGTACTAAAATTGAGCGCGCATCTCCTGAATCTGTTGCTGTGAAGGTTAATGTTGTTGCATTATTTAATTTCATTCACTGCCTCAGAATGTTATTTCAACATTTTTTATGTATATGAGGTCCTTGTAATGCTGAGAACCTATTTTTGTTATCGAGATGAAGCTGAAATTCCAACAGAAGAGATAAAAAGGGTTCACCAGATATCATACATAGGGTCTTTCTAATATGTTCACTCTTATTATTATTATTATTATTATTATTTTTGCTTATCATTTGTTCTTATCTTGCTTGATTTTGTAGGTTGGATCCGGCGATATCAAGGGATTGGACTTTTTGGTCTTTGAACAGCCAGAGAAGACCATTTTAAGTGGCCACGTTGAAGGAAATAGAATCAAAGAACTAAATTCATATCTGATGGTGGAAGTCAAGTCAGCTAGTGACACGTCTAAGGTGGAGACTGTTATTTCACTACCAATGTCCAACTTCTTCCAGGTGAAGGACTTACCCAAGGGTAAGCATCTTCTGCAGCTCAGATCTAGTCTCCCATCAAGCACCCATAGATTTGAATCAGAGATTATTGAAGTGGATCTAGAGAAAAATGCACAAATTCATGTGGGTCCACTCAGATACAGCGTTGAAGAGAATCATCACAAACAGGTATATTTCAGTTATGACGAGTGCATAGCATCAGTTAGAACCTTGCACATGATAGAATAATAATGAGTTGGAGATTAGTTCTCACCCTCCGATCAATAATTGATTGTTGATTTCATGTTCTTACCATTAGGTATAATTTTTGTTTCTTATTTGCAACTTCTATGTCTTCTACCTATAAAGAACTCTAGCTGTGGTAGCTTAATTTATGAAACAGATCCTTTTCCCTTCCATAACCTTTTTCCTTTCCAACAGGACTTAACTCCTGCACCAGTATTTCCCCTTATTGTTGGAGTTTCAGTGATTGGTCTTTTTATCAGTATGCCAAGGTAACATAGCACTTTTTGCCCCATTATGTTCTTGCTTCCTTCATGAATTAGCATAACTTTAAATGAACTCCGGTTATTAATTATTATTTTCCTTTATTGTATTGTACTGAAGATTGAAGGATCTATACCAAGCTGCAATGGGAATTCCAACACCTGGGTTTATTATGACTGCGAAAAAGGAAGCACGGAAGCCAGTTGTGAGAAAGAAGACATACTAAAGGTCTGTTTTGCAATCATCATGGGATTACGCTAGTAACATAAAGATAGGGAAAAGTACAAACAAAGGGAAGGAAAGGGATGATGGAAACAAAGAAAGGGAAGAGCTCAACTCTCTAGATGGATTTATTGCTACTGAAAAAGGCATCTCGGTTTAATTTTGTAGTAAGAAGGATACGAGAGATCCCATTTTTTATCGACAGGAGGGCTTAAAAATTGACAACTACGGCTAGTTGAGGGTTTTTCTACTAATTTTCTTTTTCTTTTTTTAACTTCCTTAGGACCTTTGCCACGATTATATTTACAATTTTGATGTTCCATCTAGGAAGGAGGGGCTGTTTTGAATGTACCGATTTGAAGAAATTTATTAAAATAGCACAAAACTTAATGCAGTCGATATTATTATATAAATTCGAGCTCTTCAATGCCATGTCTTGGTCCAACATGGCCGTGCATTAGCAATTGGGATCGGATGCACTTACTTTTCAAGCGGGATCTCCTTTAGCCTAGAATAGTTGAAAAATCACTTAATCAATAAAATCCTTTTGTGTAGTCTATATATTATTATTATATATACGACCTCTAGTTGAATCATAACTTTCTTTAATTTTGCCTCTTAGCCTCCGGGAGTATATGTATAGTAGTATATAGAAAAATGGGTAGGATCCCTTCAGAAACATAATTTAGAATTTTACTTTGCTCTCTAAACTATCTAAAAATCCGGAGTATACCATTGATAAGTTATTCGGTAATTAAACCTCTGTTAAGTTATTTGGTAATTAAATCTCGATGAATCCTCCCCCTACCTGGTTCAGGTAATTGCCTTGGGACAACATTTGCTCGGTTTCTGGAATCATTTATTTTTCACTTAGAAACGCTGCACTCACACTAACATGTTTAACTTGTTACATTATTTATAGTTATATTAACTAGTTATATTATAGGAGAAAACTAGTATCTTACGCCCAATGGTTTGTATCAAAATCGATCAATTGAATCTGCGCAACCATCAAATATACTCCTTTTCAGCCGATATAAAGTCTGAAAGTATTGTCTCACTGCCATTGGTATAGATTTAATGATCGCTCTAAATTTTATTTTTATTTTATTGCGTTTTTGTTTCAGTTATGAAAGTGGGTGGATTTTTTATTTGATGACAAACAAAGAAAAAAATATGTTGTGAATCAACAAGATGTGAGAGATGAGATAACTATGAAAGTGAGTACGGTTAATTCAAAGTTAGGGTTAATGAGATATAGCAAAATTTATTGAGCCGAAAAATGAATGGCCCAAATTTCCAATTGGAATTGAAACAAACTAACCCTCCCAGATTCTATCTTAAATAGATAGTTATAGGAGCAATGACCTCTCATAAGCTAAATCTTGTTTTTTTGCCCATTATGGAGTCTACCAACCAATACACTAAAAGAAACTTGGGCCTCAAGAGTGAAAGCAGCGTCAGTCAACTTCCTGCTACTCCCACCGTGTTGGAATTGCTATAGCCTGTACAAAGGTGTAAGTGTTTGTAACCTTCACATTTTCTTAATTGACATGTCACTCCTGCGGTAACAATATAGAGTTCTTGAAATAATAATAATAATTTTAAAGCTTATACGAATAAATCTTCCAAGATGAAGTCCCCATTTCTGAGTGTAGCTTCGGGCGACTAACAAGGAACTGGAATTTAGAATTTTACAGTTTGAATAATTTTAGAATATATAAACAACTAGAGTAATAAATTATTGGGCTCACCTATATTGCAACTGTTGTAACATACAATATTATTTATTTTCATTCGGAGATACTGTCAGATAAAAAGTGAATGAATCTAAAGTTGAAATTAGAAAATGTATAAATGAAGGAGCTAGTAGAAAACAATATATTAAATAACGGTCCACATACATTTTGCTATTGACTCTATTTTGGGAGCTCATCGTTGAAAATTTTTCCACACCGTGGAAATTTTCCATCCCTCAGAAATCCAACCATCGAAATCTTTTCCATCCCCTAGAATTTGCGATCGTGAAGTTTCAATTTGGATGTGTGCTGATTAAGTGAGGAACGATTTAAGCCCAACAGAAATTCTGATCACGAAGGCGAAGATGTGGATTTGGCAAGCAACTTGAAACAATATTGGGTGGTGCTGGAAGATAACGAAGTAGGCCCATCTCATTATGTGAAAATAGAGTGAATATGGCATTCGTTTGATCTGTTGTTGTGGCCTTGCAGCGGACACTAGGTAATTCCCAAAAAAAAAAAAATTAATTTTGTTTGAAAGAGAAAGACGGTGGCAATTAGCTTGGGAGGACCGGTTATGTTTATTTGTTAGAATCAGGAAAGGTAAGATTAGTAGGAAGGAGTCATTGTTTAATTTCATTGCAAGCAGCACTACATTGAAGGAGCGAGCGAGAAGGAATTAATTTATTGGAGAAGAAAATGAACAAGGATCTGCCATTTACCTTTCAACAAACTTGCAGTAACAAAATCGTGGATGAATTCATATGTCTTACAGCCCAATTTGCAATATACGTGAATCAACGCAATCTTTTCTCAAGAATTTGTGATCGTCTTCTTTCTATTTACGTATTTCTAGATTAATTATCAACCGCGATGTGTTAAATCCTAATTTTTTTTTCATACATAAAATTTTCTTTTCGATGCATTTTATGAAACCGACGTTTCATATTACATAAATACATAACTGATTTCAATAATTGTTAGTCAAGACCTCATTTAAAATTTAACTAATTTCAACCGTTAGATATAATCACTGTACATCTAACAGTATTTTTGAATGAGGACAAATAGTATTGTATTCCTCAAGGAACAGCCAACAAATATGCCTTCATAGATACCTATAGCGGCCTGTTTCTTTTGAACGAACTATTGATTCATTATTGAATTCTAAAAAAAATTGTGATGTAAATGCTGTCATTTACTTGTTCCCTACAAGACGAAAATTATCTTACAGCTGTGTAAAGTACAATCCCCTCACATAAACAATATTAATACTATTTATGTGAAAAAATAGTACATTTTGATAAGACTGTAAGTAGAGGTACCCTTGTTACAATTACTAGTCCGCGATGGAAACCCACTTGGTGGGCAATCTTCTTAAGCCAAAGTCTACTCCTTTTTCAATCTCACCGTTACCATGCTCACACAAACTTTGTTGCACCAATCAAGTGGGCCGTTCCCGCGTTGATTCATCAACGTCGGGGCAGGTCCCAGAGTCATCATGTACAGTCCGGAGACAGTATGGTGTGATAGGTCAATGGACCAATGTTTTTCCGCTATTTGAGCAAATTTCGCCAAACAAAAATTACCAAACGAAACCCAAAATGGTCACAAAAATTTTTGTGGGACCCCAGAGGCGTAGATTCCAATGTCTGAACCAACAACTATCCAACTCAGCTCAGTTTTGTCACTATTCGCAATCCCTCTCTCTCTCTCTCGCTCTCTCTCAAAATCTTATCTCTTCGCTTTCACTTTCTCGCTCCCAAATATCCTCGACAACAACAATGGCCGCTTCATCTCCTTCCTTTCTCACCAAACCCTACCTAAACCCTCTTTAGCCTCCAACACGCGCCTGTTTCGCATCTATCATATATACGTGTACTGTATACATATATTTATCTACAAAATTGGAGCTTTGACCAGAATGGCGTCAACGCCGCCGCACTGTTCAATCACGACGACCAAGCCGTACCAAAATCATCAGTATCCACATAACCATCTCAAAAACAATCACCACCGTCAATCACACCACCCAAGCTCTCACCCTCACTGGACTTCTCATAAGGTCTCCCTCACCAAACCCCCTCTCTCCCCCTCACCCCGCAATGCGCCAAAGCCGGCTGCTACCTCCACCACCGCCACCCCAAACCCGAAACCTTTCCATTCACTCTCTCCACTTCCCTCCTCAAAATCCGAACTCGCTCCTGATTTCTCCGGCCGCCGGTCCACTCGTTTCGTTTCCAAAATGCACTTCGGGCGCCCCAAGATTGCTATTAGCACGCGCCACTCGGCAGTAGCTGAAGAAGCCCTTCACCACGTCACTGCGGTCGCTAGAGATGACGTGTCTCTCGTTGATATTTTGAAAAAGTTCGAGTTTAAACTCTCTGGTGCTGACGACTACACGTTCATGCTTCGAGAGCTTGGCAACCGAGGTGAGTGGTCAAAGGCCATTCAGTGTTTTGACTTTGCGGTCAAAAGGGAGGAAAGAAAGAATGATCAAGGGAAATTAGCGAGTGCCATGATCAGCATTCTTGGTAGATTAGGAAAAGTTGATCTTGCTAGGAATATTTTCGAAACTGCTTTAAATGAAGGTTATGGAAACACTGTTTATGCTTTTTCTGCGTTAATTAGTGCTTATGGGAGGAGTGGTTATTGCCAAGAGGCCATAAGAGTGTTTGATTCTATGAAAAGATATAATTTAAAGCCGAATTTAGTCACTTACAATGCTGTCATTGATGCGTGTGGTAAAGGGGGTGTAGATTTTAAGCATGTGGTGGAGATTTTTGATGATATGTTAAGAAATGGAGTGCAGCCTGATCGAATAACGTTTAATTCTTTGCTTGCCGTGTGTAGTAGAGGAGGATTATGGGAGGCAGCGAGGAATTTGTTCAATGAGATGGTTCATAGAGGGATTGATCAGGATATTTTCACTTATAATACTTTATTAGATGCCATTAGCAAGGGTGGGCAAATGGATTTGGCTTTTGAGATCATGGCGGAAATGCCCGCCAAGAATATCTCTCCTAATGTTGTGACTTACAGCACAATGATTGATGGGTATGCAAAGGCTGGGAGATTAGACGACGCTTTGAATATGTTTAATGAAATGAAGTTTTTGGGAATTGGGTTGGATAGGGTTTCGTATAATACAGTGCTCTCAATTTATGCCAAACTTGGTAGGTTTGAGGAGGCTTTGCTTGTTTGCAAGGAGATGGAGAGTTCTGGGATTAGGAAGGATGCTGTAACTTATAACGCACTCTTGGGCGGATATGGGAAGCAAGGGAAGTACAATGAAGTTAGAAGAATGTTTGAACAGATGAAAGCAGATCGTGTATCGCCGAATCTATTGACTTACTCGACCTTGATTGATGTGTACTCAAAAGGTGGTTTGTACAAGGAGGCAATGCAAATTTTTAGAGAGTTTAAACAGGCAGGATTGAAGGCTGATGTGGTGCTTTATAGTGCACTTATAGATGCCTTGTGTAAGAATGGTTTGGTGGAGTCAGCTGTATCTTTACTGGATGAGATGACAAAGGAAGGAATTAGGCCTAATGTTGTCACTTACAATTCCATCATTGATGCCTTTGGTCGGTCTGCAACTACAGAGTGTACAGTTGATGATGACGAAATAGACCTCAGAAAGCAAAATGAATCATCAAATTTGAACACTATGTGTAGTCAGGATGACAAGGATGTCCAGGTGGCAGGAACAACAGATAATCAAATTATAAAAATTTTTGGGCAGCTAGCTGCTGAGAAAGCAGGTCTAGGGAAGAAAGAGAACAGATGTAGACAGGAGATGTTGTGCATTTTGGGTGTCTTTCAGAAGATGCATGAGCTGAAAATCAAACCAAACGTTGTTACTTTTTCAGCCATTCTAAATGCTTGCAGGTAGAGTCTGTTGTCTGCTTATTTCCATCTTCTACAAGGATCTTGCCATATGATCTTATTTTGAAAAATTTGAACTTGGTACAATTATATTTTAGTCTTTATCTGTTGATGGTATATATTTCTCAAAATTTAAGCTTGTTGGTTGCTCTGGTTGCTCCAGCCTAAAGGATGATGTCAGTGGATCTTTGATTTTGGTCTATTTTTAGAATTATGGTATTTTTGGAAGTGTATCTCCTGCTAAATTTGATGGCTGGAACACGACATATCTGAAATGTAACTGCTAGTTTAATAGTGATCAAGAAAGATATTGTGTTCTTTTTATCAGTATTTGTGAATATAACTGGTTTCTTCCCATGTGCATATATATACACTATCAGCAAATGTAAGAAGTCTGCTCGCTGGACATCCAGTTTTTGCATGGATGTGAGTTAAGTCAGAGCAATAATTTCTCAAGACAATGAGCCTGACTTGTTCCTTTTGCCCTTTCACATCAGTTTTAGTTAATTGGATGGCAAATCCGTGTTAGGTTCTTTGTAGTTCCCACACTTAACGATGATGAATCAAAGTCCAAAATAAAATTTTTGGTTCCATTTTGTGCACTTAAAACAGTGGAAAAACAGTGCTATCTATTTTCTTCTGTCATTGTCTGCTTTCCTCTTTTTTCATTTGTAAGGATCTTCAGTTGAAAATATGAGTGGGTTTTATTCACACTCTCTATCTTTACGTGCAGCCGTTGTAATTCATTCGAAGATGCCTCAATGTTATTGGAAGAGCTTCGTTTGTTTGATAATCAGGTCTATGGTGTGGCACATGGACTTCTTATGGGTTATAGGGATAATATTTGGGTTCAAGCCCTGTCCCTCTTTGACGAAGTAAAGCTGATGGACTCTTCTACTGCTTCTGCCTTTTATAATGCTCTGACTGACATGCTCTGGCACTTTGGTCAGGTTAGTTTTTATTATAGCTGCCAATTACATGTTCAATTAAAGCTCAGTTGTGTTTCTAACAATTTTTTGTTATGCAACAGAAACGAGGAGCCCAATTGGTTGTGCTAGAAGGTAAACGTCGGCAAGTATGGGAGAATGTGTGGTCTGAGTCGTGCTTAGATTTGCATCTCATGTCTTCTGGCGCTGCTCGAGCAATGGTTCATGCATGGTTACTGAACATACACTCAATTGTGTTTGAGGGTCATGAATTACCAAAACTATTGAGGTATATGATTATTTACCTTTGTATTGTGGATGAATGTTTGCTTTTATTAAAATTTCACTTCAATAGGATATACTTAAGCTGTTCTTTTCATTAGCATCTTGACTGGATGGGGCAAACACAGCAAAGTTGTTGGTGACAGTGCACTAAGGCGAGCTATTGAGGTGCTCCTCACTGGAATGGGTGCACCATTTTGGGTTGCAAACTGCAACTTAGGCAGATTTATATCAACAGGACCCATGGTTGCTTCTTGGTTAAGAGAATCTCGCACATTAAACGTGCTTGTTCTCCATGATGATAGAACTCATTCAGAAAATGCACGGTTTGATGAAATTGTCAATATGCAAGCACTTACATTGTAGTTGTCTGTATCTGTTAACATTTTATTTTTTATCTCCCATTTCCTTACATGTTTACACTAGCATCAGAAAATGAACATACATAGCTTCATCTCTCTGTTTTGCCCTCTACCAATCTCTCATTCTCTCTTATAAATCTTTGTTTGTAGTTGTGTTGTTTTTAACGTGCTATTCCTGCGGTGTTCTGTCAGATCATCCAGGCAGAAGGAAAACCACAATGGAGCCATATACTTAATATTTTCATCTGAAGGTAGTAATCTCGGCTATTATGAATAGCTTCCGTAAAATATGTTTTTGTTCACATAATGTTAATATGTATGTCAGCAAGGCATAATAATGTATTGTTGTCGTCTCTGTGACTCTGACTTAGCCCTGCCAGCAGTGTTAAAAAATTACTGGGTAAATATTAATATATTGTTGGCTCAACAAACAGCTGAAAACTATAGGTCACACTGAGAAACAGCCAGGAAGAGATTTGTTAATTTAGTTCCATCAAAATTGCCCTCCAAATGATCCAATACGTTGTTGCATCAACGGCACTCATAAATAGTCACAATTGGTGCTGAACTAATATGTTATGCTTGTTTTACGATGGCTGTATGAAGGGCATGGAGGAGATTGAGGAGTCATATACATGCCGCTAATATAATCGTTGTTGCTAGAGACGTTTATTGGCTTCCTATTCTTACGCGATCAAGTTTCCACGGTCGCAGCATTCGTTTACATCTGCCTTATGAACTCCTGGTTTCAGAAGCCAAAAGGGTAAAAAAGAAAGGGAAACGAAGTTTCTAGAAACATACCATATGCAATTTCCATTTTCCACTCCACGGAACAAAACTTTGTCGTACTCGTTTCCAAATGCTATAGAATTGTGATAACAATCCTGCAATTGGATGATCAGGAGGAATACATAATACATATCGAGTGACTCTTTTACTGCCTGATAACGCCCTCTTTTCGACGACGGGCGGTATGATTATTGATTAAAATTCATTCCATCTTATTGCTATAATCTTCTTTAATTCAGACAATTCGTTTCATTGTTTGTTCCCTTCTTCTGTGAGTCGCCGTCCATGTTGCACGTGACAATAAGAATAAACAGACATCTTCACGTGTAGTTTTTGGGCCAGGGCTGAAAGTATGATGAAAGCAGCTATGGCCCATCACTCTTCAAATTTGCTTTCATTATCTATGGGGCTTAAGCCCATCCAAATCCAAACTAATAAGCCCAAACCTTCAAAGTCAGAACTCCCCGCCATTTTTGTTGGCAAATGCTAAGATACAATGGGGGTATACATACATTGACATGACACGTACCCTGCTCAATTGTCAAACAATGTGGCCCACGCAAAAAACTCCTCCTTCCTGTTGCTTCTTCCTCCCGTGCAGTGCCAGTGCTTACCAACCCGAAAAGAAGGTGAAGTTTTAGCAAGATACGTAACGCACTTATCTACTAATTTGAAACCAGCTGCACTAATGGTTAGTGGAGTAACTTTAATGGACTCGGGAAATTCGTAACGGAGGCACGTATAATCCACTGACTCATTACAATGTGTTGGAGTAATAACGTAATCGTGGCGAGCTCTACCCATCTAGGTGCTTCGATAATGGCCTTCCCATTCAATTACTATTTGTTTTTTTCCCTTCTAATGTCATCAGTACAGAGCTCATATTGCACTTCCACGTTTTCTGTTGGCAAGATAAAGACTTAGCGAAAGGTTGAGGGCTGCCGTTTAATTACAGGTGGCACCGTCCACAAGTTTCCTATTGACGATTCATCACAATAAGCACTCCAGGGAATCAGGAATGGTGCAATGCGCTTTCATCAATATCAAAATTATGACTCGTGTCGCCACTTCCTTTCACACAGTGTAGTAATCCTCCCTTATAAATAGGCCTCTTGAGGCAAAACATGCGGCATCAGATTCAGGCGAGTTAGCATTGCCACTTTTGATTCTCTTTATTTGTTTTCTTTGATCATTGTCACATAAGTTCTTTTTACAGAAAATGGCGACGTTCTTAAGAAATGTTGGCATGTATGCCATCACATTATTCATGCTGATAGCTGTAGTAGGAATAACTGAAGGGAGGCGAATTGAGAAAGAAAGAATGACTATGCACAAGGACCATGGTGGTGCTATTGCACGGTGTACAACTAATGGTATTGGCGTTGCTGCAAGTGGCCTTGGAGATAGCAAATGGGGTTGTGGCAGAGGTGGTGGTGGAGTAGGTGCTGGTGGTGGTGGCGGTGGCGGTGTTGGAGGTGGTGGAGTAGGTGCTGGTGGTGGTGGTGGAGGTGGAGTCGGGGCAGGTGGGGGAGTTGGAGGGGGTGGTGGTGTAAGTGCTGGAGGCGGAGTTGGAGGGGGTGTTGGTGTAGGAGCTGGAGGTGGAGTGGGAGGAGGTATAGGAGCAGGTGGTGGAGTTGGAGGAGGTGCAGGTGGAGGGGGTGGCACTGGAGGTGGAAGAGGTGGAGGCGGTGGTGGTGCAGGGGCAGGTGGTGGAGTTGGAGGAGGTGTAGGTGCAGGTGGTGGAGTTGGAGGTGGAGTTGGAGGAGGTGTAGGTGCAGGTGGTGGCGTTGGAGGTGGAGTTGGAGGAGGTGTAGGTGCAGGTGGAGGAGTTGGAGGAGGAATAGGAGCAGGTGGTGGAGGTGGAGGAGGAATAGGAGCAGGTGGTGGAGCTGGAGGAGGTGCTGGTGGTGGGGGTGGCATCGGAGGTGGAAGAGGTGGAGGCGGAAGGGGAGGTGGTGGAGGAGGTGGAAGAGGAGGCGGCGGTGGAGGTGGAGGAGGAGGTGTAGGTGGCGGTGCAGGAGGAGGCGGAGGTGGTGGTGCTGGAGGTGGTGTAGGAGCTGGCGGAGGAGTTGGTGTAGGTGCCGGTGGAGGTGTAGGTGCGGGAGGAGGTGTAGGTGGAGGTGGTGGCGTTGGAGCAGGTGGTGGTCTTGGAGGAGGCGTTGGAGCAGGTGGCGGAATTGGAGGAGGCGTTGGAGCAGGTGGCGGAATTGGAGGAGGCGTTGGAGCAGGTGGCGGAATTGGAGGTGGTGTTGGCGTAGGTGGTGGAGTTGGTGTTGGTGCCGGTGCCGGTTCCGGTTCAAAAAGAGTGAAAAGCATTAGAAATGTTGATGGGCATGGCGATGACAAAGGTGCTGGAAGTGTGCGTGGTCATGGCGATGGATTTTAAGTGATTTTATTGCAATATCATTAGAAAGTCAGAATGTAAGCTCTGTGTACATGCAACGCTTGCATGGGATGACATAGCTATTACTAATATTGGGACTTGTAAGCATATGATTGTTACGTGATGAATCAAAAAATAATGAATAATGGAGAATAAACAGATATTTCTTCAATTTTATGAATTTCGATTACTTTTTATTCCCACCAATTAAATTCTCGTTTGTTTATTTTCAGACTGTTTGTTTTGATGAAATGAATGATGATTATGTATCATAGTTGTTACTTGTAAGGTTAATATTCTCATAAAAAAATCAAAGTAGTTTACTATTTTACAAGAGAACTCGTATTCGGAACTGACCAGGATGAACATTAACTGAAGACTAAGAGGAGAAGTGAATTAATAAGAATTTTTCTTTATTAGCTTAAAACAAAATTGATAAATGAACAGCAACACAAAGGTACTGCAGTTAATATAATTAAATAAACACAGTATCAGACGGAAGGTAGTTTGGCAATCCACCCGTCGTGGTCTATGAATGAATTATCCGTAAAATTTTTCACTTCATCAGCGCTGAGTTGCTTCTCCCAACGCACACGCTTGGAAGTGTCTGCTCCTGCTCCACTGCAATGTGCCTCCGCATATTCAATATTTTCTCTACGGTTGCAAAATTACAAAAAGTTTACGCACAGTTGAAATTTGTCTCCAGACCTTTGAATGTATAAATATATTTTCACATCAATTATACATCTACATTACTCATGGATTATGGATGGAGCGATCGAGCATATTATATTCTATATATACAGTGTATGAATTAAACTTGATTTAATCTAAAAGTCTTACTCATGCTCGACGTGGTTCCATGCATTCCAACCTTGAGGCTCTACCATATCTGTTAGCACTGAATTAACGATAATAACTCTTGAAAAGGCTCCATAAGCTCTCAATTAACAAAGGAAAAATAAAATAAAATATATATATAATTTACTTTTAATTAGATATATAATATTGTTCCAAACACACACACACACACACATACATGATTAAAATATACATAAGCTACCTGCCAGCCAATTGTATTTATCTATCTTGCTATCTACCTGAAACAAAATGCCCTTAGCAACGATATTTTCGGAAAGGGAAGTGAAGGTAGGGCTGCTGGTAGTGGTGTCATGGTCGCCCCATTGGATTTTTGTGCCTCTGCTGCTTGCTCCTTCAAGAAAAATGCATGGTTTGTTCTGTGGAATTGTAACCTTTTCCCTGTATATACGTATAACAAACAACACACACCTCCCGAAATAAATTAACGAATTGACACGATTAAGCTGGTACAAATGTACACGTGTCTGAATGTGTGTGATAATATATATATATATATATATATATATATATATATAATAGGCTTTTACTGATATATTTCAGGAGAAATTTGAATGCGTATCCACTGATCGTTGTTGACAGGAATGAAGTTGATGGCATCTTGAATCTTTGTGAAGTTTCCCCCACCAGAACGAGACACACTAATGGTATACGCCACTTTAAGTGGATTGGCATTATTCGATTTACAATCCAAAGCTGTGGAGACATTAGATGAAAGCAACAACAATGTTACAGCAAACAAAAATGAATTTAAATGGTGCATTTTATTTTAATAAATTAAGAGCACTTTTTCTCAAAAAAATAGTAAATTAAGAAGCTTTTGAAAGAACAGCTTGATACAGAATTCTACAGGATACGGCTATGCTATGTAAAGAGAGCAAATGAACATATTATATAACCATGTAAACAACTCCATTAGTGCTAGTGGTGCCAGATTAAAAAAGGGGGTGGGGGAGAAAAACCAACAAGGTAACCTAATCTGTCCTATTAGCAGGAAAAGAAATAAATCACAATCCTTACCAGCTAGATCTCGATTTCTTTCCTGCTCAGTTGAATCCAAGGCAGAGATTTTGTGGGTTAAGTCGGGCGGGAGTCTTTGAACACATTTTAATTAATTAATTGTAGGTTAAACCAAATCTTTTACGAAAAATATGTGAACATAATAAATAATTAATAAAAGACGGAGATATTTCAACTTAAATTTTTTACTTAAAATTTTGATATAGATTTTATTTTAAGAATTCAAACAAAATATTTCAACTTAAATGGTAGATAACTAACCATCATTGAATGTTACTTTGAATTTTAATATCTATTATTGAATTGTTTGGAATCAATATTTCAACTTAAATGGTAGATAACTAACCATCATTGAATGTTACTTTGAATTTTAATATCTATTATTGAATTGTTTGGAATCAATAATTCAAAATTTTTTGTGAAAAATTTAAGTTAAAATATCTCCACATAGAATTTATTCTCATTTTATTTTTTTTAATTCTTAAAAATATTTTACTTTTTAAAAGATAAAAGATCCAAACAAGTCTATTAATTAATTCCCACTTTCTCCCTCTTGATAAACCTTTTAACAAAATACTTGTTCTATTTTTCACTTTTATTTCTTCTATTTTTTTAATGAAAACTCATCAAATTAAATTTAGTTTACCATTTTTCTAATATATTACTCTTTGATTTCTAAATTTCTTCTATTTTTTTCTAAATTCAGATATTAAATTTTAACTTACTCTCTAAACAAATTGAGATACTTCAATTGAGATATTTCTATTAAGTGCAAAGGGAGAGATGGAAGAGGATGAGTAAAGTATCACTAATTTTGTACATATATCGATTTTTTTTTTCAATTTTTTCGGGGAGAGGATTGATCCCTGTGGCTGAGTTACAAGCAGAATATTCTTTATTTATAAATAAATCAGAAAATTAAAAAGGAGCAATAACAAAAAATGGGTTAAGGTGATCGATGAATCAGTATTCACAAACTGATTCACTAGCACCGAGTTTCTCCTCCCACGGCACACGTTCCGAAGCGTCGGCACCAGGTCCGCAACTTTTTGCCGTCGAGTCACATACTGCGATTAATTACAATCTCATCATTAATGTTCAATATATTTTTTATATTGTGTAAATTAATTAATATCTAATATTTTTTAAGTGTTTATATTAATTAATTATTTTTTATTTTTTTATTGCTCTAGTTTTGTTTTATTTTTTTTATTTGTTGGTTATTTTTATTTTTTTACTTAAAAATTTTGATCTATATCCCATTTCATATATAATTTTATTTTTAATTAAATAAATTTACAGATAAGATAATCCCACCTAATTTTCGAGTGGTAAAAAAAAAAAAAAATCTAATACCTAATCTGCGATTAATTAGAGACATGCATACGTCTGCACGGAAGAATAATTAATTAATTAAAACAGTAGCTCTTTCTTACTCGTGGCCGACGTGGTCCCCAACCTTTAGGTGCTGCTACGTACGCACATCTAAATTTGATAGCTATAAAATTATAAAAAAAATCTCTGGAATAGACTTCACAAGCTCTTCCAAGTTAAGCTTTGCCAGTTCCAATGACTGAACAGGTTTAAACACAAATCCATATCCCCTGGGTTCGTTTGAAACACTCATGCTTTCGCCTGTTACGTAGCCGTGACTTTGCTCTGGAGTGTTTATTCCCACCGTAACATTCATTTTGCAACCCAGCATGCACATGTGTAAACAATAAACTCACACACACTTCTTTACACATACTTTTTTCAATTAAGAATATTTGATCATATTAAAGTCAAGGACGAGTTACAAGATTAAAAAAAATAAAAATAGAGACTTCAATGTATTGTTTTGTCTTATAATAAATTAAAATATGTGTTTTTTATCTCTTTAAATTTTAACTTGTTTTTAACTTTAATATAATCAGAGATTCTTGATTGGAATTGCACATATATATATATATATATATAGTATGCATATATTGTACATTGAACGCAATGCCTACAGTAACAATGTTGTCAGAAACGAAATATTGTATTAATTTCTCACATGTTGTTGACTAGTATAAATAATTCTAATTGTTTTATATTTTGTTATATTAATATATGACTAATGTCAAATGCTAAAGAGTAATTTTTAATAACTTATTTATTAAGTGATTAAAAATATTATATTAACTAAGTCTAATTTTATCACACTATATATAATAATATATTATGGACAAATATAACCTTTAATTCTATTATTTTAACTCATAATGGGATTGAAGATTATATAACTAACACGTGAGTGTCTCAGCACTCAGTCAAGTATGTAAGTAACTCTGACCATTGAGAGTTACTATGCAGCCATTCGGCTAGAGTGCAGTCACTCTCATATTTCTCTCTCTCGTTCATGCTTCGCTGGTTTTGTGTGAGTGTGTGTGTGCTCACGCACGTGCGTGCAGATGGGGGTGTTGAGTTCCGTTTTGCAGCAAGTAGTAGTTGAATTGAAGAAGTCAAAGCCGTAACAGGAGCTGAGCGGCATTAACCATGGCTAACCAAGGTGAGAACTTGAGATTTATTCAGCATGGAAGTGAAAGTAGCGCTAGTAGATGCGCTTTGATGCTCGCCGGCTTCGATAAAGCATGGTTTGTTCTTTGGAATTGTAATTTTCTCCCTGCATGCATATACACATGTATGAATGTATACATATCATTTTAATTTAAGATACTATAAGTAGAAATTAATCAATGTTGCATTTCCCGGTCTATTAATGACTTACTGATATTTTCCAAGAGAAATATGGATGCGTATCCACTGATTGTTGTTAGCTGGAATGAAATCAATTGCAGTTTGAATATTTGTGAAGTTTCCGAGGCAAGAATGATCTACATTTATGGTAAATGAGACACTGAGAGAAAGATATAATATCAAAAACAGAAATTAATAAGAATGAGAATATGGTTGGTTAATTTGGTGCATTTTATGTTAACTAGTTTCTGAAGAAAAAAGTGAAATAAAAAGTATGTAGAAGAAAAAAGTGAAATAAAAATAATGTAACGTGTATGCTCTCTAAGAACATTCCAGCGTTACATACTTACATTATCTTCATTTTTCAGTAACTCAATGTGTCTGTCCCACAGAAACTTTTCAACCAATCTTATAACCACACTTGCAATTTCTCAATTTAAATATTAAGCATAATCGCTTCAACAGTTTGGAATTAATTTCCCACCAAAAACAAATTGGTATGTGATATGTTGCAAAACAACATTCTTGCATGTCCCATATACGATTAGCCAAATGGCATACATGCATGCATACAAGGCTCTTGGATGTTTCTTTCTTTTCAACCCTCTAAATTACTTACAAATTTTGAAAGTTTACAACCTTTTAATTTTTATTCTTGCGGTAGTTGTCTATGGAAACAAACAAATACTCTGTTCTTTTTCATATGAAGAATTCTTTTTTTCATTCTTTTTTTTTCAGGCACAAAAGAGAAGAAGAAACGAGAGGGAAAGAGCATATAAAAATATTAGAGCCTAAAAGAAAACAGTAGCATCACCAACAACCGCCCAAGGTTCTTATCCGGATAGGTTACTTGATTCTATTTTCTTAGTCCCATTCAAAAGTACCCACTTCAATTTTCCCTATATATACCTGCACCGGCTTCCCGTTTCATCACTGTAAATTAAACAAACATCTCTTAACGTTCTCTTTGATAGCAATTTATATCCGCTTTTATTGCTCTTGCCTTTGTTGTAAGCCAACCTTTCAGTGATCTCTCTTTACTGTGTCTATATTTGCTCTGTGTATCAAGAAATCTACATTCCTATATAATTGCAAATTCCAGTTATAGCTCAAGTTTTTAAAACTTAAAATATCTTCGCACTTAAATAATTTCCTCTCACTCTGTAGATTTGATAATATACATCAATCTTTAAAGATTCAATTTCCGGAATCACTTCTTCTAAAATTTATAAATCCACTTTCGCTGTTGAGTGTCTCGTATCAAAGTCTTGTTTTCTTGTCATATCTTCTAAATTTTTCTCGGTTGTTGCTCTGTTCTTTCCCTGTTTTCCCCTGTCATGGCTCCCCCAAATGATCCTGCCAACCCACTACTCATCAAACTCGCACCCAATAGAACGGAGAAACACATAAGCTTGTCTAACGGCAAACTCTGTGTGAAAGGTTTCCCAGTTCTTTCGGATGTTCCAAGCAATGTTTCTTTCACACCATTTTCTATATCCAAACCCTCTGGTGCTCCACTTCCCCTGCTTCAGCGTGTCCAGGCCAATTCTCACAAGGGCGGTTTCCTCGGCTTCAAAGCACAGGAACCGTCTGATAGGTTGATGAACTCCTTGGGTAGATTCGGCGGAAGGGATTTTGTGAGTATCTTTAGATTCAAAACTTGGTGGTCCACTCAATGGGTTGGGAATTCTGGTTCTGATTTGCAAATGGAAACCCAATGGATTCTCTTAGATGTTCCTGAAATAGTCTCTTATGTTATGATCATACCCATTATTGAAAGCAGTTTTAGGTCTGCTCTTCATCCTGGCACTGGTGGCCATGTTATGATTTGTGCTGAGAGTGGTTCTACTCGATTGAAAGCATCATCATTTGATGCTATCGCTTATGTTCATGTGTCTGATAATCCTTACAATATCATGAAAGAAGCCTATAGTGCTCTTAGAGTTCATCTAAATACTTTTAGGCTTTTGGAAGAGAAACAAGTCCCTTCACTCGTTGATAAATTCGGTTGGTGCACTTGGGATGCATTCTACTTAACGGTAGAACCCGCCGGAGTCTGGCGAGGAGTGGAGGATTTTGTTGACGGTGGTCTGTCGCCAAGGTTTCTCATCATTGATGATGGTTGGCAAAGCATCAACCGTGATGATGAGAATCCGAAGGAGGATTCCACAAGTCTTGTTCTTGGTGGAGAACAAATGACTGCCAGGCTTCACGGGCTTGACGAATGTCAGAAAGTACAAGGGTGGGTCCTTGTTGGCTCCTAATGCTCCTTCATTTGATGTTAACAAGCCTAAGATGTTGATAAATAAGGCGATCTAGTGACTCTTTTACTGCCTGATAACGCCCTCTTTCGACGACGGGTGGTATGATTATTGATTAAAATTCATTCCATCTTATTGCTATAATTTTCTTTAATTCACACAATTCGTTTCATTGTTTGTTCCCTTCTTCTGTGAGTCGCCGTCCATGTTGCACGTGACAATAAGAGTAAACAGACATCTTCACGTGTGTAGTTTTTGAGCCAGGGCTTAAAATATGATGAAAGCAGCTATGGCCCATCACTCTTCAAATTTGCTTTCATTATCTATGGGGCTTAAGTCCATCCAAATCCAAACTAATAAGCCCAAACCTTCAAAGTCAGAACTCCCCACCATTTGTAAAGATGCAATGGGGGTATACATACATTGACATGACACGTACCCAGCTCAATTGTCAAACAATGTGGCCCACGCAAAAAACTCCTCCTTCCTGTTGCTTCTTCCTCCCGTGCAGTGCCAGTGCTTACCAACCCAAAAAGAAGGTGAAGTTTTAGCAAGATACGTAACGCACTTGTCTACTAATTTCAAACCAGCTGCACTAATGGTCAGTGGAGTAACTTTAATGGACTCGGGAAGTTCGTAACGGAGGCACGTATAATCCACTGACTCATTACAATGTGTTGGAGCAATAACATAATCGTGGCGAGATCTACCCATCTAGGTGGTTCGATAATGGCCTTCACATTCAATTACTATTTGTTTTTTTCCCTTCTAATGTCATCAGCACAGAGCTCATATTGCACTTCCACGTTTTCTGTAGGCAAGATAAAGACTTAGCGAAAGGTTGAGGGCTGCCGTTTAATTACAGGTGGCACCGTCCACAAGTTTCCTGCTGACGATTCATCACAATACGCACTCAGGGAATCAGGAATGGTGCAATGTGCTTTCATCAATATCAAAATTATGACTCGTGTCGCCACTTCCTTTCACACAGTGTAGTAATCCTCCCTTATAAGTAGGCCTCTTGAGGCAAAACATGCGGCATCAGATTCCGGCGAGCTAGCATTGCCACTTTTGATTCTCTTTATTTGTTTTCTTTGATCATTGTCACATAAGTTCTTTTTACAGAAAAATGGCGACGTTCTTAAGAAATGCTGGCATGTATGCCATCACATTATTCGTGCTGATAGCTGTAGTAGGAATAACTGAAGGGAGGCGAATTGAGAAAGAAAGAATGACTATGCACAAGGACCATGGTGGTGCTATTGCACGGTGTACAACTAATGGTGTTGGCGTTGCTGCAAGTGGCATTGGAGATAGCAAATGGGTTTGTGTCAGAGGTTGTGGCAGAGCTTGTGGCAGAGGTGGTGGTGGAGTAGGTGCAGGTGGAGGGGGTGTCACTGGAGGTGGAAGAGGTGGAGGCGGTGGTGGTGCAGGGGCAGGTGGTGGTGTTGGAGGAGGTGTAGGTGCAGGTGGCGGAGTTGGAGGAGGAATAGGATCAGGTGGTGGAGTTGGAGGAGGTGCTGGTGGTGGGGGTGGCATCGGAGGTGGAAGAGGTGGAGGCGGTGGTGGTGGCGGAATGGGAGGTGGTGGAGGAGGTGGAAGAGGAGGCGGAGGTGGTGGAGGAGGCGGAGGTGGTGGAGGAGGTGGAAGAGGAGGCGGAGGTGGTGGAGGAGGTGGAAGAGGAGGCGGCGGTGGATGTGGAGGAGGTGGTGTAGGTGGCGGTGCAGGAGGAGGCGGAGGTGGTGGTGCTCGAGGTGGTGTAGGAGCTGGCGGAGGAGTTGGTGTAGGTGCCGGTGGAGGTGTTGGTGCGGGCGGAGGTGTAGGTGGAGGTGGTGGCGTTGGAGCAGGTGGTGGTCTTGGAGGAGGCGTTGGAGCAGGTGGCGGAATTGGAGGTGGTGTTGGCGTAGGTGGTGGAGTTGGTGTTGGTGCTGGAGCCGGTGCCGGTGCCGGTGTCGGTTCCAGTTCCGGTTCAAAAAGAGTGAAAAGC
Organism: Murraya paniculata; assembly: GCA_030449075.1. Lineage (NCBI taxonomy): Eukaryota > Viridiplantae > Streptophyta > Magnoliopsida > Sapindales > Rutaceae > Murraya > Murraya paniculata. Next base: position 1,044,883 of record JAEVFN010000015.1, on the reverse strand, counting down.
ATTAGAAATATTCATGGGCATGGCGATGACAAAGGTGCTGGAAGTGTGCGTGGTCATGGCGATGGATTTTAAGTGGTTTTATTGCAATATCATTAGAAAGTCAGAATGTAAGCTCTGTGTACATGCAACGAATCAAAAAATAATGAATAATGGAGAATAAACAGATGTTTCTTTAATTTTATGAATTTCGATTACTTTTTATTCCGACTAATTAAGTTCTCGTTTCTTTATTTTCAGACTCTCTGTTTTGATGGAATGAATGATGATTATGTATACATAGTTGTTAATTTTAAGGTTAATATTCTCCAAAAAAAAAAATAATAAATAAAGTAGTTTACACGCAGCTGCTGCTTCAACAAGAAAAGTCCGAAAAACCCACCCGGCAGCCCCTCCAGCCTCCTCCTCAATCGCGTGCCACCTCTCGGGTTTTGAAACCAAACTTGCAAGTTGTTGTCGCTGCCTCCTTGGCCACCGGTGGTGGTGCTTTGACGTCGCAAGAGAACCCCCTCCACATCGATACCTCTCCCGTGACTCCTCAACCGTCGACAACGCTGCCGCACGAAACCCGTGACCATGCAGAAGCTGCTGTGGCTTCAGGTCCACCCGCTGGTGCTTCTTCTAGGTTGCCCGCAGCTGCTGCTCCTCCTCTAGATGCGCTCCAATCACGTCGATGTGTTGTCGAGCCCAACTCCAACGTCGCGCTCCTAGCCGCTGCATGTGGTGGTTTTCTGCTGCCGACCACACTCCACCGTTCTGTCCAGCCCTCGACGGACCAGCATGCCGCCACCACGGGAAACCCTACGTGGGTGCAGCCTCCCATTCCACCTGTGCTCTCTGGCCATTCTCACACGCACATACCACACGCACCAGCCCCCATCTCAAATCCTAATGCTCCTTGCATGGATCAACTAACCACACAACCTGTGCCCAGCCCTCACCCACAAGCCCACATGCACCAGCCATCTCACCAGTCCGCGCCAGCTTCAACCAGTACCCCACACAGCCCAAATAACCTAGTTGGATCGACCACTGTCCCTCACATTCATAAGGATGGTGGTCACTTACCAGCCCATGACCCACAACGACTTGGGGGGACTTCCTCGAACCAGCCGAGATGCACTAGCTTTACTCCACCTATTACTCAGGTTGTTACGGCTAATGCCACTCCATCCCACCATCTAGCCCACAGTCACTCTATAATCTGTAACCCACCCTCAACTTTTAAGCCATCATATGCCTCGATATTGAACCCAGCCACTATCCTTAACCCAACTGCCCCTCCAGCGGCCGATGGTGGCATGCCGCCGGCCGGCGGCCAAAATGCAAAGAAGGGGCGGCGGCTAGTTGAGAGGGTTTAGCACATAATATATAATAATATATTATGGACAAATATAACCTTTAATTCTATTATTTTAACTCATAATGGGATTGAAGATTATATAACTAACACGTGAGTGTCACAGCACTCAGTCAAATATGTAAGTAACTCTGACCATTGAGAGTTACTATGCAGCCATTCGGCTAGAGTGCAGTCACTCTCATATTTCTCTCTCTCGTTCATGCTTCGCTGGTTTTGTGTGAGTGTGTGTGTGCTCACGCACGTGCGTGCAGATGGGGGTGTTGAGTTCCGTTTTGCAGCAAGTAGTAGTTGAATTGAAGAAGTCAAAGCCGTAACAGGAGCTGAGCGGCATTAACCATGGCTAACCAAGGTGAGAACTTGAGATTTATTCAGCATGGAAGCGAAAGCAGCGCTAGTAGATGCGCTTTGATGCTCGCCGGCTTCGATAAAGCATGGTTTGTTCTTTGGAATTGTAATTTTCAAGAATATTTTGTTACAAGATGCTATAATCTAATTATAAAGGGACCAAGTGAGCATTTACAACAATGTAATAAAACAGGGGCATGCATATGCAAATATAAAAATGAATATACAGCCACCAGATCTTCTTGCAATGGAAATAAAATCAACAAATATCTATAGTTTCTTGATTAATTATTTACTCATTTATTTGTATATAATCACATAGATTCTTTGGCCATTAGTACTGCAATGAATTCCTGGGTATAACAGAACAAAATCTTTTTTTTTTTTTAAGGATGTATAATTCATTAACCAAACGCTCTATACTTCTGTAAATTATATATTAGCGTCATTATGATTAATTTTCTTTCCTCTCTGACTAATTCACTTTCTAAAAAGTTCAAACAAAATTATAGAAATTATATTCATAATTAGTTCTAATTATAATTACGTGGGTCTACAAAAAAATAATAGAATAATATTAGTTTTTTCTTTTTTAAGTAACCTTTTTTTTTTTTTTTTTTTTTTTCGCATCAAAAAAAAGTAAACCTTTTTTAACGTCGAGGAGATTTGCTCGATCTTAAACCTTAAGAATACATTCAGGAGGTGTGCACCAACTCAATAAAAAATTATCATCTGCATCCCCTTTCTACATATGCACGAAACTAGAATATCATGTGTCTCTCCGCACGTGCGCGATATTTAAACTGCTTGATCCACTGAGCACTTGCAAATCATATTATATATACCGAGACAAGAAAAATGTGAAGCTCAGAAAAGAAAATGACTTCAATTTGGATAGAAAGAGCATATTAGAACGAGAAAGACAGATGCATATTCTCTGCTTTTTAAAATGGATAATCTCTGTTATCTTTAACAAACGGAATGTTCACCTTTTCTCGTCCTGTCAGTGTATCAAAATAAATAGGTTGGTAGAATCTTATCCACCAATTAGAAATGTACAAGTTTTCTTCGTTTCGTCTATTTTAAAAAGGATAAAAGTCCATTTAGCCCACTATAGTTGATATGTATTCGTTTAATTCTTGATATTTTTAAAAATATCTTAAAATATTTTATTATTAAATTATTGACACCAATATAATTATTTTTTATTTTTTATTTTTGTCTTACTTTTATAATATTATTCTCTTATAATAATGTTCATTTTTATTAATAAAAAAATTACTAATTTAATTCTAAAAATAAAATCCAAACAAAAAATATATATATATTAATTTTTGTAAAACACTCTGCTGATGAATTAATATAATATTTTTAATTAATGTCCAAAAAATCAGTATTGATTTTTTTTGGATATATGTGAGATCCACAAAAGTTAATTTACATCCCTTTTGTTTTTATTTTATTTTTGTGCTAAATTGGTAATTTAATTTTTCTCTTTTTATTAATGTCTCAAAAAATAAATATTATTGTAAGAGCAAGACAAAATAAACAAAAAGTAACCGCAGGAGTGTCAACAATTTAACAATTATATGAATATTTTAAAATATTTTTAAAAATAAAAAAATTAAATAGACACTATCATCAAGATATAAGAACTAATCCAACTTTTACCTTTTAAAAAAGATTCATCTAAATTATCATTCTAGATGGTCCAAGAATCAGACCTAAGAAAGAGACCCCACGTTGAGATTATGTTCCAAAATGGGGGGTCTTAGTAATGTTGATTTAATATTAAAAAAATAAATTGTTTATACGCAAATTTGCAGTGCATTGTGACTAGTCAAGGATTAAGAAGAAAAACAATTATCATAAACAGAAATATAATCTAATAACGAGTGAAAATTAAGAACTTGCAAGTTGCTATTTCCAGATTTATCACCGCTGTCCTTGGCAATCTTCCAGAGAGACCCATGAATCCATGACCTTCATCATCCACTAATATAGTATGTTTTATTTTTATAATTATTTAACCAAAAGTATCTCTTCACCTTCGACTTTTAAAATGTTATCTTAATCATTTGCTAATTACATATACGACAAAAAAAAATATTACCCCCCTTAATTTTCTGATCTCAACTACACATGAAAAACAAAATGGGTATATAGAAGAAAAAAGTGAAGTAAAAAGTATATAGAAGAAAAAAGTGAAATAAAAATAATGTAACGTGTGTGCTCTCTAAGAACTTTCCAGCGTTACATTATCTTCATTTTTCAGTAACTCAATTATGTCCCACAGAAACTTTTCAACCAATCTTATAACCACACTTGCAATTTCTCAATTTAAATATTAAGCATAATCGCTTCAACAGTTTGGAATTAATTTCCCACCAAAAACAAATTGGTATGAGATATGTTGCAAAACAACATTCTTGCATGTCCCATATACGATTAGCCAAATGGCATACATGCATGCATACAAGGCTCTTGGATGTTTCTTTCTTTTCAACCCTCTAAATTACTTACAAATTTTGAAAGTTTACAACCTTTTGATTTTTATTCTTGCGGTAGTTGTCTATGGAAACAAACAAATACTCTGTTCTTTTTCATATGAAGAATTCTTTTTTTCATTCTTTTTTTTGCAGGCACAAAAGAGAAGAAGAAACGAGAGGGAAAGAGCATATAAAAATATTAGAGCCTAAAAGAAAACAGTAGCATCACCAACAACCGCCCAAGCTTCTTATCTGGATAGGTTACTTGATTCTATTTTCTTAGTCCCATTCAAAAGTACCCACTTCAATTTTCTCTATATATACCTGCACCGGCTTCCCGTTTCATCACTGTAAATTAAACAAACATCTCTTAACGTTCTCTTTGATAGCAATTTATATCCGCTTTTATTGCTCTTGCCTTTGTTATAAGCCAATCTTTCAGTGATCTCTCTTTACTGTGTCTATATTTGCTCTGTGTATCAAGAAATCTACATTCCTATATAATTGCAAATTCCAGTTATAGCTCAAGTTTTTAAAACTTAAAATATCTTCGCACTTAAATAATTTCCTCTCACTCTGTAGATTTGATAATATACATCAATCTTTAAAGATTCAATTTCCGGAATCACTTCTTCTAAAATTTATAAATCCTCTTTCGCTGTTGAGTGTCTCGTATCAAAGTCTTGTTTTCTTGTCATATCTTCTAAATTTTTCTCGGTTGTTGCTCTGTTCTTTCCCTGTTTTCCCCTGTCATGGCTCCCCCAAATGATCCTGCCAACCCACTACTCATCAAACTCGCACCCAATAGACCGGAGAAACACATAAGCTTGTCGAACGGCAATCTCTGTGTGAAAGGTTTCCCAGTTCTTTCGGATGTTCCAAGCAATGTTTCTTTCACACCATTTTCTATATCCAAACCCTCTGGTGCTCCACTTCCCCTGCTTCAGCGTGTCCAGGCCAATTCTCACAAGGGCGGTTTCCTCGGTTTCAAAGCACAGGAACCGTCTGATAGGTTGATGAACTCCTTGGGTAGATTTAGCGGAAGGGATTTTGTGAGTATCTTTAGATTCAAAACTTGGTGGTCCACTCAATGGGTTGGGAATTCTGGTTCTGATTTGCAAATGGAAACCCAATGGATTCTCTTAGATGTTCCTGAAATAGTCTCTTATGTTATGATCATACCCATTATTGAAAGCAGTTTTAGGTCTGCTCTTCATCCTGGCACTGGTGGCCATGTTATGATTTGTGCTGAGAGTGGTTCTACACGATTGAAAGCATCATCATTTGATGCTATCGCTTATGTTCATGTGTCTGATAATCCTTACAATATCATGAAAGAAGCCTATAGTGCTCTTAGAGTTCATCTAAATACTTTTAGGCTTTTGGAAGAGAAACAAGTCCCTTCACTTGTTGATAAATTCGGTTGGTGCACTTGGGATGCATTCTACTTAACGGTAGAACCCGCCGGAGTCTGGCGAGGAGTGGAGGATTTTGTTGACGGTGGTCTGTCGCCAAGGTTTCTCATCATTGATGATGGTTGGCAAAGCATCAACCGTGATGATGACAATCCGAAGGAGGATTCCAAAAATCTTGTTCTTGGTGGAGATCAAATGACTGCCAGGCTTCACAGGCTTGACGAATGTGAAAAGTTCAGAAAATACAAGGGTGGATCTTTGTTGGCTCCTAATGCTCCTTCATTTGATGTTAAGAAGCCTAAGATGTTGATAAATAAGGCGATTGAACTTGAGCATGCTAACAAGGCTCGCGATAAGGCAATCCTATCGGGAGTCACTGATCTGTTTGAGTTTGATTCGAAGATTAACAAGTTGAAAAAAGAATTGGAGGATATGTTTGGTGGGGAAGAGAGTGGTAATAGTGTCAATGAAGGCTGTGGAAGCTGTTCATGCAAGGCTGATAATTATGGGATGAAGGCTTTTACAAGAGATTTGAGGACTAGGTTCAAAGGATTGGATGATATTTGGGTGTGGCACGCTCTTTGTGGTGCTTGGGGTGGTGTAAGGCCAGGAACTACTCATCTGAATTCGAAGATCCATCCTTGCAATATATCTCCGGGACTTGATGGTACAATGGATGATCTTGCTGTGGTCAAAATCGTTGAAGGTGGAATTGGCCTTGTTCATCCTTCTCAAGCTGATGATTTCTATGACTCTATGCACTCTTACCTTGCACAGGCTGGCATTACTGGAGTCAAAATTGATGTCATCCATGTAAGTTTTCAAATTTACCAATTGTACCCTCCAAATCTACTTTTTTCTCCCCTCTTTTTTATGTGCATTTAATTCTTTATGATCATCAATACAGACTCTTGAATATGTTTCGGAAGAATATGGAGGCCGGGTTGAGCTAGGAAAGGCTTACTACAAAGGACTGTCTAATTCCCTGAAGAAAAACTTCAAAGGAACTGGAATAATCTCCAGCATGCAACAGTGCAACGACTTTTTCTTCCTTGGAACGCACCAGATATCTATGGGAAGAGTTGGTAACAGAATCTGAACCGAATGTCATTCTTTACTCTTCTGATCAATTTTAGTGAAAAGTTTCATTTTTCTTATCATATGAGTTGATTTATTGTTTGTTACAGGTGATGATTTCTGGTTCCAGGACCCGAATGGGGATCCAAATGGAGTCTATTGGCTGCAAGGCGTCCATATGATCCACTGTTCCTACAACAGCTTGTGGATGGGCCAGTTCGTGCAGCCTGATTGGGACATGTTCCAATCTGATCATTGCTGTGCCAAATTTCATGCTGGTTCAAGAGCCATCTGCGGTGGTCCTGTTTATGTTAGTGATTCAGTTGGCGGGCATGATTTCGATCTCTTGAAGCAACTAGTTTATCCTGACGGTACCATTCCCAGGTGCCAGCACTTTGCTCTTCCAACCAGAGACTGCCTCTTCCGAAACCCTCTATTTGACAAAAAGACCATTCTCAAGATTTGGAACTTCAACAAGGTATCATCATACTTCGTCCGTTAATATATTCTGTCTAAAAGTATTATCAGAAGATGACTAACACCCATTTTTCCCAAAAATTTTACAGTACGGAGGAGTGATTGGAGCTTTCAACTGCCAAGGAGCTGGATGGGACAAGAAGGAGCGAAGGATCAAGGGCTATGCAGAATGCTACAAGCCGGTTTCTGGCACTGTTCATGTTACTGATATCGAATGGAACCAAAATGCTGAGGCTGCACATTTGGGCGAAGCAGAAGAGTACATTGTCTATCTCAACCAGGCTGACAAAATACACTTGATGACTCCCAAATCTGAGGCAATTAAAATCACTCTGCAACCGTTGTCATTCGAGCTCTTCAACTTTGTGCCGATCAAGAAAGTAGGCCCCGGCATCAAATTTGCGCCCGTTGGGATAACCAACATGTTCAACGACGGAGGAACCATAAGAGAATTGGACCACGCGTCCGGACCTGAGATTAGTGTCAAGATTGAAGTCAAAGGAGGAGGAAATTTCTTGGCCTATTCAAGTGGGTCGCCAAAGAAGTGTTACTTGAACGGTGCTGAGGTGGCTTTCGAGTGGATGCCAGATGGCAGACTGACCTTGAATGTTCCTTGGATTGAAGAGGCGGGTGGCATTTCTAATGTTGCTTTTTTCTTTTGAAGTCAAGGACTACTTTGTTTGAACTTTAGAAGCGCTAGTGTTATTCAAGCACCCTGTTGATTTTTAAGTATTTTAAATATCTGTCTAGTTACTTTTAAGATTTTTATTAAACTTTGGAATGATGTAATTCATCCCTTAATTAGTTAATTAACTTTTTTTAAAAAAAGGTTTTGCTTATTTTCATAAAAATTGCTTCTTTTCGCATGGACCATAGTAAGAAAGAGTGAGTTTCATATGTACTCATTTGATTCTTATTTATATTCTGACAATTTATTATTATATTTGTCTCTCTAATTAGTAAAATATCGCATTTGAAAGATTAAGTATCTCAAGTTTTTTGCATAATCACCTTGAATTATATTTTATTTTAAATATCCAGTCAAATACGAAGCATCGCTTCCTAATCAGTCCAAACATGAGAAAGAAACTGAGTTTTGTCAAAAAAAAAAATAACATTTCTTTGGAAGGAAAAGAGAATCGTGTAATGAATTTGGTATCTCACATCATACATTATAAAATAATTTCAGAAGAAAAATGCCAAATATCTCTAGAAATTAAGAAATATTACTCCATACTTCTCTTCAAGATTAGGAGCCATTCCTGAAACTACAGGCTAGAACCTAGAATGTACTTTAATGGACTGAAAGCTTCTGGCATATTTGCCAGTTACAAAAAGATGTTGTCTTAAGCTAAAGCTAAATCTAAATTTTGGGATGGCAGCAAATTGCTGCTTTACAATGAAAAGTAAAGAATAAAACCAACTTTGGTTCTAGCTTGTAATGATGATCCATTTGAACTTAATAAAAAAATCATCAATCCAGTAACTGGGGTCATAGACAGCTCTCCGGAACTTGCTAGTATCTAACAACCAGAAGGTTCTGAATTTGGGCCTCTAACTTGTTTCTCACGGCACTTGCTGGTATCTCACAACCAGATGGTTCTGAATTTGAGTCTCTTACTTGTTTCTGTAATACAAATACAGTAACTGCTACTAACATTCTTTTCATAGGGACACTACTTATCTTTTACATATTCGGTTCATTAATTTGATTCGTTGCAATATTATTTATATCAATTGAACTTGTTCCCAAAAAAAAAAAAAAAAAATTCTCGTTTACAAATGCTTTTGCAACAAACTTTTGACCAATTGCAATCCATCCAAGTTCTCGGTTACAAATGCCGGATCTCAAAAATCCAGTGGCCCTACTCATAAATAACAATAAATCTTATCACCGCGATATCAGCAGCCGTTGTGGCTTATGGGCCGAGGAATGAGGACAAGTAGGGGTGGGCATCGGTTCGGTTCGGTTCGGTTTCGGGATAAATTTTCGGTTTCGGTTCGGTTCGGATTTTAAATTAAAAAATCCGTTCGGTTTTTTAGGAAAATAAAAACCGAACCGGAATCAATAGTTCGGTTCGGTTCGGTTTCGGTTCGGTTTTGGTTTTTCGGTTCGGTTTCGGTTTTTTCGGTAACCATTTGCTTAATAGTTCGGATTATCAAATCGGTTTTTCGGTTCACTTTAACTTCTACACATGGCTTACTAAATTAATGTATAATAAACAAATAAATAATTTACAAATTTGTATTTGTAAAAAAAAAAAAATACAAGAATTTTAGACTAAAATTGTTCACCTTAACTTGCACACAAGGCCTACTATAATTAATGTATAATAAACAAAAATAAAATAATTTACAAATTTGTATTTGCAAAAAAAAAAAAAAATTGCAAGAATTTTAGACTAAAATGATGAATTTTCAGAATCATTATCACTAGGTTTAATATCAAAACTTTTGGCCCACAACAAAAATAAAGTAAAATAAGTTTCTACGTCATAATATAATTTACCAAAAATATGAATTGGGATGATATCTTCCTCTGCTGACTTTCGGTCAAGGACCGTTTTGAAAAGTTTGTAAAACAATTAGGCCATAACAGAAATTCTATATGTAAACATTTCCTAAATATTGGGCCATAATTAAATTATATAAAGTACAGGGATCTACATGATAATCGGATCGGTTCGGGTTTTTTAAATTTTAACCCGAAAACCGAACCGAACCGAATTCTTCGGTTCGGTATTTTTAATTCGGTTTTTTTATACTAAAAACACCGAACCGAAACCGAAAAAAAACCGAACCGAACCGGATTTTTTCGGTTTCGGTTCGGTTCTTGCCCACCCCTAAGGACAAGACAAGACAGCAGTTTCAAACATCAGAGAAACTCCCGAGTGTCCTGAAAAAGCAGGCCACATCAATTGCCTTACCAGGACAGGAAGGAGGTTGACATGATGTGATTGTGACTTTGGTTCTTTTCTTTTAATTAATTTCCAAAAAATTCAGATAAGGCCATTGACACAGATAGTCTACCGGTGACCGGTGTTCAAAAACACGTACAACATCTTGAAAAAAGAAAAGAAAAAAAGAGAATTTAAATAGGTGCTTGCCTATAATTTCTTAAAAGGAAAGCGTGTGAATATTATTTTAGTTTGATCTAACGGGATCTTTAAGTTGCAGCTGCTGTAAGTTATAGCAGCTGTAAAATCATATGAACAGTAATCTCACGTGAGTACTGTTCATGTAATTTTTCAGCAGCTATAACTTACAGCTGCTTCAACTTAACAAAATCCTTGATCTAAGTACTAGTATATAATTTAAAGATAACTTAGAGAGTAAGAAGGAAGAATTTGGGAATATTTAGTGGTTCTGGTTGCTTCCTACTCCAACTGTTTCACTGAATTTGTTACTCGTTTCTTATTAACGGCCACGTGTGAGCTGTGATTTGAAAATGTGGCACCAGCGAGTCTGATAAAGTGATACAGGCGTTGAAGCAAGCTGCGGTCAACCTGTCGTATGCAGAATTGTCAAAATAAAACGGTACAATAACTAACGGAATAAACTATAATTAACTACCCACGTCATGTTACTTTCAAACGAACACACTATATGCCTATCGTAATTTTAATTTAATTTGTACCGACGAAGATATGAAGTTTCCTGTCAACACAACACCTGTGGAATTGGATAAACCTAAAAAAAATGTCGGCTTGCAGCACTTCAATGTCCAGGAGCTTAATCCGTTATAATGACAAAGGAAGAAAGTGATGTTTAGAGTGACGAGTCCTTTGCTCGTGAAGACGCGTTCTAGTGTTTTTTCCCCCTAAGTTTCTTTTTGGTCGGCCCAATAGTCATCGTTTCAATTTGCCTCCATCAAGCTGGCATAAAGGAAGGTCATTTGTGAAAAGTAAGTCGTGTTAAGACTTTGACCACCAACTGCTATTAACTAACAAAATAACTAACCGTCCTTCAATTTTTTGAACAAGATCTTGCTATGACTTTTGACTCCAAATACTACATGAGCTGATGTAAGACGATATATGTTTAGCGTCTGGGTGGTCATGGTGATCCCATATTGCCTGATGCATATGGATGGATTGGATCAGGATGTATGTGTGTGTGTATATATTCTTAATCCTGCAATAAAATTTTTTTAAAAAATAATAGGGTTCTTTAACCACAATTTTTTTACTTCAGGCCAAGACTTGACTTCACTGGTCATTCGGCAATCTTATCAGGACTTAATTTTGAGTTTAAATCTCATGTATTTGTGTAGGTGTGTTTAATTAATAAATTTAAAAAAAAATTAACTTTTTTTTCTTAAGATCATGACTTAAGTTTTCATTATTTGCATACATCCAATTTGATGGTGTAATTTAAAGTTAAAAAGTAGCATTTAAGTTCTCATCCGTTTACCATTAGATTGATGATCCAATGAACTTAAAGCTAAAAAGTTACAGTGTCACCAGTTTTTGGTATGCTACCACGGGCATGCAAATATATAGTTTCAACATAGTAATCTTTTATATTTTCACATCAATATTATTTGTGCTAGTTTTACCACCAAGCAAAATTAGGCGGCCGTATAGAGCTCTATTATTTTTGGAAGTCCTCATTTTTTTATTTAAAATATCCCTTTATTAGTAATGTAAAATTTTAAGATTCTTTTACAACCATTTTCCCTACTAATAGTAATGTAAAATTTTAAGATTCTTTAACTATTCTTTACAATCATTTTCCCTACTAATAGTAATGTAAAATTTTAAGATTCTTTTAAACAATGGTTGTAACTGAAAAAAAAATTAGGAAGGCCCACGAGCCCTAAGTTTACTACAATACAGTCTTTTTATATACTCGGTGTTGTTTTTTTTTTTTTTATTGAACCATCTAAATATATCTGAATTAGGTTTGAATTTAAACTAAAATTAAATGTTTGCATATGAATTGATATGTTTATTTTTTGACTTAAAATCTAAAAATTAGTATTTTTATCATTCATACCCTTTATAAATTATAAATGTTTAACACAAATACTAAACATCTCAAAAAAATTTAAATAAGATAATATACTATCACAATTATTAAATTTATCTTCAATTGAATAGAACCCTTATATTCTAAATCAGTATAAGTTAATAAATTTTATTGTAGTTTATGATGTTTTTATATGAAAAATATTCATAAAAAATTTCATATGAAAACATAAAGATAAATAATGCCTATTTAAAGAAAATAAAAAGTTGTCTACCACTATATTTATCACAAGTTATACAGATAGGTAGTAATGCTAATTATTAAATTTTATTTAAGTAAGGATGAAAATTAATTAATTATATAGGTATATTTTAGAAAATATCTTTTAGTGATACCATTTAAACTTTTTAAATTAAGCAAAAACCCAAAAAATTGGCTTAATAATTTGACTTAATGATTGAAAATTTTCATTAAGTTAAAATAACAAACAAACTTAATGACTTAACTAATTGAAATTAAGTCAATTATGTTATTAAGTTAAAAAAAAAATTCTCTAGTTGATTGTATTTCTCTTATTACCTATTTTAAATTAGAAAACTTTTAGGAAGGCCTCACAATAACATTAAGATTAATTATATTTTATATATAGCTATTAAAGTTAATTATTAAACAAAAACAATTATATTTAATTAATAACATCAAGATATGAATTCATTAAATTTATTAATTTTTATCACTAAATGATAATTAAAATTACATTAATACGTACTTTAATACAAATGTATTTTTAATAAATAGTTTTAAATATTTAATTTATGATAAAATATTCTCTAATTTATTAATATATATATATATATAATAATAATTTAAAATTTTCTATAATCATATATATTAATTTATTAATATTTACTTAAAGAAATAAGTAAAACTTAATTAATTTCATTCAAATAATACATTCAGTTAATAATATGACATGACATCTATGTACTAGAAATAAACGACATATCATATTAATATATTAGCTGTTTTTACATGTCCTATGTCTTAAGAATTTATGAAAGACATGTCATACAATTTGCTTCTCATGAATTTAGATTAAATGCTAAGCTGACCTATTGGTTAACCTTTTTAAAAAATATAATTAATAGTTATGGGATAAGAACAAAGAATTAAATTTTAATTGTATATTGCTATAGATGTACATGTAGCAAAAGATTAAAGTAAAGATCAACTCAATACTAAATTCAAATTCAAAAATGATACGTTTTTAATGAATTTGTACAATGACATCTATTTGATACATACTAAAGGTGTATAATTATTTTCTCAAATTTTCTCTCTTTTTTTTCAACCCTCGCCAATTTTAAATAAAAAAATATTAAGAATGCACATGATTGCGCTGTGCACGATTAATATGTCTATGCATAAATATAATAAATTCTTTTTATATTATTTTTTTTGTTGCTTAAATACCTTTTATGTCATTTTGGTCGTTATACAAGCATAGCAATTACTACAACACAATTACTAAATAATCAATAGAGTTAGAAATCTCAATATTTAAATATCAATTTAAGTTCCAATGCTGGGTGTCACCCTTCTATTTTAATAGCTTGTAAAATTATTTCACCACCATCTAATAAATAAATACCATATCAGTTGGAACTCATGTACATTTGTTTTTTTGTTTAAAATCTGAATTGATCTAAATTTTTTTAAAGTCTTAAATGGATTTAAATATGAATGTTTGAATCACAGACATAGTTATTTGATATTTATGTCTTTATAAATTAAATAATAAAGAGAATTAGGTTTTAATAGTTTAGGAAATAAATATATTTAATAGAATATAAATGTTTTTGGAATATAATATTTCTTTTTCATTTAGATATTTTTTCTTTAAGATAAAAATCACAAAAATTAACTTTTTTTTTATTTAGATATAAATGTCTGAAAATCATACATAAATTATAAAAAATTAAAAATTAAAATTTAAAAATCTAAAATTAATAAAATTTTAAACTTCATAAATTTAACAAACATGCCCTCAAATTAAGTTAGACATTTGAAATACCTAATGATACTCCCAAATAACTAGCCAATTTTTTTCATCAACTACAACAATCTCAATCTCAAGCTGGCTTTTAACTACAGCAATCTCAATGTCGAGCTGGCCTTTATTAATAAATTAACTCATCACATCACAACAGAAAAGTGTATTAACCTCACTCCATATGAAAATTGAAAAAAAGATTGCAAGAAAAGAAGAAAAAAAATGTTGCCACAAACATGATCTATGTTCTGAGCAATAAAATTCTGACAGTAAAAAGTGTACCAGCATCCACAAAATCGCAGTGAATTAATGTATTTAATTCAGCATTGCCTGGCATGCATTAGTTAAATGGCAGCAAAAAATTTAATGTATGGCATCCATTAATTAAAGGATATCAATGCATTTTGATCACGTTGGCATTCATGATTTTATTGCATGACACTCAACAAAATTCTGACGATAAAAAATGTATTAACATCCCAAAAATCGCAGCGAATTAATTCATTTAATTCAGCATGGCCTGGCATTCATTACACGCTCAAAATTCGTTTACTATATAAATCCGTTACAAGCCTCCTATTTTTGCCATTAACTTCCTCAAAACATTTCATCAATTTTTGGAACAAATCAAGAAAACGTCCAACAACAGCTTCATCTAGAGATCGTGAAGGAACTGAAAGAGGTTCAATATCCAGTGTGGTTCTACCAATTTGCTCATCAATGCTGACTGAAAAATCCTCTCAAGCCTGAGATCGCGAACTCAAGTCTGAACTGACTGCACGTGACTGTAGGCGCACTCGAAAATTATGCTTCACCGTAGAGCTAATATGGCAAAAACCATTAATGTAGTTATAAATCAGGTTCCATAAGGCTAAAACGGTACATTCACTTTGAAAAGGACTAACAAATCACAAGAAAAGAAGTCTTTATAGTCTCATCAAGTTAAGAGGTCCTAATTGTTTTCTTATTAGGGGCAAGGATTGGCATCGATTTACAGTTTACCCCGCCGCTGCAGTACTCTTGTAGTATTAGGATTAGTTTGCTCGTACTTAACCAGTCTTTTTTTCTCCCTAATGAAACCAAATTGCTGTTTTTACTCAAAATCCATCATTCATGGACCGTACTAAAACTGGAAAGAAAATTATGTTCGGCGAAATTGAAGAGATTGAAGACATTGTTGAGAAGAGGTTCAAAAGGTACAGGAACTTCGCTAAAATACCAACTCATCTGTGGAACCAGAACCATCACTTCACCGACCACAAAACCAAAAATATTGATCCCAAAAGTGAACTAGCAAAAAGAATTCACAAAGAATGGGAAATTTTGGAGAGAAACCTTCCAAGTTCTATTTTCGTTAGAGCTTATGCAGAAAGAATTGATCTCATGAGAGCTGCAATAATCGGCTTGGAAGGTACCCCTTATTTTCATGGCTTGTTCCTCTTTGACATATTCTTTCCTAGCAGTTACCCGGTTACACCTCCACTGATCTTCTATCATTCTTATGGATTTGATTTGAACCCAAATTTGCATCAAGATGGAAGAGTTTCTCTCGACCTTCTAACCATCAATGCCAGTCGTAGCTGGTGGAACAGCAAGAGGGATTCCGATGAAAAGCAAAAGTGGAATCCACAGGAATCTAACATAATGCAAGTGCTTGTCTCAATCCAACATAAGATTTTGAATGCCAATCCATATTACTGTGATAAAGAGCAACCTCAGAAGAGTAACAAAGAGGTTTTCAAGCTCAATTGCGAGGCCATGCTGGTTATGCTTCAGCCTCGTATGCAGTTCAAACACCCTCATGCACAGTTCAAACATCTTGTGCAAGGTCATTTCAGAAACCAGGCTCACCAAATACTTCAGATTTATAAAGCTGAGATGAAGCCTGATGACGATGAAGAAATGAACCAATTATTCATCAAACTTTTGAATGCATTTGAAGATAATGGAGCATACTGTGGTCATCATTATTCCCAGGCGTTAAAAGAAAGAAGATCCACCAGCAAACACAGAGAATAAAGCTCTTTATTCAAAGAGAAGAAAAGTATAGTGATGGTTATACACAGACACTAATTGATAGAATGCAAATAAGCCCAAACATTAAGCATCTGCTGCAATCATTAAGCTAAAATTAAATGGTTTCTGTTTACTAAGCTATACAACAATTTAGTTTTAGTAAGGTCAGCTTTAGCTTTGGCTTTAGGATGTCCATTAACAGTTATCATTTACTCAATCGTATTTAGTGCAGTCTATGCTTTGATAAGTTCTGCTTTTGTTTGGAACTCTAATAGGTTCAGAGAATCAAATCTTTCTTTTCACTGATGCAAGCAAAACTTAAACTTCCAACAAATTACACTATTGTGCTGGCTTTATTCATCTCTTCTCCAAACCTGGACAACTTTGATTTGAAAAATTAACTAGTGTTACAAAATATTTTAGGTAAGGGACTCAAAAAAGAAATTATGTATGCCCATTGCCCAATGTTTGTTTTACAGATGCATGAACTTCAAAATTATATTTTATTATAAACAAATGCAGACTAGTTCTCTATATATGTTGTTAATCTAACGGCTATTGAATTATAGGCTATTCTACAAAAGGCAAGTCACTAACTTCTTTATGAAAATATTTTTATGTTTTCACTCAAAACACATTCACATACAACAGATTTCAAAAGATTTTGTTGTGGGGTATATGCAGCTCCTGGAGCTCCTAAAAGACCAAATCTGGGATGCAAATTATTACTTAAAAGCTTCATAAGAGGAGCCGCAACAGTTTCAGGACTCATTCTGATATTCTTTAAGGTTTTTCAAAAAAAAAAAGTTCTGACACTAGTGAAATTCCAGAAGCTAAAGTCTCTACAAGATAATAACACCTTCTATGACAACAATAAATCAAATGAAAATTAGTAAAAGGTGTCCATGTAATGAAGGCTCACCAATAGTAAAATAACAAGCCAAATTGAAATCAAATTCCAAGCCAACAAATTGATAAAAAATTTGGCAGCAAGCAAACTTCACACAATAACCCAGCAACTTCAATTATTCCCAATTCAGGAAATCTTCAATTAAGCAAACTGATAAACCCAAGAGCATGCAAAAAAGTCAAAGAAACAAACACAAAACACAGAAAGTGATGAAATTAAGAAGCCAATGCGTGCCCAAGGAGTACTGTCCTTAAAAAGCAGATTCTGCCCCTTCTCAGATGATTTTGGGTGAGAAAAAGGAATTGAAAACAGTCTAATGTTCCAGGATTCAGCGGTGCTACAACTGCTATGGTCCACTCCAAACTACAGTTGCTCCCAAACAGCTGGGTTTATTTATTTTCTGATAGAGTGTAAGAGCTTTGACGAAGAAGAGGAAGAAAAGATGTCTTTCTCATTTCTCAAATCAGTCACAGCAGCTAGCTTATTATATCCTCGAATTGCAACAGCCATATCAGCCCTTGAAACTGATCTAAAAACCTGATATCAAGCAACTGCAGTCCTAAACTGCTAATATCAAGCCACTGCTGCTGACCTGTAGATATGTGGCTTGACTAATTCAAATCAGTTCAACTAACTGATTTTTTTTTTAATCTAATATATATAGTTTTCATCAAAGAGGCATAGAAATGTGCCAAGCCCGTGTGCATATGTGCGAAGCCAATATGGTTTTATCAATTTGGAATAATGTGAGCATTTTGAAATAACTCACAAATTCACAACAATAATCTATTTTTCTTAAAAAAGGTAATCTTAGTTATTTACCCTAGAAAGAGTTAATTGGTAATCCTCCTCAGAGTTCAGATGTTGAACCAAGGAGAAGTAAAAGGAGAGAGAACGGCCATTGATTTTGATGGAGACTAATATGTTTTTCTAGTTCAGAATGATCCTCAGACTTTCGGAGAAGCAATGGCTTTTTGTGATGCACCTTTATGGAGAGAGGCAATTAACAGCGAGTTAGATTCCATCATGAGCAATCATGTACTGAAGTTAATTGATTTGCCTCGAGGTACTAAACCTACAGGGTGCAAATGGATTTTCAAAAGAAAATTGAAAGATGATGGATCAATTGGTAAATATAAGACAAAATCAGTTGCCAAAGGGTTCCCACAAAAGAAAAACATAGATTATTTTGATACATATGCTCCTGTAATATGGATCACATCCATTAGAGTTTTGACTGCAATAACTACAGTTCATAACTTACATGTTCATCAAATGAATATCAAAATGGAGATTTAGATGAAGAAATCTACATGAGTCAATCTGAGGGTGTGTAGTACCAGACACCAAGCACAAGGTATGTAAACTAGTTAAACCATTATATGGCTAAAAACAAGCACCAAAACAATGAAATGAGAAATTTGACCTAGTATTAGTATTAAGAGGATATGCGATTAATTACCCAGATGAATTTATCTATTTTAAATCAATTGATGTTGCTACTTATGTGATTATTTGCCTCTACGTTGATGACATGCTCATCCTAAGTCCCAATTTGGGAAAAATAAATGAGATCAAAAGTATGCTCTCTTCTAACTTCGAGGAGAAGAAGATGTTAAATTAGACATCAAAATCACAAGAACACTATGTTGAGAAAATGTTGAAAAGGTTTCGGTGTTATGATGAAAATTGGTCGTTACGCTGTATGATGCGAATACTACCTTAAGAAAAATCTAAAGCATAGTGCTGATCAATTAAGATATGCCCAAATCTTAATATAAAACTAGCTTAATGTACTTAATTAATAGCACCACGCCTTGACATAATATAAAACTAGCAAACGTAAATCTCATCTCATAAAATAGACAAGTAGACAAATAGAAGGCAAATTACCGTAAGGGAGATTAGATGCCGGATTTAATGCTGCAAAAAACTAGAAGAACTGGCCACAACAATCCAGCAGCAAAACAAGCAAGATCATCTTCTAATAAAATAATCATTTCATTCGAATTAAACATAAAAGATTTTACTGCATAATAAATAAATCTGCAAAACAGAGGATTTAAAACGATAAAATGTGTACCGAGTAATTAATTCTGAAAAGTTCCCATCTTTCTTTCTCAATCGGTCACCTCATCTCAGGCTCAGCTGCATTTTACGTGCTATTATTGATCCAGTGTGTACACAAACACAAAAACTGAAGAAGGAAAACAATAAAGAGAAGAAGAAAGGTTGAAACTTGAAATCGAAAAGAAAAGACACATCACGAGTTTGTGCGTGAATCTAACACCGACAGCAAAAATTTGTTACTAACAAAAAATGGGTGAAGGAGATTAAAAGAAGCGTTATTTTATTAAATTCACGCACAAACCCGAAACATGCCTCTTCTTGAATTCGATACCGAGCTAAGCTCATGCTGCTACGAACACTACAGAACAGAGATGGGGAAAGAAGACGGAGAGGATAAGACATAAATCTTTAAAAGAGATTATATATAACTAATTATAAGGAGGTTTATTTACGACTGTTCGGTTAAAAGTAGTTTCAGATTCAGAATCGAACACTGGATAAGAGTTAGATTACCCCTAATTTATGCGTCTAAGATGTGACGTCGATGCATCACGTGCGATGGAGTTGAGTCCGTACGATTGCCTCGGAGATTTCAGGAGCAGCTGCCTATCAAGCAACAGAAGCCGCTCAGATCCCTGGTTTGGACGAGGTAAGTAGGTAACGGTTAAAATGATATTTTACTATTTTTGTTCAGTTTCAATCGATCTTTCTCGACTCATCCCTACTTATAGATCGGAGACACGTCGCCCATCTCAGCTCAACCCCAGCCCGTCACGAGCTGCATTTGGGTCTCGGCTCTTGTAGCCCGGCCTTACTTGTTGGGCCACTTCTCTTCCCAAATGAAGGAAGCGAGAGAAAAGCCCCTGACGGTTGATATTTCACCCCTCATTTTTTTTTCATTAACATTCACTTTTTAATTAATTTTATGTATTTTTAAAACTATCCTTACTAATCAATAATCAATATTCAAATTTTAACAAAATATTGGAGAAAAAAACGTGATTCAATTTGACACAAGTAATACAATTATTTAATTTATAGTTCAGTAAAGTTCAAATACCTTTTATATTGTATATATACACAAACATACCAAATGCATGGGCAGATGAGTTTGACGAATTAGAACAGTGGCTAGATAATGAGCAATCTCACTTTGATATATGGCTTGAAAAAGGTCGGTGTATGCCTGGTGAATCAACAAAGTGAGATCCTCAATCCATGAGAATCCTCACCAAATGCATGGGCATTTAGTGCCACTAAAATATCAAAAATAAATTTTAATATATTAAAAATTTTATTTTTTATTTATTAATGTATTGAAATCTATATATTTTTTTTTATTTTCACTACCTCATTAGAAAATAATTATATAAACGTAGATAGCAGCTCTCTAGTAATACTCTTAATTTTACACTCAATAATATTCATTGGATGTGAGTTGAATTAATGTATGAGGTTTATTGAAATTAAATATTCAAAAAAAATTTATATTTTCTCTCTCTCTATGAAACCCACCCCAAATTTTTCTCTCTCGTTTCACATGCTCTTTCCGCCCCCTCTTCTCTTCTCTGGATTCTTTTAATATCTGACTTTTTTTGTTTGCCTTTTTTTTTTGTCAGTTACAAAATTTCTTTACTCTCTCCAATTTCCTTTAATCATTAAAGGAACTATTAGTTAAATCAACTATTATGCAGATTGTGAAACACGGCAAAGGATCTTGACAATTTGCTGGTAGTTGCGTGCTAGACCACATATGTAAAATTTAAAAGTACTGGCTTCTTTTCGAAACACCTAGACCTTTAGCTTATCTGACAATATATATTTTTCACCTAAAGCTCATCACATATTTTGTTTCTCATTAGTCCAAAATTTTTGGTGTTTTAGCCAAATGATAATAAAAATTTCACATAAGTCAGTGATGAATTTGGAGAGAGTAAAGAAAAATTGTGAAAAAAAAAAAGCCAATAAAAAAAGTGAGAGATTAAAAAACAAGAAGAGAGAAGAGAGAGAAGGAGAGAGAGAAGACGAGAAGGGAGAGAGAAAATATAAGAGGGAGAAAAATTTAGAGTGGAGTCCACCTGGAGAGAAAAAATATAAAAAATCTTAAATATGTAATTTTAATAATTCTTCCCTAGATTCAATTTAAATTTGTTAGATATTAATGAATATAAAATTAAAAGTGTTTTTAGGGTTAGGGTGTTACTGATCCATCTTATATATATAGAAAATTTCCAATTTAAGATTTTAAAGTCTAAGAAAATTTAAAAAAATTTTAAAACTGTGCATTTTTAAATCTTTAATATTGCAATGAACTTTCTCGTACTTTAAAATCCTAGATATATATAATGACTTAAATTTAGTTAGTCTGATTGCTGGTGTTCTGAGTTAATTTCTGTTCAAACCGGCGGGTGCCCTGAATTAAAATTTATGTTGGGCAAAGGAGAAAATGGAAGAAATAGTTATTTCTCAATTGTCTAGTTAACCATTCCATGGATTTATTTGCAATCTTTTCTCATATTCGTTTTCCTAGTCTAGTGCATATGCTTATGGTGCAACAAAATTTTCCCCTCGTGTCCCTGGGGAACTGGAGGAATATATCGCTGCTGCATACGTAGGTTGCGTTTATTTTTTTATCTGAAATATGAATAGATCTGAATTCAGTTGAAATCTGAATAGGTCTGAATGAAAATATCTGAATGACAGGCTTGTTTTTTCTTTTTCAACATCTGAATATAAAAGTCTAAAAGTTAGTAGTTTGACATAAATATCATTTTAAATGGTACATATATTTATTCTTTACAATTTATAGTTTTAACAAGTTGATTAGTTTAATAGCATTAAAAAAAATATTTTCATTGTTGATCTTAATTTAATTTCGTAATAAAAAATGTAATTATAACACCAACCTTTATTATAAAGTCAATATTATTGCTTTAATTTTAATTAATCACAATGGACATAATTTGATTTGTTCAATATTTTAATTTAGTTAATGTTACCATGTGAATAAAAATTTTAAGCAATTAAAGAAAAAAATAACTTCAAAGATAATACAAAAAATTAGGTTTATACATAATATTAGAAATACATGAATTATTAAGGGTATTTTTGAGATTTAAAATTAAAATTTTTCATTTAGATTTCAGACTTCAGATAAAAGTGGACTTTTTCTACTTTTTCTACTTTTTCTATTTAGATAAAATTGTCTGATAATAAGTGATAAGTTAAAAAAACAAACAACTTATAATAAGTAAATATCTGAAAAAAAATTAAATTCAGATTTCAAATTAAAAAACAAACAGCACCATACTTTGGCATCCGGCAAGAACAAGCTGAATCAGATGCCCCTTGTTTGCACACAACAGTGAGAACTTTGCTTAGCATTCTGCATATATCAGCTGTAATTTTTTATACCATTTGTTTATGTGACTGATAGCAGATTCTATTTTCCTGGTTTTTTATTTTATTGTTGAAGTGCAGCGTGAAGGCAAACAATCAGGTCCAAAGTGGGCAGTGGCAAGGGAACCACTTAGTTGTGATGGCTAGATGTGGTTTCTAGGCACGCAGATCTTTCTGGGTTTTGAATGGTAATAAAAGATTTGGATAGAAAGTAGAAACTGGGTTAGTTAGATGCACTCGGCATGAGTTTCCACCAGCTATGTATGGCATCTCTATGTTCTTGATTTATGTTGAAGCATTTGAACTTGGTGTTTCCTTTCGGTTTGCAGGCACCAGCAAGATGTCGACTCTTAGAAACCGCTCCTCAAGAGTGATGTGGATCAGGATGCATGTCAATTGTCGGTTGCATTGGTCACCTTACGTTTAATTTTGGACTAAAACATTTTAATCCTCCAGCCTATGTAATTAAAGGTGAAGTCTACATGTTAGTCTCATGTCTTGAACCCTGCACTTCATAGAAATGGACAATTAAGATGCCACTCAAGACATTTTGTGTGAACTGCATTTTCTCAAATCAACACCTGTAAGGAAAATTATTTTGATCTAAGGCATCTGATTTAAGAGAACAAAGGCTGTTCGGAACTTATTCCTGTCACCAACAGTTTAAACTCAAGTATCCCTGTATTTACTCTTCTTTCTATTGCAAAGCACGGGTTATAGTTTTAGGTTATAAAGTTTTTGTCTTCAAACGCAACAAACAGTTTAAAGTCAAGTATTACAATATTTACTGTCTTTCTTGATTCTTCTGCAAAGCATGTGCTTTAGTATTAGGTTATAACGCTTATATCTTCAGACGTAAGTTCATGTGTCTTACTGACCGCGAAGTTGATGTTAATGTAATGCTTTCTTCTTTGCCATTCTGCGCTGTCTTTACCTTCACATATGTAATATTTCTTGTATCCTCAGACCAAATAAAAGCTTTTGTTCCCCAACATGCCTTATGGTTCTAACTGCTTGTGATTAGTTTCTTACAGGGTATAGTTAAAAGAATGTTTAGAGGATTGCAACGTTAAAGTTGATAAATCATGCTTTGCTTGAGCGAAACATTGCTCCCAAATTAATGTTCGCTGCATAGCTCGAGCTAGATAGCATTTTAGATTTCAAGAGCAGTTGTAAGGGCTGTTTGTACTGTATTGAAATTTGAAATCCGAAAGTACGTACCGCCTGATTTTCCTTTTGAATGGATTCAGTCTACAAATATTACAATATAGCAATTTGAATTGATGCACATGTACTACAATCTCAAGATCTAGTAATAACGTAGCTCATAAATTAACGCCAACTAGAAATGAGATATTTATATTTAGGGGTGACAAAATGAACAAATGAATCATATTCGAATCGAATCGAATCGTAAACAAATTGGGTCAAAATTCTGCTTATTAGAATTTGATTCGTTAATTAAACGAATTGAAATCCCATGATTCGGATTTGAATTCGATTCGTTTATTAAACGAATATTTGGTTTGATTTATTTAATTATTTAATAAAATTAATAAACAAATTGAATTGAATTTGGATTCTTTACTATTCATTTATCCTACGACCAATCGATAACAAATCAAATTGAATATGAATCCGTTTACAAAAATATAATTAATAAGAAAAATTAAGTAAAAATAAAATATAAAATGACCACAAATTTAAAATCCTACAAAATACAAATTTATTATCATTTATAATTACTATATTAGCCTTCAAAATTTAAAAAAATTTTCATACATATTTAAGGATAAATTAGTAATTTAATTAAACAAATAATAAATAAATTTTAAAAGAATTGATCGTATTCGATTATTTTATAACACATTTATTAAATGAATCATAAACGAATCAATGTCCTCAAATCCGCTTTCAATTTGTTTAATTAGCGAATCAAAATTGAATTGAATTCATTCATTTATTAAACGAATTAATTTTTTTAAACTCAAACTTACTTAATTCGCATCGAATCAAATAAACGAATTCTAACCTAAATTACTACCCCTATTTATATTGTCTGATTTATCACTTCTTAAAAATTCAATGAGTACATTCACATTAGAAGAAGTTTTATTCTTTAACAATTGCATTATTACTACTTATCCCCAGTCTACGACACAACCAATGGGTGTAATACATTATATTTGGTGATTGTATATTCGTTCATTCGTCCTCAATATTCATCGTAGATTGGAGTCACATCACTGACACTAATCACGCCAATGTCGATTCAAACTCCCTCCGTTTACAGGCCTATATAAAAGTTAAGTACGAGCTCAATTTGGGCATGATTCGGTTTTAGCCCGGCCTTGTTGGACCATCTTTCTTTCCAAATATGGAAATAGAAGAAAAAGACACTGTCAATTTCACACATTACAATTACTTTTTTTTTTTTGGAAAATGGAAATTCGTTACCATATGATTATATCAGATCGTGTTGAGTAAAATATAACCATGTAATCTATGGTTGTTGAATAAGAAGAATATATAAATTCACATGTAGGTAAAAAAAATCTTTAAAAAGTAATTATAATTGGTATGCCTACATAGTGAGAATACATAGTTGGGGTGTATTTAATTCCGATATTTGGGTTAAGCATCTATTTGGTCTCTATAATTAAAAATAACCTTAAGACCTTCTTAATGCTAATTATGTTACGCGTCCTTCCTTTTTCTTCATTTTTACAGTTGGGGTGTATTTAATTTCGATATTTGGGTTAAGCATCTATTTGGTCTCTATAATTAAAAATAACCTTAAGACCTTCTTAATGCTAATTATGTTACGCGTCCTTCCTTTTTCTTCATTTTTACAGTTGGGGTGTATTTAATTTCGATATTTGGGTTAAGCATCTATTTGGTCTCTATAATTAAAAATAACCTTAAGACCTTCTTAATGCTAATTATGTTACGCGTCCTTCCTTTTTCTTCATTTTTACAATGATATCCTACTAACAATCTTGGGCATATTAATGAAAATAAA
This sequence comes from Murraya paniculata, assembly GCA_030449075.1. Lineage (NCBI taxonomy): Eukaryota > Viridiplantae > Streptophyta > Magnoliopsida > Sapindales > Rutaceae > Murraya > Murraya paniculata. The sequence continues at coordinate 1,019,279 of JAEVFN010000015.1, read as the reverse complement.
AAGAAATATTAATTTACCAAAGTAGCCTTAAATGTAAAATAATAACAAAAATTTTTACATTAATTTTTTTTTTACTTTTATTGTTAGTTTGATAAATTAACAAATATATTCATTAATGTTCCTAAGATTGTTACAAGAGTGTTATTACAAAATTCAAGAAAAAGTAAGAGTAGAAATATAATATACTTAACAACCGAGTTGTCTAGTTGTATTTTTTAAAATATAAGGACGAGTATTATGATCTAAAATATAACGATTAAAAAAATATTTATCGTACAAAAATATATTCTAACTGATGTGACACTAATAGAGAAATAAAGTTCAATGACTGATTATTACATTACCTTATTCCCATTAATTGAATATAAATTTTATATTAAATTTTGTTAGACTTTTATTAGTGAATTTTTGAAACTTCAGTCAAGTTGAAATGAACTGTTGTGGCTCATAAATTAACCAGAAAATTTGATGATGATGGTGCATTTATAAAAGAAAACGAATAATGATTATTCGCATTGCATTGCATGTGAACACGTCATTAAGCACATGAGCATCTGGGAAAACTTAACCCGCTTTTTGCGAGCCATGTTTGCAGCCACATCATCCATCTGCCCTTCTCTGTTTGCGAAGCATCCTGCAAAGCAACGATGCCAACAATTGAGAATTTGTTAAATTCAGAAAAGGAGAAATTTTAGAAAATAGACCCTCAAATGGATAGCCTTTGGCTAGCTAACAAAGCCTAATAGCCTCTATATATATGCACACATGGAGAATGTGCACTCCGTCGTTACCCACGGCTGCGTGATCAACTATTCAAGATAGACCCAAGTACAGTAGTGATTGATTAGGGTTTCATCTTCACCCTGGTCACTTTTGTAGCTTTTGGTGATGCCCTGGTCCAGGGAGGGCCCTTCATTTGACAAAGATGTCTGACCTGTAACCTGTTGTGTAATTAGGTTGTTTTTTTGGCCCCTAAAGTTAAGAGTTTGTTTCAAATTAGATTAAGCATATCGACAATCCATGAGTTTAAATTAGATGCGCAGCAAATACTTAACAACATATATTAATATGGCAGGTGCCTACTGGAAATAATGCATGACTATGAAGCTTGGGATTGATACATGTGCCGTCATGAGTCATGACGTTTGTTTGGTTTGTGACCTAAGTTTATCTGCCCATATAAAAGCCCAAAAAAAAAATTTAAATTAAATAATAAACCAATAAGAGGATGACAGAAAAAAGAACATCCCACATATTCTAACCTATTTGTCCGCTGAATACAGGCATACAGCACAACGAATAGGTGTTCATATTGGAATATTTGTATTATTAAATCGTAACCATGTTTTAAGCCATGCCCTTCTTTTGCAGCTAGACTTTATTTATATGCTTTAATTAATTTTAGCCCGATCAATAAAAATCAGCCGTTTCTACTTAATTTTACGTCAATTATTTGGGTTATTTAAGCGCACCTGCGTGCACGTTCTTAATTGGCTCCTTATCCTAACAAGGGCTAAGTGAAACTTTGAGAAAGACGTTATATTTTCGCTATCTTTATGCACGTATTATCAAAACTTGACTTATGTTGCAATGCCAGTGAAAGATTGTTATTTTCTTCTAATTTCTTCGTGGGATGGTAATTAAATGTAAGATTAGAAATAACTGTTTATGTTGTTCATAACATATATATATATACCTCGATCTCGTATAGTATTTATACACATATGATATATGTGTGTGCGAGTCAGTGTGTGTAAAGGAGCCACATGCATTAATGCATGCTGTGCTTTTGTTGCCGGATATTTAAATAAGGAAAAGAAAAAGAATAATTCCATAGCATCCATATATAGTCCATATACTCAAGAATTAAAGTCATCTTATAGATTAAGTATCAGCAGCAGCAAATTAAGCCGAAGATGCATGCATTTGTTTGTAAGATTTTTCTCAGTTGAATTGCACAACCAGACATGTTAAGGCATGATTTGCAGTCAATCATCATTTTGATGCAAAATAGGATTCATGAATGTCAGAAGAATATCTACCTTATTCCAACATTAAGATCTAAAATGTCCTTTTTTCTTGAAACAAATATTGACAATTAACAATGATTTGCAGTCAATCGAATAATCATTTAGTCTTATAAATAGGTTTCCCGTTTGGAAACATTAGCTAACCACCATGAAACCCTAAGGTTTTGTCAACATATAAATATAATACTTAAGTGCATGGAGTGCCATGCCATGTTTATTGAGCTGGAATGAGGAAATTAATTAAGGACCCCTCAATATGCATTGAATTTGGAAAGTAGGAGGAGGAATAATCCAGGGTGTTTTGACGAGATAGATGTGGTGGTGGTTCGGGAGGTTGAGGTGGTGGCGAAGAATCATGTGGTTGCATGTGCATTGAGTTGGATAACATGCGAAAGGGCATTAAGCACCATCCTCAGGTACACTTGGCTCTTTCTTATTGATTAGTCCCATTCCCTTGGAGGCCTTCCATGAAGTTGTTTGATGTGTCCCTCCCTATTGGCTGCCCCTTTAAATAATTAATTTGCATTATCCTAATTGGCCACCAACCCGGCTCTCAATATACCTTATAAAACCCACTAGTTTGTGCCTTTTCTGCTATACGAAGTCTTTATTGAGAGAACAAAGTTATTGGCTCTTTTTAATTAATCAATTTGTCAAAAATTTTGAGTCATGGGAATAATTTCTTCACCTCTTCTTCATTTGAAGAGTATCATTCACGGAAATGACGAGGAAAAGTGTAAGTTGGGCGAGTCTTTGTGGAACAAAGTTTTGGAAGCACAAGCCAAGAGAAGATCATCATCATGGCAAGTAAGGGAAAAAAGAGTTATTCGGAAAAATGGACACATCAAAAGCAAGAAGCGCAGCCCCAGAAGGATTTTGATGAAGAAGAGAGCTCGTTTGGAAGGTTCTAGAAGGCCTGCTACCGTGATCGAAAAGAAGCTCAAGATCCTGGAGAAGCTTGTTCCAAACAGCGAGCCATTGGGCTTAGATGGGCTGTTCAGAGAAACTGCTGATTATATTTTGGCTTTACAAATGAGAGTGAAGGTCATGCAGATTATGGTTAATGTATTGACAGGTTCGGAGGAGTGAAAACAATATAATCCATTTGTAAAGGCTGATATCTTTAATTTGTCCTTCCTTTTTTCAATTTGCGTTTCATGGTTATAGGAGCTTTGTTTGGTAAGACGAGCTGTATGGACTGGTGCTGTCTAGATTTAACAATAGCTTTGGTAATTCTATTCTATAAAGCGTGCGAAGAGTGACTTTGAGACATGGACAAGTGAATTGATGGATTCACTGATATTTTCCAGATATATATTCTTTTATTTGAATAACTTCCCCTTTTTCCTTTTTTGGGTGTTCGCTGCGATATTCTGAAAACTGAAAACACCTGGGATGATGGATATATCTTGGACGTTAAACCGACGTCTAATTGGTGTCACTTGCAAAACTGTTGAAAGCCCAGAGGCTGTTTCAGATAATAGAATTTTTTTGGATTTTATTTTTCAAGAAATTAATGACTTGTATGTTATACTCCATTCTCAACCTAAATATGAACTCTAGAACAATTTCTCTATCCGGTTCCGCCAGCCACCGGTTTACCCAATATTCCTCTATTTCTCTTTTTGCTTTTGTCGGCCACCGGTTTTCCCTTAAGTTCCCAAGTTTTCAAATCTTATCCTTTCAGGATTTGTAGGTTAAAGCTCTCAAGTTCTCAATTTCCTCAAGATTAAAATTCAAGCATCCTCAATTTTCAAGATTTCTCATGTCTCAAAGCCCAAGTTTTTTCAAATTGAGGGAGATTGTTAAAGGAAGAATCTCAAGTCAAGGAAACTGTTAAGGACACAGGCTCAGGTTCAGAAAAAAAAAAATAATCATCATAAATCCTATTTCTAAATGATTCTGAAACATCTAAGATCATTGACGTAATTGTATTAATATAGTTTCCTTGTTTAGTTTGACGTAATATAATGTCTAAATACTCTAATAGGCTTTCTGGGGAATTATTTGGATGATGTTACTTTTGGTGATGGAGTGTCCTTATCCTTTGGCTTACGGATAGTGAGATTAGTTAACTCGGTTGATTTAGTTAAGCAAGGTGCCAAAGCAAATGTTTTGGATTAATTTAGTTGATTAGCTAAGCATGGGGCCAAAGCAGGTTTCTTGGGTTAATCATGTCTTAAGGGTTTGTAATCACGCAACAGACTTAGTTGTTCTAGTTCTTTTATATGGGTGAAAGTTTTTCATCCCTCTTAACTTGTAATCTTTCGAGGTTTTTGAGTGAATGATTATTCTGGTTTCTACTCTAAAAAGTGAAATAAAGTTCTTTTTGTACTTAGAAGAGTATGACGTGTGAATGAGGATCCGTAGTTGCTTCCATTAAATTTTCACCATCCTATCTTCTGTATAATTAGGAGTGGTAAAATTAGTCAGGATTTCTTTATGCAATTTGATTCAATTTGAATTAAATGGATTTAGGTTTGGAAAACTAAATTCATTTAAGAAATGAATGAATTCGAATTTGAGTGAATCAAATTCGAATTTGAGTTAACTGATTCATTTATTCATTTAATAAAGCATCATAAACAAATTTACCCGTATTCAACTTTTAAAATTTGCATATAAAAATTTTAAAATTTGAAAGTTAATTTTGTAATTGTAGATTTTTAACAATAAGACAAATAATAAAGAAAGCCAATGAACTAGAGTAGCAATTAAACATAAGCAGTCGGCTCTAATTCTTCCTATTGTTTTTTCTCACACCTTTCCACTTCACCGTCGCTGATGCCGATTCCCTCACGATCTGACTTTACCGCCACTGTCACACAGATTGAAGCCATGAGATTTAAAAAATAATGCAAAAAGATTGTATTTCATGAGTCCAATGACTCGTTTAGTTATAATTTGATTATTTGTTCTGCAAAGAAAACAATGAATGTATTAATAAATTAAGTAATTTTAACATAAAATTGACGTCCAATACCCGTCCGATTCTGATCATCTTCAAACTCGAACCAAACTAAACAACCGATTATAACGTACATAACGGCCTCCCACCATTTTATTTCAGTGCTGATGTAGGAGGAATAACCCTGCCCAAAACTTGAGCTGCGGCCCCTCTCTCAGAATTTCTTTTTTTTTTTTATTTAATTAGAAAATTACTCTTACTGAAAAATCACATAAGAATTTTTATATAAATTAGTGAGTAAAGAAAGATATTTTAAATTTTTTTATCCTAAATAACGTGTCATTAATTGAGTGGTTGGTAATTTTGTACAAGAACCAAGTGAATTAATTGTACTATCTCATCAACTAATTAATAAATACAACATCATTTAGAATAGATTTTTAGGATAAAATATTTGGAAAGTATAGCACTACTCATTAATTAGCCATATCGTCGCTTCAACTATCATTAAATGTTTATCCAAGTTCATCATTTGAGGGATAAATATATTATCTAAATAATCCCAAATGATGTATACATTAATTATTTGAGGGGTATGGCTCATTATGTCTTCCTTCTCACTCTCTCATTTGCTTTCCCTTCTACCCTTCCTCTCTCTTGCTAGCACTTCTATCGTAAACTCTCTTCCCCATCAACTCTCTAATGATGATGAAAAAATTTGGACTGTGTAACCATGACAATCATTATTCTGAATGATGGAGTCACTTGGTACTCATGATAAATTTCTATTTTCAAAAATTTGTTGAAGATGATCCGAGTGCAGACTTGTCTGAGCCCGCGAAAGTCTATTTGTATCGGTCCATTCGCTAGCAAGTAGCAAACCCAATTTGGGCTTGGGCTTAGAAAAAGCAAACTCATCTCCAATAATAATGCGTCATTGTCCTCAACCAATCACAGGTTGAGCTCACTCGTATCAATTATCACAATGCCTTGCCACTTGCCATCGTGCATTACATATACAAAGTACAAACCATGACAATTGACTGGGGTGACGTTGATAAACACAGATAGCTTGCTTTTTGAGCATTGAGAAAGGTTTGAGTTTGATATTGATGAACAACAAACAAAACAATGCAATACAATACAATAGGAGTTGAAGAGCAAATTTGTTGCAACGAATGGCGGCTGGCCCGGACAGTTGCCTCATAAAAAGATTTGCATGTAGCTCAAAACTGAACGAGGAGTGACGGCAATGGGGATGGAGTCGAAGTCGACAGCATCGACTGTTCCAAGATTTCGAACATTTACAATACCACGTTCACATTCCATCAGTAATTGTGGGCCGGGGCATGTCCGCCACCCACCCATTATCTCACTCGAGTCAAACAAATTAGAAACAGAGCTAATAGAATGCTAAATTTTTTCAATGGGGTCACTGGTATAAATAATTATAAATGTCCTGTCACTCAACTCAAAAATACGAATCATTATTTCTTAAGATATATGGTTGAAAAAACTATACGTATGAATCCGACTGATCGATTGCGTGCAAGTTTGGAAACTGAAGACGATGATGATGGAATCGACCATAGGGTAAAATTTGGGTGGGGGAGGAAATAAGAAATGAAAATTGAATAGTCGGAAATGGACCGACAGTTGTGTTTAACAAAATTGGCCAAAATATTAGTTGAATCTAATTCCAGAAACGAATGTGTCGGCAGCAGCAGCACCAACCGAGTGGGAAGATAGCAGCTGGCAACTGCAATTAAGCACTCTGGTCTCTGGGCCTAAAACAAAGTGTGCAGCGAATGATGGCTTGGCTAGCAGAGAGTATGGGCCGTTGCCTTTTACCATTTGGTAACTGGAAATGCACCTGTTCTGCACATGCGCACTCTTGAATTGGGAAAGTTGAAAGCTCTATCTATTCCAGTCAAATATTATCACATTTTTCTTCACAAAGTTACGGAACATTGGTCCATCGCTGGCGGCATGTTTTGCGTTGACAGCAATATTAAAACGTTTTTATGACAGGCAGTTTCGAGATCAAAAGAACGTTTTTTAAAATTTTTTAATTTTTTTCCCCCCCCCCACAAACATTAGTTTGCAGAGTAGTGTGTTTTCATGCATACTCGATCAGACCCACGGCTTAGATTAAATGGACAAAATGTTAGTTCAGTTCAATTCATAGTTTCTTAATGCATTTTTTTAAAAAAATAATAACAATAAAAAATTGAAAAAATAATAACAAAATGAGGAAGCCCAAATCAAAATTTTCAGACTCCTACTCCTCTCTAGGCCCAAGGGACTAATTCTGAAATGATCTTCATCCTAATCACCTTAGCGAGTCGTCGTCGTTTTATATTGCGAACCAATATCCGAAGCAAAGCCGGTTCGGGTGGTATTTATTTTATATATGGATCATGCTAAGTTACAGCTGCTGCTGTAACTTAGCATTAGCCTTTATATATAAAGATCGCGTCGAACATCAAACGTATTTACTTTTGACTTTAGCCATGTGCGGGAAGGCCACCACACATCCCAATTTTTTATATTTGAAATTGAAAACATTGATGGGAACGCGATTGATTGACGATTTTATACCAAAAGTTTTACATTGCCCGCGAGTCAGATCAGATGCATTAGTATTAGCGATGAGCTTTATGCCTCCGTTATAAATTGAAAAACGTCAACCTTCTAGAAAGTCTTCACCTTGGGGTGGATCTGATCACTCATCACGCAGATCAGTCGTGGTTCTTAGCTAATTTTTGGATTTCATTTCATCATGAAACAAAATAAGTTCACAACTGGAAGATGGTGACTTTTTAATTAACAGTAACGGTTAGTTGAGATGAGTTAAGATTGTCTGTAAACGTCTTTTAGAATATCAAATCTATCAAGAGCAGACACTTGGGCGAGTTGGGTCATTAATCATTTGTCTCGTGGGCCATTGATAATGGACGGTTTTTAGCAACGTATTATTATTAGTATGACATTAATAAGTGGCCCATATTCTTAGGGAAAAAAAATGATCTTAATTAACGAAAAATATCATAAGAACTAAGATCAAGCAAATAAATATATAAGTGGAAACACAAAATATGAATAGCTAACGCCTTTACATTCTCGTAAATCTTAGAAAAAAAAAAAAGAACAAATTTTTGAAATTCATATAAAATATATTGATCTGCATGATTGATATTAAAATTGGTAGATCAAATAATTGAGCAATATTCAAGGTTTTGACCGAGTCGTGGTACCAGTGGTTATAAATATTGATCGGATGTCCCAACAGGAGCAATAATTAGCGGAGACTCGTGACCATAGTCAAAATATTGGGCTCCCACTCCTAGAATGGACTGGTAAACTGGTAAATGGACGATGGTGACTGCTCACATCAATACATATATATAATTTTTGCATTTTTTATCTTTTTTTTTTTTTTTTGGCTCCCAAACGTATCCAAGAAGCAACAATATCAGTCAAACAGTCGCATAATCCTTCACTTGCCCACACATATATATATATTTTTAATTGTGGATGCCCACATGTGGATGATATCTGTATTTTTTAAAGTAGGAAAGCGTACTATAATATTGATTAATAGATAGAACGGAAACACCCTACTCCAATAGAATAATGGATAAATTCTACCATAAAAGAATATATATATATATTCAAATATATATGATGTATTATGTGTCTCATAATATATATATTGAATTCGGTTTTTTTTTTTTTCATTTTTAGCGTGTGTCATAAACTCTTATTGATTAATAATGACTAACAAACATAAACGATGCGTATCTTCCACTAACACGTATGTTGGCGATGAAGAAATAGTACTACTAAAATTAAAAGGAAACAAGATCCTCAGGGCGTGCATCGAAAGCAAACCCTAGAATATTCCAAAACCGCGTTAAATCTTGGCTTTCCATTCATCACATGATCTCATCTCCAACTAGTAGATTATGTAATGCCTGCGTCTAATATATCGTGTAATTACTTATTTATAAATATAAAAAATAAATGTGCTGTCAATCGCATGAATAGTTTAATAATGAGTTGTTTAAAGTTAATCATTAAGGCCAAAAAAAAAAAATAATAATTTACGTGTTGTTATGATCGTAAATAAATAAATAAATAAATTTTCCATATATATATATTCGTGTTGCCATAACTGTTGTACGAAACTGAACTGTTTGAGATTTTGAGAATCCATTTAGTGGCAACGCAACTAGACAAGGCATTGTTCTCTTTTGTCATCAGCGGCTAGTGAAGGCCAAAGCCAAACTTACGGCATAGATTGAGGGCAAAAGATGACCGTTTGATCTTACACGTGAACGGTGAGGATAGAGTGACGGGACCCCCCCACAGTGTACAAAAGTTATAGAAAACAAAAAGAGAACACGTGTGAGAAAATGAAAGGGCAACGGCCCGACGGTCGAGCATCGATGTGAGTGGAGGCGATGGGGACAACGGGCCGTGTATCGTGGCCAGCTTTGTTTTCGCGTAAAAGGAGCTGATTTATCTAAAGGAAGTAAATTACATGGATCATGGGGCTTGGATTTTGCTCGGCAAATCTTTTTAGTGTCGCTAAACTCTTGTCTCTTTTGTTTGTGGAAAGATCCATGCGAGTCACATAATTCACTAATTAGATTCTAGCAAAAGGACAACCGAATCAACTAGCTATTCATATTTTGCTTGTGAATTATGCATTTGATTCTTTTTTTGTTTTTAATAAAAATATTGGAAAAGTTTGTCTCAATACTCTCACCGTTTGTAAAATGGAGAGCTAAATTTAAAACCCCCTCCATTAGTTTAGGGAGTTGGGTTACTTGAATGAAGACAAGAGCATTAATTGACGAAGATGGTAAAGGATATATATACCGCACCTTGAGTTTTGATTTTTTTTCTTTTTTTTTTTTCTTTTGTTTGAATATTATTTCGAAAAATTCATTTTGTTCTTTGAATTTATGAAACTTTTTCAACTAATGACTTTGAAAAACTCTCGGTGAAATGTGACCATTTTTCCGATTAGTTCTTACCCCAACTAGACGAATTTAGAGCTTAATCCCTTGATGAGGGCGTTATATGTGGTAGTACATTGATATTGGTGCCATTATAATGTATGCCTGCTTTTCTTCTCTAGTCTCTATATCTAAACAGACAAGATTCACAATGTTGATTTCAAAGAGATTGTATTCGGGATGTAATTGATCATCTATAAAATTATTGGGTATCCAGACGTCTATATAGATAAAACCCTTGAGGATTTTGAGCGTCTCTCTTTTTTCTTTTTTTTTTTCCCTCTCTTTTCATAGTATTGATCATTGGCAAAGATAAGGATGTTAGTAAGAATTAAATGGATGAAATTACGGGCAGAAAAGAAAATCTTAAGAGCCGTGAATGTGAAAAAGGTCTTTCGTTAACGATACTGAATTACACCCAGAGAGAAGGTACGCAAGCGACATCAAGAGTTTCGCAGACGCTAGCTTTTGATAGAAGAACTCGACGTAATTGAATTTTCACTAAGAAAAGAGAGAGAGAGAGAGACCAAATTATTAGAAGCATGTAAAGGTAAGCTGGGCTTGCACGCAAGTTATGTCAGCGAAGGATCCTTGTCTTATTCTGCACCAGTAACCACACGTGCAAGAACTTTTCCATACGGTTCTCATCAAAAGGGGAGTACACAGAGCATCCTTATCGGCCATTCTTTTTTCTTTATTGGCCCTTTTTTTGTGTATGATCTACAAAAGAAAGGATAAGAGAAAAGCAGCCATTACCACCGACTCTGGGATTTAGGAATTATGAATCATTTATTACGCCCATTTCACACCTTTAACTTGGATCTTATTCTCGTTTGATGTTCTTTTGTTCATGTTCTTTTGTTCTCTCTCGCAAGGCTCGTATTCGCAGCTATAACTTAAATCCGCTTTAATTTGATAAACAAATATTCAATTCTTTTGGTACTCGATCTCGGAACAGATGAAAATTAATTTCCCTTTAATTAGCTAATCAGTTTCCAACAGTTTGAGCTTTTCAAAGTTTAATTCAAACGGAAAATTAATTCTATTCTGTGGGCTAGCGCCGTAGCGCTAGGTTTTAGTGTTAGCTTATTTATTTCTAAAATCAAATCGATATATGTACTGATGTACACACACACACAATTAGTGAAAGTCCCTACACAATTATTAATTTATTTTGTTGAGCTGGTCAGATAGAGAAGAAATTTAAAAATACATATGGTGTATTATATCAATCATATAATAAGTAAATAATATTATGATATATGTGTATTTATTTTAAAAAATTATTATGTAAGTAATATTTATATTAAATATAATTATACATATTATGTATATATAAATTAATTATAATACACTAAATGTATTCTAAATTTTATTCGGATAGAGATAATTATCGATTGTCATACAACAAAAAGTTGCGCATACGGTACGACCAAAAGACGAGAAGTTCGAATAAAATATAAAGAGAAAATTATTGTTGTTGTTATTATTATTATTTTAAAAGAAAGACAAAAAATAGAAAGAAAAGCTGATATATCTAAAAGAGGATTAATTCGCTGGGTCAGTAGTTGGGCACAATTTCACAATTCCCATGCACACAGAGCAATCGGCACTCGAGTGGAGAGACCTTAGAAATTAAAAGCCTTTTTACGCCGTATGAATCTCACGTGCAGCTCGACCCCGTTCACACAGTGAAGATTAAACCCGTAAAACGGTCAAACCCCATGTATGAAAGCGTCGACCAACACCACACCCTCGGACCGCCAATGATCTCGTGTGTGTATCCAAACCCGAAACCTGTTATCGGCGCTGGTTTTATGTCCGTACAAAATATTGACCTACGATTACCGGTCAAAGAAATGGACACAATTGTTGCCGCTTAGCCAACTCTGCTATTGCCAAGTCTCATCCTTGTTCCTTGTATACCGTTCTCTCTCTCTATCTCTAAACACCACCCACCTTATAAACCAGATCAAAGTTGAAATCCTACCCTACTTCACACTTCAAAAGCCCACACTAGCTCTCTCTCTCTCTCTCTCTCCCCCCAATTTTTTATCTCTTTTCTTTTGTTTTCTATGAAGATTAAGAAGAATTCTAACTGAGGCATAATGGAGAGGAAAGAAGTTACAAAGATGAAGAATAACAACAACATGGGATCATCACCATTTGCCGATCATCTTTCAACTGGTTCTCAGCATCAAGGCGTATTTGACTTGTACGAGGGAGGGAAGGGATCATTAGGGTTTATGGAGTTACTGGGTGTTCAAGACTTTGGTGGTTCTTCTTCTTCTTGGTCTTCTTTATTTGATATATATGGTACAGTGACAGGTACTGACTCATTTTCCGTCTACAGGAGCAGCAGCATCTTCAACTGTCAATGTTACAAAGATTGAATGTTCTGAGCTGTTGAATCAGCCGGCGACGCCTAACTCTTCTTCGATTTCATCTGCATCGAGCGAGGCTTTGAATGATGAACAAGTTAAAGTGGAAGAGCATGTACATGATGAAGATAATCAACAAAAAACCAAGAAACAGTTAGTTTTTATTTTTTGGTAGTTTTTGTTTTCAATCTTAATTATTTTCATTTCAATGTTTTTATTTCTTTATTTTTTTCAAAGAAGCACAACACGGTACACATGCATCTGCTAATGAATGGCCCAGAGAAGAAGATACACACACACACACACACACACACATATATGCAGCCCTGTGTGTGGGAGTTAGTTGTTCGAAGTTTGAAGAATTGAAGATAAGGATTTTGATGATGTATTGAATTGTTTGTTTCGTTTGGGTTTTGTGGGGATAAGCAGGTTGAAGCCCAAGAAGACAAATCAGAAACGACAGAGAGAGCCGAGATTCGCGTTCATGACAAAGAGCGAGGTTGATCATCTGGAAGATGGATACCGATGGAGAAAGTACGGTCAGAAAGCTGTTAAGGACAGCCCCTTTCCTAGGTAACCTTTTACTTTACCACTTCAATAATATTAATTAATTAATTAATTTCTTAATTATAAATCTCCAGCGCTTTCATTGTTAATTAATTTTAGTTAAAAAAATTAAAGCCAAGTTATGTTATTGAATGATTATATTATGGGTGGCAATTGCATTATTGTTACTGCAGGAGTTACTATCGTTGCACCAGTGCTTCATGTAATGTGAAGAAAAGAGTGGAGAGATCTTACAGTGATCCAAGCATTGTCGTGACGACCTATGAGGGCCAACACAACCACCCGAGTCCACTCCTACCACGTCCAACCCTTGGCGGTGTTCCTCATGCTGGAAACGGTGTCGTTGGATCCACTCTTGGTATGGCAATGCCGGCGGCATTCTCTCAGCAACAACTACCCAGCTTTGTTAATTCCTTGTTGCCTATGAATTTCGGGTGTAATCTCATCAACGGTCCAACAACTGCTTCTTTTCTTCATGAGAGGCGTTTCTGCACTCCAGCGGCAGGGACTGAGCTGCTTAAGGATCATGGCCTTCTTCAGGACATTATTCCTTCACATATGCTAAGGGAACAGTAGAGAGGAAGGAGGATGAGTATATTTGATTATCAATTTATTATTAGGTTTTCCTATTTAACTGACTTTTGTAAAAGGTTTAGATGTAAATCTTTATGTAATCTACCAGTTGACAGGAGCTGATCTATCTTGCTGAGAGTCTTTTCCCGCATTCTCTTATGGATGTCATTGTAAAATGGGTTTTTGATCCAATGCAGGAAGGAATTGGTTTCTTACTTTGGGTTTACTTTTCTAACTCTTCATTCATTCATTTGTCCTATTTATTTGTTTTTGTTGTCAAAAGGAATGTGCATTGATTTCATTGAGAGTGCCACTCCCCGAGTCAAGATTTTTTTGAGGGTTAGGGTTTCTCTGGAGAGAACAATTAATGTAAGCATTTGAGCCCCCTTTTTTTTTCCTCCCCCCTCCCTCTCTGTCTGGTATGGTAAACGGCACAAGAAAAAATAGGGAACCAATTGTGAGAATTTGGTGAGGTGAAATTAATGTGTTGTCTCCAGAAGTGGTAAAGAGAGATGCAATGTGGAAGAATAACATACCTACTACTACTGACCCACTTATAGCCCCTTGAGTTATTATTACCTGCTTTATCTCTTGCGAACTATCATGGATTTGGTCATTGAAAATTGTGGGGAAATGAAGCACCAAAATAAGAATATATATATATGTAGTATGGTGTTATTATCTAATAAATTTTTATTTTAACTCAAATAAAGAAATAAATTAAAAGATAAAAATATATATTTTAATATACTATAAAATAAAATATTCTCTACTAAGATATTTTGTATTTTTTAATTTATTTCTTATATTGTTAAAGCAATAAAGTAAAATATATTTTATTAAAAATTTGTTAATACATATATTTTTTTATCTTTTTATTATTTGTAATTTGGCATCTGCCATATATAGAGCATGTTATTGCTGGGAATATGTTTTTTAGTCTTCACTCCCGGCGGCACAAAGGTGAGTTCTCACTAGTATTTTTATTTTGTATTATTAATATGAATTGGTAATTGTTCATTCACGCACTAGACAAGACTACTTCGAAAAGTGATGTGAAAATTGACTACCGAACTCTCAGATGCTTGAATGCTTCTCAAGGCAAAAGTTCCACAATACTGCGTGACACAGTCATTGACATTGAGAACCGGGAAGTTAAATGTCATGCCAAAACAGAACCTTTGGTCAAATTAAGAAAATTTATTATCAAGAGTTAAAAATAAAGGATTTTTAAGATTGCAAGTTCGCAACATTGAGTGAAAAATTAGAGAATGCTTCAAAAAGATCCTTCAAATGAAAGGTTAGTTGAACAATCAAATAATTAAAAAAAAATTTATTCAATAAGATTTTTTAAATGAGACTTATCTTTTTTCTTTTTTTGGGGTAATATTGAAAAAGAAATTTTTTCCTCTTCAAATAATATTATACTACTTTTTACATTATCATTGTTGAAAAGAAAGACATACCGGACCCACATTATTAAAAACTTAAAGAATAATTAAATTTAATGAAAGAAAAATTTGAATTTTTTATTTTTTATTTATCTAATAAATAAATAAACACTAAATAAAATTAAATGACTAAAACCTCCTGACAGACACCGCGCACGTCCACTTGTAGCGGCGTTTCCCGAGTTCCAATCTTACAGCATACATAAAATAACAACAAATATTTAAAAAAAAAAAACTAAAAGAAGGTTTCATCCAACAGGCCGGCGCTTCGGGTAAAATATAATGTTTTCTTGTCGAGTTCACACTCATCGATCAATCACACGGAGCTTTATGGAAAAGCTCACTTGGAAGGAGGATTCCATGCGTTTGCGAAAGAAAATCACTTTGATTGGTTGGATTTGGAACTCTTTACAACATATCAATAGCAGCATAACGAAGACAAACATGGTGGAAAATCTTTGTAAAATGTTTTCCAATTTACATAACGATTTAGACATGGGCTCCGAATTTACATTCACAGAGGAATCACGAAAATAAAACATGACCTGGAAAATACCCATTTCTCAAAACATCTACACGCAATACAATCTGAGTAAGACAAGAAGTAAATCACACATGGCCAGTTCCTGCAGTATCAGAAACAAACAAGAAGGTAGATGGCGCCCATGGATTGGCAAAAACTGACCGACCACCTTGCTAAATGTTAACCTAACACTTTTAGGGGGGTAAAAAAAAAAAAAACTCTCCTCCCCAAGGCATTAACAAAAACTCACCACCTGCTAAACACAGGTTGGATGAACTACACGACTACTTTTAGTCTGAACTTGCAGGTGATCCTGTTCCTGAAAAACCACAGCAATACCAAAATGAAGCCGGGTTAAACCAAAGTAGAACTGTAGAATTTTTCATTTTTAAAAAAATCAAATTTAGATGTTCCAAAACAAAGGTGCTATAATTGTTGCTTGTTCATCAACATGGGCCTACAAATCATAACCAAAATATCGCAATGGAGTTAATCCTGTTCTCTACTACAATAAACATCGCTGCACATAACAGTTCCTCTCTCAATGTAAAATGTGGTAGAGAAAATCATCATCCTGCGGCTTGCAAAAGCTCAATGGCTGATCAGCTCATTGTTTATAGTTCAAATTCATATTAACAGTTAGTAAAACTGATTGACTTCTAATACACTAAACGATGGTGCAATAATTTTGTGCATCCACAATCCAGGCATCTGCCGGCAATTAGCATCAAGTTCACTACAAAAAAATTTGTAGCTCACGGGTAGACACAAAAAGGCCTCGACACTAAAACATGCAGCTGTGAAGATAAAATCATTACTTAAAGATAAAATCATTACTTAGATTTTATTCTAATGTAGATTCTTTCTGCGCTGTCATAACTTTCACAGCAGGCACCATTCCACCCCATTCAAAGATATCACATATGAATACCAATGAATTAATATACTCCACCAGATATATTTAGCCTGAAAGAATTCATGTGACAAAACCTACTGTATTTTACTTTTTGTCACAAAGTTCTCATTTGCTTGTACTAACTTGCATACTAGTGGGCTAAGATACATAATGCATGAATGCAATAGCCGCAAAATCAGATTCTATAAGTAAACAATATAATTCTTCCAACCAACTTAAAATGACTAAATTAGTTCTAGGTTTTGTACCCTAGTCTTCCCCTGAACAGATGGTAGAAGCTTGATTAATACTGCAATGGACAGAACAAAGATGTAGAAATATTGATCAGCCAGCAAGTAATTATTTCTTACCGATGCAGACACGGAAGGGTCTTGGAGTTGCAGTTTGTTATGGAAGACGTGTGGCTGAAGCTGCACTTCTTGGGTTTGAGCCACTTCTTTGGTAGAAGAAACCGACTGGCTTCCATTTTGCAGCTTTTGCTGCTTCTCTATTTGCTGCTCAAATAAAAGATACTCCTCGGGCTTATCCCACTATAGTTAATTTTTTTACAGATATCAGTTACAATGTTTGTGAGAAGGAAATACAAACAGCAGGGCACAAGAAAGTTAATACAAGACGAAAAAACTTACTCTACTTTCACAAGTTTCGCAGTTGTAATAATATTTGTATCCATCAGGGCAGGTGTGTTCGCTCCAGTCACACTCTGGAGAAGCTGCCATCTGGGGACTTTGAGGTACCGTAGGAATAGTTGAAGTGCTAGCACTTGTCTGAGGAATGTTTCCACTCCTTGGAGACTGCAGAAATGCATAACATTAGCAGTAAATTACTACGCACCAACATGCAACAATTACGTTTAAGATTAGGAAAATAATTAAATAATATCCTTAACCCCTTACCCCGCTCCTTTATTACAAAATAATTATATATATATATAAAGGGAAAATAATTGTAATAATATCTTTAACCCTTCAATTTTGCCAGGCAATAAGCAGTTTCATTATTCAGCGACATTACATGGAACCTCAAGTTCTAGACCCAGGCCAAGATCCACATGTAGAGCCCTAAAAGTTCTAAAAGAAAGCTTGCTTCCACCAAAGGTAGCTTCAGGAACTCGTTGACCTTGGGACTTCTTTACAAATCCAATAAAAGTCATGATTTTAATAAGGTCAACATTCTGATTTTCCTATTTCTCCAATATTCATAAACAGGTAATACAAGAATATAGGGATTTTTGTTGGTTCTCATTGCATTTTCAGCTAGCGAACCATATTAACCAAATTTTATAGTAAACAAATGCCTTGGATCTCCGATTTGAGGCACTAAACCAACATTAAATATCATAATACCTCTGACTCTGAAATGGTAACACGGGAATTTTGCTGCTGCTCTACATTTGGAGTCGATGACTGTGTCAGATGCAACTGTTTCTGCATCTCAGAGACTGCTGGTTGAGATAATTGAGAACTTTGCTGCGGAATTTGTATCTGTTGTAATGTCACCTGAGACAACTGCGAAGATGATTGCTGTTGAGAAGAATGTAATTGCTGCATGACAGGAGTAGCAGCTTCTTGGTTTCCCCAATTTGAAAAGACTTGGGGCTGTGAATTATTGAAAATGTGTTGTGGACGATATGAAACATTAGGGAGTATCTGCCCTCCTGCTGAATTACCCAGATTGGGTGGTGGCCTGAAAGTAAACCAAGGAAACTGGAAAGTCAATTTTTGGAAATATGACATTATTGAAGGCAACAAGAAAAATGGGGCCACAGAATGTACCTAACTGGTTCTAGAAAATTGGGACCAAAACTTGGGGTGCCAAATGCATAATTTCCCCTGCAGAGGAGAGAGAGCCACAAAAAGTAAACTGAATGTAACCATAAAAGATAGCAACGAAGCCTGGAATCGCAAGCAGAAGAAGGCAATTGATTGTATTTCCAATTATGAATATCTATAATTGGTTTCATTTGGTTTTAGTAATACAAATTTGTATTTTCCACTCTCAACCTGATCAAATTTTTTCTCATTTCGGGAAAGAAATCCCAGCCAAGAAAAATTGGCCACAGGATATGTATGTTTGTTTGCATGGACACGTGCATTCCAAGAAGATGTCAGACAAAAATCTACAAATATCTGATCTTGGATAAGTTGATTATCAGGTAGCTAATTAACAGTCGACGACAATATCAGAGTGTATAACCACTCACTATTTCTCATTGTAAAAATGATATGAGAAGATCCTTTAGCTCAGATCATTAACTAACTAATTTTAAGTGTTAGCTCTTCTCCAGCGGACTGATTAGATGACTATTAGAAGAATGCATGATCACAATTATGTATTGTCTTCCCAAATCACAAAGTGGAAAACTAAGGTGTAGATTCATGATTCCCAAATCATTTTAAAGTGCAAAACTAAAGAAACAAAACCTTAGTTCTCCAGTCCTTGGTTTCTTAGGATCCGCAATTCGAACAACCAGTGGCTGATCAGAACCCTAAAATGGAAAGGGTGAAAAAAGGAATTATTCAATAACTATCAAAATATTTTTGAAGAACTACATATCGAAACACTAAATACACTTTACTCTCATCGTGAAAGTTCCATTCAATCCACTGATTGCTGCCAGCGCCATTTCTCTATGAGAAAATTGGACAAATGCACATCCTTCAAAAGGTACAAGATCTATCTCAGAACAAAGGTGAAATGAACAGTTGATGCAAGTACACGATACATCCAAACATTCATATGTAGAAGAAAAGTATTAGCAAAAAGGTTGCAAGAACAAAAGCATATAGAGGGTTTTTGATGCAAGAGCACAATAATCGTAGATGAAGCCTATAGATAGATCAGGCATTCTTCAAAAACTACACGATCGATGTCAGAACAAAGTCGAACTAAATGGTTGATACAAGTATGTGATACTTCCAAATATTCATATAAAGAATTTGCTAGTTTTTACGAAGTGGCGGGCATAAACAGAGGCTTATAAAAGGTTTCTGATGCACGAATCACCCATTCATGCACAACTGTAGACGAAGCATATAGATATATCCAGCATCTCCGCCAAAGTAGTTGTTGCTATGCTGTTCCTTATTTCACCCATTGAGTGAAAGGTGAAAGTTGCAAATGGAAGGCTAAAAGCATGATTGCAAGAACAGTTATTTGAGTGAACAAGAAAATCAGAAAGTACCAAATGCAAACTCAACAAGTTCCGTTTTTTATGAAACAAGAAAGCAAAAATCAATATCCTTCATGAAACAAAAGGTAAAAATCAATATCCAACGTTTCCAATTATGCTCTAGAATTAAGAAGGCATAAAACAGAAGCAATGGAAGGCGACAAACCACGACTTTGCTTCAGCTCATCACGCACTATAAAGATATCTTCAATATGACCATATGGGGAAAATACCTGACACAGATAACATTCAACTATTAATCAACATCCTCAAAAATAGAGAGATATCGAGAGCAAGAGTGGAAGGTTGCCTGTAAGAAAAAAAACTACAACCAAACATAAACTTTGAAACTAGATTGAGGAAGGAACTTTTTCCATCCAACCCTAGTTTCAGGAAAGACCTTACTGATTAAATAATGTCATGGAACAGTGAGAAGCAAGCATGCACTAGTGCACACAGGCAGAATATGCATGTAAAAAGGTAACATGCATGCAGGGTAAATTTCCACAATATTGTTACCTATGGCCAGCATTTTGTCACACACTATACACGTGGAACCAATCTTAGGTTTTTTTCCCTCAATAACAAGCACTTTATACCTGGAATCAGCATTTGATCCTATACATGCAACAACACCTTTTTCTCAACGAGATAGATTTATACTCAAACCACAGTTCACAAAAGCAAAGAGCTACGGCGACTTGCTACTATTCTGGGAGCTGGTAACTGAACTTCAATTATCGATATTCTATTGGCTATAGCATAATGTATTCATTCCACTCGAGATGCACTACCACGTATGAAGGCAATAAATGTCACTTGTGTTGCCGTGATTCTATCCAAGTACATTTTCATGGTTGCATATGCAAGTTAAAAGATATGGGGAAATAGATAATTATGTAGCAAACTAAGGGCCATGCATAAATGTTCGATGGACATAAGCATACTTCCTCAATTTCCTTTCTTGAAGTTTGTTTGCTCAGGCAGCCAACATACAACTTGTCCGGAAGAGCCACTACCAAATCACAAACGGAACATGGATAAAAAAGAACAAATGATTAGAATACCACAATGTAAACATGGAATGTTAATATCTTCACAGCATAGGTGCATGAAAACAATGATGTTAAGCACATGTTGCAAAACAAAATGCAAGCAGAAAATAACAAAATAAAGGAAATTTCCCTTAAAGCTAGGATTCGCATCATTAATGAAACAAAATAACAAGTCCCACATAACATTAAAATTTTTTCTTCTAAAGACATCAAAGGTACAGAATTTTAATTTCGTTACACAGATAAAGGTCACTTCACGCCCCACTAGTTCTCAGCCAAAAGAATAGTTCACCATATGCACAAAATAAGGTCTTGCTAATTGTCTATTTAAGAGGTGTCTTATTCTTTGAAGAGTTTTGCGTGAAGTTCTTACTATGCTATGCGAGTATGTTAAGCCACAATCACTTACCAGGACGTTCCCTTTCTCCATCAGCAAATCTTACTTTGATGGAAGCCTGTTCCTGGACACATCATATTTATATATTATTACAAAAATGCGGCCGACAGAATAATGTGGTTTCTCAGTTGTTCTCCGGCCACTAATGAACTTACCCCAGGAAAAATATAATGACTGTTTAGAGCTCTGATAGCATTGCCAGCTTCCTCGAATGTCATAAATTTCACAAAGCAATACCCTGAAGAAAAGGAAGTTTACACCATCAGTTAAATTATCATAGTAACTTCAACATAATGGCAGAAGAACATATACTAACATGTTTTGAAACAGACACATAAAAATAGTAGATTGGTATAAGGCAACCTCTAAAGGCATATCACAGATAGAAACTGCAAGTTTAGGTTCCTTGAAATGCTCCAAATGAAATTCAGAGCAACCACCAGCATAGCAACCATGAAGCAGGGGGGTATTAAAAACTGTGCAATTCCAGTTATTGGTAAATCATCCAGAAAGCTTTCTAAAAATTAACAATATTAGTGACCTCTACAACATATGCTCGGCGGCTAAACATTCTTTTTTTTTTTTTTTATTGTTTCTCTTCCTTAAATACTAGAACTATTCAAACTGCAAAGGCATCTAATGATTAGTACCACGAAGGCCATTTGAATGACAGAACTTTATGCTGTTTTCTTTTCCTTTTCAAAAGGAAAAGGGAGGACCACAATGCACAGCTAATGTTGCTTTAGAACTGCACAAGGTTATCGCTTGAATAAAAATACTCCTTCAGAAAAATTAACTTTCACGGAAGCTTACACTCCTAAATCAGTACAACCCAGGTAGAAAAGTGGGAGCTATCTGCTATCCAAGTTCGCTTTCTTATAAACCAGTTTGCAGGTTCAATCTTCAGAATTGAGGTGCGACATAATACCAAACAAATCAGTTTTGATTAGGATATAATGTGAGCTTTGCACTGCAGAAGACCAAAAGATTGACACTTTTATGAACCGTACTCAATTTCTGCAGGATAGATTAATCATACCTTGTTGCTGACCGGTCCTCTTGTCCCTGGGTAGAACAACCTCAATAACATTTCCATGTTCTTCAAACAAAGGGCGGATCTGATGCAAATGAAAAATATTGAGATGTTAAATAACAACTTATAGCTATAAGTAACACAACTAGTATCCAGAGGTTTGAAAATGGGAGTTAATGGTTCGATGGAAATTCAACTTATTTGAGTTAGAACAAAGGCACACATGCTGCGCACTTTCCCACTCTGATCATCCAGTAAGGACGTGCACATATGCGCATTGTGTATATAGAAAGATCATCAGAAAAATAAAATAAACTAGACGAAATGCTATGTTACAGTTACAGTTCCTTTTTACATAACCACTGAATGCCAATGAAATGACTTACATCTTCTTCAGTTGCAGTTCTGGGAATCGGTGCAACGTAAAGTTTTGCAGGAATGCCATTGTCATTTATATGATCTACGAAATTTGTTGATAGACAAAACTATAGAGCTTCAGCAACCTTATGAATTAAAAAAAAAAAATTGACATTTCAATCATAAATTGAAAACAAATACCACGAATCACTTGGAAAATGACGGAAACAAAAGCAAATTACAAAGATAAGAAAGCGATAATAGGGAATTTATTTAAACTTGTACACTTCCCCGCAAAATTTGAATTAATGGTTCTTCATTTACTATGATGAATCAATTGTCAAAATAAAAATGAGAACTTAATGATAAAAGTAAATAGACTAAAGAAAACCTGGAGCAGGATGATTAAACCCTCGCTTCCGGCCAGTAAAGGGCATAGGCTGACCACTGAAGAAATCAGTCGGCTCGCTGTTCATTTGATCGTACTGGTAATGCCGGCGGTGGTGATTGTGGTAGTTGTCAGGAAAATTAGGTCTGTGGTCGTCGGAGGACCAAGAACAATAATTACCGGAAAATGAATTAGGGTTAAACTCTTGAGGATCAGTGATATATTCTCCCACGTGTCCCTCCATCTTCGAGACCCTAACAAGTGAAGACGAAATAATTAATGAAGAAGAAAGCACACGAGGAGCATGAGACGGAGCGCGAGAATTCTTGTACCAGAATCATGAATTGTGGAGTAGAAAGTATAAGAATTGGTACTTGTCTTTGTTAGCCTGCTGACGTTTCTCGGTGAATATAACGAAAGACCGTTGAGCTATTATTATTTTTGTTAGGAATACAAAGACGAGAGCCTCCTCCCAATTCCGGAAGTTTCATTTCATGCAACCAACAGCCGCACAAAATTGCCCACAGCCCACTTCACCGCATTATTTTTTTATTATTTTTATCTTATTTTAGAAATTATATTTATTACGATATTAAAATTATAATATTAATATCGTGATAAATATAAATTTTATAAATTATACATAAAATTTATAATATAGTATTTTTTTCTATCATACCATTTTTTTACTATACATATTAATTAAATAATTATTCTTTTATGTGGACTAAGCCAAAACAAAATTAAAAAAAAATCTTATATTATTAGACATATATGATATATCCGTAAAATTATATCTAATTTTTAGTTTTATATATACTTTATGTAGTTCTAAACTCTATTTCTTGCTTGTATTATCTGAGATTGTTTTTTAAGAGATTAGAATGATGTAAAATCATCTTATCTTACAAACAACTTCAAAAAATATGAAAATAATAATTTTTCAAGCTCTAATTTTAAGAATAAATTTTATCTTTAATAAAATTTCATATATATCATCACATATATTATATAAATCTAAAATTATCGTTATTTGGTTTATAAATAAAATCAGTAAATATATAAGGTAATCATAATCATTATTAAAATGAATTTTTATTTTATATTTGTAAGTTTTATTTTCAATAACTCTTATATTAATCTACTTATTTTATTTTCCATCTACATGATTTATATTTTACTTTTCACTTAATGTTGATTTAAAAGTTTTAAGTTACATCTATAAGTTTTTATTTTATTTACCATTAATACACCAATTTACCATGCACATGTTAATTCACTTATTTTACCTTTTATTTACAAGTCTTATATTTTATTTATATAATTTATATTTTAATTTATATTTAATGTTGATATATAAGTTTTACGTTACATTTGTAAGTTTTTGTTTTATTAACAAATAACAAACTAATTTATCACTCCTATGTTGATTTACTTGTTTTATCTTTAATTTACAATTCTTATGTTTTATATACATAATTTATGCTTTATGTTAGACTTAATATTGATTTACTAGTTTTTATATTTGTAAGTTTTTGTTTTGTTTATCAATAAATAAACCAATTTATCATTCCTATGTTATTTTCACCTATTTTTATTATTTATTTACTAGTCTTTTGTTTTATTTACTTAATTTATATTTTATTTTACACTTAATATTGAATTATAAATCTTATATTAAATTAACATGACTTTTGTTTTTTTTTACATAATTCACTTTTTATTATGGTAAAATCACGGCATCATAGACCTTATTTTATCATTAGTTATAAGTTATTATAAATTTAACGTAGACTAACTTTATAGATTAATGATGGATGAAAACTAATGTAATTAATTACTAATATTTTTAAGAATAAGTAAAATTAAATTAATTGATAGTCTCTACCTAACTAAAATTCGATCATAAATGACCATACCCAAAAATAATAACAATAAATATATAAATCAATAGATAAAATAAATAAAAGTTATTCAACCAAATCACAAATTCGCGTAGCTACAAAGAAATTCAAAATCAACAGGGAATGCCATTTGTTGTTGAATTAACCAAAAAGTCTCCATTCAATTTAATAGCCTCAGTACATACTCTAAGAAAAATTATTATTCAATAGCTTATATTTAAATAAAAATAATATTAGGGATCTTAATAATTGAGTCTGAACTTAAGTCTTAATTGTTATAGTATTCATCTATTAGATGATATAATAACAATTAATTTTATTAGTTATGAAATTTATTATCGAATAAATAAACAAGAAATAATAATAGTTGAGATTCAAATTAAGATTCAATTATTTGGAATATTCGATTCCTGACATTATTATTAAATTAAGTATCTGTTAAATATTAATGTTAATAGAACTAGGTTAGGATATTTTAATTTAAAATTTTGACTAAAATTTTTAACACAAATATTGAGCCATTGATTTCAAGAAATCCAATGGTGGATGAATAATATCATAAAATGTTACTTTTGACTTTCAATATGATTACATGAAATCAATAACTTAAAATTTGCATAAATTTTAAGTAAAAAAATTTGAATTAGAATAACCCCATCAATAATTGTTAAAACAAAACTACACCACCATATTATTTGTGCACTTAGAAGTTAATTGATTTTTTTGACTCATCAAATAGCCAAATAATTCACGCGCAATTCTCAACAATTCATGAAATATAAAGATGTCTTGGTTTTGATCCTGATCCATGGAATTTTTGTTAAATTTTTGTCAATCAAATATTAGATTAATCTAATTATTTTTCACATAATATAATATTTTAAAATTATTAAAGCTCTATAATTAAAATTCTAATGACATATAAATTGATTATATAATTTGACGAAATTTTACTTTTCCAGAAAGCAAGTCCTCAGATAATATCCTGTTGGACCTACACTATCTGAACCACAGGAGTTCGGGGCGAGTTCGTAGAAAAGGCACGTGTTCACCGGTGCACGAAACTAGGGATAGTAGTCAAACTCAGACCCGAATTGAACCCGAAAAATCTAGGCCGGGTTCAATTCGTACCGGATTTATTTTTATTCGAAATCTGAATTAAATTTTTGAAACCGGCATACTTCCGGGTCCAAATCCGGGTTCGGGTGAACCTGTAAATTCGAAACCTGGATCCATATATTTTTTATTTTAATATTAATTTTTTATAAATCATTTAATATAAATAGAAGATTTGAATGTTGTAAATTTATGTTATGGATTTGTATTTGTGGATGTTTATTGCTTTGAAACTTTGAAATCTTGAAATCTTAATTTGTGTTGTATTTGTTTTAAAATATAGATATGTCATGTGATTTGTATTTGATTTTTTTTGAGTAAGTTTATTTTTTTTAAAATTTTGTTTTGATTTAACAATTCGGATTTTAAGCCCGGAATCCAGGTACCTGAATTTTTCTAGGTTGAACTTGGCCCGAGTCCGAATTAAAAAAGGACTCAAATGTGAGTCCGATATAGAAAATTTGTATCCGGATCCGGAATCGAAAATTCCGAACCCGGACCTGCAAATTGCCATCCCTACCCGAAACGGACCTGGAGTGGCTACTTTGACGGAAAGCGGATGAAAAATGAGAATTTGGAAAACTATAAGGGCAGATAATGAAAATTCCCGGAGAAAGAAGGCACTAAAATAAAATAACGGAAAAGAAATAATGAAACTAAACCAACCGACGGACTACCGAGAATCAATCAGCCCTAGTTTCTGTCCACTCTCATCTGCTCGCCGCTGCCTGTTTGGCCATCTTCAGGTATGAAATTCTTCTTTTACTTCTGCTACTTTTGTTTATGAATCCCTGTTTACTCTGATTTGAATTTTATTTGCTCTTGGTTGGATTTAAATTTAGTCATTGTCGAACATGTAAGCTAACGACTTCATTTTTTTTAAATTAGCCTCGCTTTTGAGTTTGATGGCAGTAATTATGATATTTCGCCCACATTTCTTCGCTTTTACTGTCAGTTTCCTTTTGCAATTACCCAGAAAACAAGATTAACCAGATATGCTTTTGACTCGTCAACCTGCACTTCAACGAATTCGTTAATTTGCATTTATGTATTTATTTTTTAAAGTTGATTGACTAAGGAAAATTTTTCTGCTGAGCTCTGCTTTTAAAGCCGTTTCTAGGAGCAAGTTTAGCTCAATGTTTTTAGGATTTCCATGAAATTTTAACCAAGATTTCATATGCTTTTTGCGTTGAACTTTGTTTGTACTTTCTTTTCCTTCTTCAATTTCACTCATTGTAGTGATTTATGTTGGTACTGCAGGTGTAATTTTCAGTTAACTTTCTTTCACATGGCAAAAAGACCGGATCCAGATGACGATGATGATTTTAGTGAACTCTACAAGGAATACACCGGCCCGCCAGGAAATATGGTTGCCACGTCTCAAGAAAAGGCAAAAGCAAATAAGCATTCTCTAGCAGGTTCTGACGAGGAAGAGGAACCGCGTGACCCCAATGCTGTCCCGACCGATTTCACTAGCAGAGAAGCTAAGGTTTGGGAGGCCAAATCAAAAGCTACTGAAAGGAATTGGAAGAAGAGGAAAGAAGAAGAAATGATTTGCAAAATATGTGGAGAATCAGGTCACTTTACTCAGGTATTGTGCCTTTTTTCTGCAAATATAGTGTTATATGTTGCAAAATGTTATGAATTGGCTTCACGTGAATCTATGAGCGTAGATACATTCCTGTATCGGAAATTGATTCAGTAGCTAGTCAATGGTTATCGTTTTGCTGCATGATAGACTACTCTAGGCTCTTATGATTTGCAGAATACTAGTTCTACAGGCCCATTGACCTGAGTTTAGAGATTGTTGCCAGACCAGCTGCTTAATTACTTTGTTTTAATGAGCCTGTTTTGATATAAGGATGCTATTGAAGTCCTTTGTGTATTATTTTCTTTCTGTATTAATCTGACTTAAGACTTATTTGATTTTAATCTAATATGGCCCCCCACCTCTCTACTGCATGACAATCTCTCAATATCAAACCCCGTATATCAAATAACGACAGAGGCACACATGTGCAAACCAACATTTGCAGTCTGAAGGAGGTTGGTGAGGGTCAGAGGGAAGAGGCTTTCATTCTTTTAACCGCCGTATCTTTCTAAGATATTATTTTATTTTATTTTTTTGTTTATTATTATTATTATTATTATTATTATTTCTAATGGCATTATGAATCCCTTGCTACCTGGTACTTATATAGGGTTGCCCCTCAACTCTTGGAGCAAATCGCAAGTCTCAAGATTTCTTTGAAAGGGTAGCCGCACGAGATAAGCATGTGAGAGCACTTTTTACGGAGAAAGTGATACAGAGGATTGAAAAGGATATCGGTTGCAAAATCAAAATGGATGAGAAATTTATTATAGTCAGTGGAAAGGATAGGTTAATTCTGTCAAAAGGTGTGGATGCAGTGCACAGATTTATTAAGGAGGAGGGTGATCAGAGGGGTACATCTAGCGCTCACAGGAGCAAATCTAGGTCGCCAGAGCGAAGTCCTGTTGGTACACAGTTACGACGCTCTGAATCCCAAAGGTCTCATCCGGGTTCACATAATGCATCACATTTTCACCAGCGTATTTGTAGGCAGGATAAGGTTGTGGAAGACCGTGTCCGTGAAGATGTCCACAAATTTTCAAGGGGTTCTCCACAAGGTAGGGACAGCATAGGATATCTTTACGGCATCCATAGAAAGCCGGTAATTCCATGCTCATAGCTTGTTAGGTCCCTAGTGTGATTTATGTGGCTTATATAACAATTGTTTACCCAATGTAAATTCTTAGTGATTCTGCTTGTTGCTTATCATTTGTTTGCAGCAAGAGGTAAGTTCTTATGTTCAAGCATTATGTGTACGAATCTGAAGTTACTTACGTGAGTGGGTCTGAATTGATCGGATTGTCTCCAAAACGAAATTATTTACTGAAAGCATATCTGGATTGCTACGGATGGTTCACTATGTGAATATAAGATAGTATGTCTAGTTAAAGATACCATCTATGTTAGCATCTCGAATCAAGTGCTTAACATATTCTTCATTTCATGAAGCTTATGGTAGTGATGGAGCTAGAGGTCGTTCAAGCCATTCTAAATCTCCAGGCCGTCCCACTTATGCTAGCAATTTGTATAATTCATATGATGGTCATAATCAGAGCATGGGTGGTTACAGAAATGATGGATGGGATATTGAGAGACGGGGATCAGATATGCAATCAGGCCATCAGTTTGAATACCCTGCATTTCCTCAGACATTGGATGAGTTAGAGTTGGAGTATACGAGGGAAGCTATGGAACTTGGAAGAATTCGTGATAAGGAAGAAGATGAAGAGAACTACAAACATCGCGAGGTATGTGTTTTTGTTGCCGTGCATGCTTCGGTCTGGTTACTGTCTTATTTGAACATTTTTGCTTCTTTTCTTTAGATTATATGTATTCTGGAGTTGTTGGATAATTTTGGGCTAAAATTCATTCATGGTTAAAGGATTCCATTTGACAAAGCCAAGCAAATTTCTTGTTATATGTGTTTATTTTATTTAATTTCTCTCTTCGGGTTAAGTGATACCGCTTTTAGGTTAATCATTCAAAGAATGGACTCTCACTACGAAGTGAGTTACATCTTGCATATTTTTGTTTTCTAACCCACAACTACAGGTATTACCGTATTAGTTGATGTTGGTCATCCAACCTGTCCGCACTCCCTTTCCACTTGATTGTTTATTTGCACATTTTTCTTTTATAACAAGGGGATCATCTTCCAGGGTTGAATCCAAGTTAGACATGGGCAAGAATCTGATTTATCGAGAATGAACCATTGTAATTAAATATTGTATTTCTCATCCAAGGAAAAAGTTCTTTCTTATTAAGAACTGAAGGTTATTTGGTTTAAGCATTTATGAAATAAAAATCATAATCCCTCAGGCTGTCTGCTATGCTGATTAGGAATTCAAATATCTTACTTTTGCTGTTTTGGGTTTCAGACTATCAGGGAGATGAGAGAGAGTTACATGAAGAAACTGACTCAGCTAAGGGCCGTGCATGCAAGACAGTGGGAGGAGTTTCTTCAACTTGCTGGCCAAAGGGGTCAGCATCAAGCTCGAGAGCAAATGCCTGCCTCAGGTTTCGGTGGTTACAAACAGCATAACTATTCCAGCTATGATGGTTCTTCAACAAATTCTCAATATGCTGGAGCTAGTTATCCTATGGATTCAAGAGGCAGGTACCCAAACCCCATGGAAACTTATCCTTCGAGGGCTCATGACACCCATGCTGGGTTTCAGCGTCAGAGACGTGAAGAATTTGGGAAGGCTTACAATCGATATTAAATTGGCATACAGGAGTTGAGGCTATCCTTCAATCTAGTAGAAGAAAAGTTTAGTCATTGCCATCTTTATGTCGTTTTCCCCACTCATTCTTGACCGCCTATCATCTTATCTTCAATCGTGGTTGGGGTAGCAGTAATGCACAGGGAGCCTCATGTCTAGGTAAGTAACTGAAGTAAATTGTTGAGAAGGAACAGTTTTACACATTGACTATGTTGTGACAGTTTGTTCCAACCCAATTTGGTGGTTCAGAATTGTTCAGGACTTTGTTGTAAGGATTTAGATACTGCTTTGGCTAGGGTTAGCGGTATTAAGAAATTATCAACTCCCAATAGAGATGATAATTTGCTTGTACTCGACAATTTCGTGAGGTTCAAGTAGAGGTTCTTATCCTTCTTGAAAATTTTGTGAGCTCATTTCGTCAGTCTCATTATTCCATGCGCCAACCGTGGAGCATTGGGGTGACCATTGGTTGTATTATCTGAAGCTCTCTCAATGAAAGACCACTGGAAACATGGTTACAATATTAATGGTAAAACAGTATACAAATATTCCATTCTGTTGAAATCCTCAATGGAAATGTATCGTCTCTAAACATGATTGTTTTAGAATTGTTAATTGAACCAAAAACTTTTCAGTTTGTTAGATTAATAATTGTAACCTTATGGCCCTCGAATTCTTCAAAATATAAATGATTGATGAGCTAAAACGGGGGGCCCTAAAAGAACAACGTTCAGAAATGGCCTACGCACAGTCGATTTCTTTCTGCGGCAAAATCATAGAAACAACAGTCACATCCACAACTTCTGTGGCAGAAAATTGGTTGCTCAAAATTCGATCAGTGCACAGCGCACAAATACTCATTGTAGGATTGAATTGTAAGTGGAAGCTGCATCCCATACCATCACTCAGCGGCAAAATTGCCACCTTGCAACTCTGCGTTGGTACCAAGTGTCTCATTCTACAACTACTTTATGTGGACTACATTCGTCCGTCTATTAAGAACTTTCTGAGTGATCCTAACGTCGTTGTTGTAGGAATTGAGGTTGAAGAGATTATATCCAAGCTTAAAAACGAGTATGGACTCTTTATTAAGAAGAAGATCGACGTTCGCAGCCTTGCAAAATTGCATTTTCCGATTAATTACCTTGGAATCCAGGTTTCCTCATACAGAGCCGATTAAATTTGAGTGTACTGATGCGTAGGTTTCTTGTGCAATTGGCACAAAGCTGCCACTCGAAGAGACACAATGAATTTATTACTGTCCCATTGTTATATATATTTACTGTCAGTCGTATAGAAATTTTGTAATAAGTAAACAGTAGCATATTGTGTCTGTAATTTGTTGTCATTTCTACTCACCTTCTATGCATGGATACAAAGCAAAGCAAATTGTTTGAATCTCAAGATTTGCGACTTGAAGCTACAAAGGGGGCTTATTAAGTTGTCATTTTATTACATTTCTAATAAACTTGTTCCGCCATAAGATAAGATGCAGTAACATTTTTATGTCTTTACTTGCTAGAGATGAGTTGACACCAAGAGTCTAAATCCATTAAGACACTTTCCGTTCTACGATGCATACCCAATTCCCAATCCAGATGATGAGATGAAGCATTAACTTAATAACCATGAACCTTGAAATTGCAAAGGTCACCCCAATGCTCCCTATAGAGCTAGGAGTTTCTTCTCCAATTCATTTTCTTAAATTTAAAGCGTCCCAGTTGTTGAAAGATCAAGGCCAAGAGGGGGGATATTACATTTTTCCATAGGGTCCAAGCATGATCCTTGAATAAGAAATTCTATGGTACATCAATGATTCTATGTCATAATAACATTTTAATACCTCTCAAAATTTTTCTTAAAATCCTTGAATAAGAAATTCTATGGTACATCAATGATTCTATGTCATAATAACATTTTAATACCTCTCAAAATTTTTCTTAAAATCTATCAAATATTTAAAATATTTTTTCACCCACTTTTATCCTCTTTCCATTTTGAAATTTTTGTTTCTGTTGTTCTCTGTCCTCCCACATCAGTTTCCAAATTTCAAAAAGCAGAATATCAAACATCAATTATGTTTGTCTCATACTCCATTAGCACATAATTTCTCATAACTCTCTTTTCTCTTTTCTCTGTTTTGCTCAACCATTCAGTCATTTTTTTTTTCCATATATTTTGTGTATATTTGTAGCTTGGTCCATCTTCATCTTTGCCAATTTTGAATAATTCTACGTTCTTTGCTTTCTCCACGTCGAGACTTCAACAATCGCCCCGCCATGCAACATTTGAACAAGGCTGACTTTGATCGACAATAGGATTTTCTAGGCAGCAGTGATGGTACTGCTACCGTAGACTTGTACGTGCTCCGTTGTCGACCATTTCAAGGTGTTTGTCAAAATGTCTCAATGAAGCAAGAAGGTTAGTTGTTGAATTATGCTCATCGAGTACTGGGTTTGTTTTGTAAGTGTTTTATAAAATTGAAGGGAGAGTGCGGTTAGGGAGATATGCGACTATGATCATTTGCCAGTGATCCCATTGGTGGGCAAAACGACTAGATCCGTGTTTCAAGGGAATAACATCAAAAAAATGGTGTTACAGCACACATCAGAATCTACGAGCTAATTGAATTAATATGATTTTGATGATATTAACATGTTCAATGAATAAACTTGAAAATGAGATGAGAGAGCATGCAGTTCTGTTTTGTGCTGTGTTTTGTGGTTCTATACATTTGCTCTTTTTTGTCATTGAACAATTTCACTTTTGTGTATAATAAGAAAACAAATGGGTGTTATCTCTGATGTGAAAATGATCATTTTATTTGTGTTATTTTCGTCATCTTGATGCTCTCTTGGTTGAATTAATCATTTATTAGTACGAGATTCTGTTTCTTTTCTCATCAATATTTCACTGATATTACATGATAATGACCAAGTTAAGATGGTTTTAGAACTCAAAATATACATGGCCTTGAGAATTTGCATTTTTTAGCTTTACGTAATGTGTATACTGAAGTAAATCAATTGTAAGGCAACATGGTCTTCCACTGCTCTTTTGGTTAATAAATTCAGGAAATTTTAAAGCAGTTGTGTCATATTCTTGCATCGACTTGTCTTCAAGTAAAACAACAATGAACTAAGAAATATTAAATATTAGGCTTAGTAGAATATAATTCAAAAGGGTAGTGATACATGCACCTTTGAAACTGCTGATGCTCTTGTTGATTTGTATTAAAATTAAATTAGAAGTAAGATAGGGTGTTGCTGTTGTATACTCACATTGAGATCTTTAGTGCACAATAGCTTTTGGAAATTAATATTTTAAAATCAAAAGCTTAAATTTGTCGAAAAAAAATTCTTACTTGAATGTCTTTTCATTAACTTGGTTACTATTTTACAAAAAAGAATCTCACAAAACATCTTCAAAGTTCTTCAGAAAACCTTCTTGAACTATCCCCATCACCACTCTCCATTCAATTTTATGAACTCTCTTACAAAGCAAATGTAATACTCAAATGCACACAATTCAATCTATAAGCTTTTTGCTTCATTAAGACATTTTCGCAAATATCTCACAGTAGTAGATGATGGAGACAGAGCCGTAATAGCCTACAGTTGCAATGCCATTGCTGCCGCTAAGAAAAACTCATTTTCAATCAAAGTCAGCCATAATCAAATGGTGGTGAACTTTCCAACTTGGAACAACCAAGATTGCAGAAGCCAGAAGGATTCAAAATTGACAGAGATAATTACCATCTGATAAGAATTGCTTCATTTTCCTAGAAAAGGTTCCAATGCCGCTAATTCATTTTATATAAGATGGATTTGTGTCGATAGAAGATTAGTAGCACAACTGCCCACAAAAATCATTAAATGCATCCTCTTCAGCTTCAGTGCATGGACTTAGCTATAAACCTGAAGAGTTGTTCGTTCTTTGGAAAAGACATATACAGATTATAGAGGCATTGCCAACAGCTAACAAACACGAGCTCTCTTTCCTTCTCGGACAAGAGAATAGAGCCAAGGCCTCTGTTGCAGACGCATGTCCCCACAACTTTTGCTCCATGTACAGTGGACGAGAAATCATTGTTGGATTAGACTCCGAATGGAGGCCGCATAGAATTTCAACATTGGACAAAAAAAAACTGCTACATTGACACCAAGACGTGCATGATACTTCAAATGTTCTACATGCACTTCATTCCTCAAACTCTCAACGATTTCCTTAGCAACCCTTTGATGTCACTTTTGTTGGGTTCGCGGTACAAAAGAGATGTGACAAAACTAAGGAATGAGTATGGTCTTAACTGTGCCGATGTTGCTGGTGTTTCAGATATAATTGTGATGGGACTCGCCGGCCCACCATTTCTAGAGAAAGCCTGCAGCCTAGGCTGAATTGTCCAAACGTAAACATGTTTACTGGAGTGACTGGGAGGCAATGGTTCTTTTAGACATTCAGATCGAATATGCTTCCATTGAGGCTCATGCTTCTTTCAAATTGACACAGGCTGCTTATAAATTAAATGAGATGCTGTTTGGTTGGTTGCTCTGTTTTGTCTGGTCTCTTTTCTTTTGCTACCTTAATTCTTGGGCCTACTTGTTTTTGTGGCATGTAAATTGTCTCAAGTGCTCGAGTTGTAACACCTTGTTATAGCCATATGGTAATTTAATTATGTTCTCATAATTTCTTTCTATTAACAATTCCATCAGTTTGTTTCTGTTGCAATCTAGTGAGCTTTCATTTATAGCTAGGGTGGGTATATTATTATAACACTTCAATAATTCATTATATATACCATATTGTCTGTATATAATAAGAAAATAAAAATGCACGTACCAGCTCGCGAAACATAATACATGTATGGATCCTCTTTGTTCTGTTTATTCTCTCAATTCTCTGGCACCTACATGCTGACGTAGATATATCCAAAGCCTTTAACTTTTTATCTCTTTACCCTCACCGATTTGATTTTCCATTTACCGTTTTCAACCGATTCCAAATTCCAAAATCTACCTAATCCAAATATTTTCAAGTAGCCTCTTAAGGCGTGATTGAGTTGGTAATAGTATAAAGTTTGTAATAGCTGACCACCTGAGTTTGAGCTATGGGAATAAGGTAAGAAAAAAATAAAAATTATTTGAACTTAGCCCCACCTCTTATATATATATATTTTTTAAATATTTTCAAGAGCAACAAATACGGTTACTGTAATTCACTCTAAATTATGCATTTTCAAATTGTCCGAATATAGATAATCTGTACTTTCACGAACATGTCTATTTTACCGAACCTCTTTCTCTTTAATTGATCAATGTGTGATATTCTGAATCTTCATTACTAATGGAATTAAAATATCTCAAAATTAATTAAAAAAATCCTTTCAATTTGACTAGAATCCATTACTTGAACGATTTAATACTAATAAGATAGAAAATATTAATATAATAGGAAAATTTATCTTTTTTGTTATGTATACTTTCCCTAATTACATTGCTATCGCGGACTTTACACAATCCGTCGAATCATATAAATATTCCCTTCACTTCAATACAACATGGCTCTGTTTGCACTTGGTTTTGGCCTCTGTTTTAAAAAATTTTCTAGATTGTTGAGCCTGCATGTTTTGAACAGACATTCCTAGAGAACCGAGAACATGTTCGCGCGCACATAATGTAAGAAATCAATATTATAATATTTAATTAAATACCGAATAAGGCCGCAACTATACTAATTATTTAAACATAAATTGGGTGCTCAATGGGTTTTAGTATGGTATTGTGTGATCACAAAATACTGCATGAGCGGGGCAGCCATCTGTCTCTTCGTGGACAGAGAAAAGCCAGCCCGCTTTTTTGGGCTAAACTTTCTTTTCTTTTCCTTCCTTTTTAAATAATTATTTTTGTGCTATTTTTGCTCATAAAAAGAAATAAATATTATTTATCGTGCTTTTAATTTAGAATTTTGAAATTTTAAAAACTTGTCAGAAAGTAAGCGCATGGAGCCCTTGACACGTAAATCCAACGACCGGCTAGTACCGGTAGCCGTCCCAGGACGAGCTGACACGTTCAACAGCTAAAATCTAAAATAATAGTTCCAGGATCCAGCAAACACCGGCAGCGCTAAAAAACATAAAACTATTATATAATTTATATTACCGTTCGTTGTCCATTTTTATTTATTTACTATATATAATTTGTTGGAAAAACAATCAATTCAGATGTCAGCTTGAATTTGAGGATAAATACCTTCATTTAATCACTCAGATGCCAAACATAAACATATAATCTCGCACTCATCGCTGTCGCTATCCATCTGTTTTACGGGCTTCTTTGCTTCACCCTAAGGCACGCTCAATTTCCTTGTTTTATAATACTGCCTTTGTTTTTTTTGTTTTTTTTTTTTTGCCCTTTTTCTCTTTTAATTGATTTTTCATGGCAGCATTGTTGATTCTGATTTCTATCTTGTCACCCGTCAACATAGGAAACGAAAGTTCAAGGAATGTCTTAAATTAATATCATTTCTTTTGTTTTTAATCTTTTGTTTCTGGTTTTATTTGTTTGTTTTCTAGTTGTTTCGTATTTGGTGATTTCGTTATGTAGGAAAATTGCTGTTATGTGAGTGTTAAAGGAACGCAGATACTGCATTTCTCATTCGGTGTTGTTTTGTGCTGCAATTGATCAAAGTGCAGGATTTGGTTCATTGCTTGAGGTTTGGATGTCGGTGTGAACAAAGGTTCAGACTGTTTTGGGTGTTTGGTCCTCGACTGTTGAAATTTAGAGGACATGGGATATATTTCACTTAGAGACAAAAATACTTGTATCCATTATGAAGGATAATGCTGCCAAGAATCTTTTGAGTCCCTCGGATATTGATCTTGTTCATGTGTTTTCGTAATTTGTTCAATTCAAAACAGGCAAAGGTTATCTTCATTTACCTTGAATCCCTTCTTTATTATCTTGGAGTAGATTGTTTGTATATCTATCAGAGTTAAAGCCGGGGGAGAGGTATTATACAGACTTTTCTGAATGGATCATTTGGATTTAAGAGACAAGGAGTTTGAAGTAGATCTCGAGAGTGGTGGGACTACCAGTGAGGAGGATGGTACCAGGGATCTGGTTTCGGCAAATAGACAAACAAATAGAATATTCAATTGGGTTTGGACTGGTCATTTTGGCGTTGATAATCCAGTCAATGGTAAGTGCAACACAAACTTTCACAGCAATTTAACTAAATTTGGGGAAACTGTGAATGAGAATATGCGGTCACTGTTAGAAAAGAATTTGGAAGGTGATTTCAAAGAAAATGTTGCCCCTTTGGAGAAGAAGAGTGTGGAAGGGAAGCATAAGAAACCCAACTCTAGGAAAGCTCCCAAGCCACCCCGGCCTCCCAAAGGTCCATCATTGGATGCTGCAGACCATAAGTTGGTGAGGGAAATTGCTGAGCTTGCCATGAGAAAGCGTGCCAGGATTGAAAGAATTAAAGCGTTGAAGAAAATGAAAACTACTAAGGGATCCAATTCATACAGTAGTCTATCCGCCGTGATCGTCACACTTCTCTTTTGTCTCATTGTTATCTTTCAAGGTGGTATGGCATGAGTCTGATCGGTTTTCATGCAATCTATTTTTATCCTTTTTTATAATTCATGTGTCTGGAAAGGCTGAGTCCTGTTTCCCTGTAATCTGTATTTGATTCTTAGGCAGAATTTCCTAAATAGGTCCCTAGGCCATTGTCATTTTTTAATTTGCATGTGTGCCTAAAATCTGCTATGACGTGTAAACTGTAATTTAGAGTGTATTTTAACTTTTTTAAATTATCATTGTTTCAGAATTCTAAAATTTCATTCTACCTTCAATTTTCTAGTCTTTGTGAGTTCTCATAAGTGATTCTGAACAACCATTCCTGTGCCACCATTCCATTTTGTAATTTCTCCAACTACAAATCTTTATTTTGGGGTTTTCAGAATGTAAGTTGATGCAAATTTCTTGTTTGAACTGGTTACCTCGTTAAAAACTTCCTCAGGTTGCATCAGTTGATTTTTATGACTACTTGATTGTTGAACAGCCTAACCGGAAACAATTTTTAGCTTGTTTTAGTATGCATTATTTTCTCATTTGTGGATAATACTCTTTTGGTCCAATTATGCCTTCCAGGATATGGAACTTCATTGTTTCTGCCATGCTTCCTGGGCTTCCTGGGCTTTACAGGCCAGGGAATCTAACTTCCATAGTGTGGTAGAAAATGAAGTTGGGGTTGTCTGTCCGTGATAAGTTCTGCTGTCTGTCGGGTTATACCAGTCTCCTATTTTTTTATCGCATCTCTGTCTTTGTCTGTGTCCGTGCTTGTGCACTAATTCATTCATGCATCTTTTCATTGTGGAAACTTTGATTGTAGGATTTTGCTCTGGAAACAGTGGCAGTGTGGGTATGCATGGGTCTCCTGCACCGGCAGTCTCTGCAAGTGAGAGTTTGATTTCTATTCAGTTTTACAAGAGTTTCTCTGTCCGTGAAAGTGATGGACCTGGCCCCAGCTCTGTTAAGTATGTACTTATTTTATTTTTATTTTTATTTTTTTTCATTATCTTTGGCATGTCCAGTGAAAAAAAAAAAAATCTTTTTCATGCTTCCTACAGTATATTAGAAGAGTAATGCTATACATCCCAACTGCTGTGATACCTAACCTTCAATGATAAGTACTTGCATAACTACCACCTTAATGATGAAATAGTAAATCAAACCTTACTTAATTCATGAGAAATATTGACTAATATCATAACAACAATTCTGAAACAAGCTGAGAGATGCAGCATTTTTCATATAAGAATCCAAGAC
Source organism: Murraya paniculata (assembly GCA_030449075.1). Taxonomy (NCBI): domain Eukaryota; kingdom Viridiplantae; phylum Streptophyta; class Magnoliopsida; order Sapindales; family Rutaceae; genus Murraya; species Murraya paniculata. The sequence continues at coordinate 980,336 of JAEVFN010000015.1, read as the reverse complement.
ACCATGCCTCCTCTGAAATGTAATTTTTACATTTCATTGTGTGATGCAGTTTGGCAGAAGGGCGAGTTTCTGGTTTTGGTTTTGAGGAAAGGCCTAGTAAAGTTGCCAGATGAGATAGCAAAACCACGGAACATCCTTGCCATATCATGGCAGTTCAATTTGTCAAAGTTTTGGTCCCAGTAATAAAACTGATGCCTGTGCAGTACCTGACCTAACCATTCTTATTTCTGTAAATAATGTGCACACCCTCAATCTGTAGCAGATATTCGTTATTGTTTAGCTTCTACATGGATTTCGTTTCCGGGTTTAGATCTGAAATGAGTTTGTTATGTGATTTTGTCACTGTGTTGGATGAATTTTCTTTTTCCTATTCTCTTTTCACTCCTAGTGTATGGTATCTCGCTTCGATGCTGAGATTTAGAATGAGTGGTAAAGAGTTGAGAGTTGTAGAAAATCTGATTTGATCTCAAAGACTCCTACTTCCATGGAGCTCTGAAACATGGAATGTTGCCTCCAACAAAAGAATGGCTAATATTATAGGCTTTATAGCCGTTAGCCACGATGGAAACAACTGAGCACAGATGGTATCTCGCTTCGATGAATCTTTACAAAATGTTTCTTTTTGCTATATTTTTTTTGGGACTGTTAGTCTAATGCTGATGTCGCCCTAACATTATATAGGGCCAAAAATGATTTTACAATAAAAATCAAGAGAAAATTATGTACACTTTAAAATTACAAGGGTAATATAGTTGTTACTGGACAAAATAGAGCCAGAACTCATTCGTCAAAGATCATATACAGTCAACTGACGGCTGTACGCCCACGACGACGACGCTTTCAATCCCAACTGGCAGCCGCAGCCTGCACCCCCAATCGAAGACAGCTAGCAGCCCGACCTCACCGCCAATGAACTCGCCGCCCGCCCAAATCCGATGACGGCCGTACATCCGATCCAAGACGGTTGGGATTTTGAAGGCGAAGAAGAAAAAGAAAGGATGATAAAGAAAATGAAGAAGAAAGGAAAACGAATAAGAAGGAGAAGAAGGATAAGAAAACACGACAACCAAAAAGAAAGAACAAAATGAAGGAATGGGTTTAGACCGTAGGCAAACTTATTATTATTATTATTATTATTATTATTATTATTATTATTATTATTAATTTACTTGTTATTCTCATTTGGTATAAATTAAACGGTAATAACCCATGCAATTAAATTAAAAAAACTTTATTTTATTTCATCTTTTTAAGGCACAAGATAACTCTTATGACTTCAAAGGTTTTCTCAGAGAGGATAAATATTTTATTTATTTATTCATTATTATTACTTTTTTTTTTCAAGAGAAGGAGGAATGAATTACTGTGCATCTTTGGTATTTTGATTGGGCTGAGACTTATCCATTCGACGGTGGCTTGAAAGAATTAAATGTGAGATTAATTACGTTCTAAAACTACTTAGAATATTTTATTTTAATGAAATAAATTATTATAAAAATATTCATTACGTGAATTACTATTAAAGATAATTTATTATGAAACAATGTAACATAATTAATTTAAATACTCACATAACACACTCATTATTCAACCTATAATTCTTGTGCTTTAATTAATAAACAAAAACTAATCAAATTGTATTAAAGAATTTGCTTCCTACTTGATTCCATTTGATGTAAGTATATGCTAAATTTTTAATTTTTAAATTTGTTCTATGGTTAATAGTTTTACTTTTATTGGTATTTTGTGTATATTAGTTTAAATTAAGTTAAGAGATTTTTGGTAATTTAAAGAGCATATAAGTGTATAGAGTGATAGAGAGAGTGTTTAAAGTAACTTTTTTTAGTTTTTTTTAGTACTTTATAATTTAGTATATTTAATTTAATTTTTTTTTTCATGCACTAGCTTTTTTAAATTATGGAGTTTAAAAGAATTAGTTTTTAATTCTCTTAAACCGCACATCTTTATAATTTATTAAAAAATAACTCTTTTAAATTGTACGGTTTAAAAACGCGTCCGCATTAAAAAAAAAAAAAAAGGTGTCCGCACATGAAAATGATTAATGACTTAGATAGTTTATTATTTTTCCATTATGGTCCCCATAGTTTCAAAATCACGGTTCTGCCACTGTTCTCCATTTTGCAAATTGTGCTGAAACATCTGGAGGAATTGCTTGCAACTTACCGAGCAGGTAAAATCCGGATACTCCGAAATCTTTTGTATAAACAATTCTGGGAGGCATGGCACAGCCAGGGTTCCATTAAATTGACAAACCTGATAGGTTGAAATTGGAGTTTTAATAAGTTATACAAATTAACGTCGGCCTAGAGCTGACCCCCCTATAATTTAAACAATAATATAAATTATACACCGAGCCATGCTTCATTCAAATCCGTTTTCAACTATTTCAAGAGCAGACATACGATTTGGATATAATAGAATTTGACTGCATGAAGAAGCTGATGAACCACAATTTAAGATCAGATCTTACAAAGTTGGAAAATTTCTGAATCACGAAATTTCTACACAGGTTCACACCCCTTTTGGTTCTGAGCTTACCCGGGATCCTTCCTTGCACACTCTTAATTATAGAGCATATATACGTATATGGGTAATAGGTAGGACCCTTTTTTCATTTATTCACAAAATATGGATAAAACCGTATGAACCATATCATTATTTCAATGGTCCACTCCATCCATTGCCGTTGCCCATTTTTAGTCGCACCTTTAACAGCTCCATCCTTGAAGCTTGCGGAAATATGCACAATCTTTATGGCGATAGAGGCCCTTAAAGCCATGTTTTGTAATAAAGACAGCATGGCACTTGGGGTCCAAAAGGCTCTTTTTCGTTTGATCATTTCTTCCAACCAAATTAACGGCCTTGCATGCATGCATGCATGCAAATTGCACAATTAATCCCAGTACACGGGCCTTCTCCGGGGGATCAAATTCAATAATAAAATTTAAAAAAAGCGTGGTCGGCTAAATTCTTTGACTTCCATCATCCAGTTCGAACTTCAACTGTGAGTATAAAATATAGATCGTTGACGTGTATTGATTTATTTTTTTTTTAAAAAAATTAATATTCTTAAACTAATCTCGTATCATATGATCCCTTAAAATTATAATAGAAAAAAATAGATGCTATCGACTACTCGATCATAATATTGTGATATGGGACTACGCGATTTTGACAAAATGAGTGGACCAAAAATAAATAAGAGCGTTTTTTTTTTTTTAAATGAGAGAAAAATATTATTAGTAAGGAAAAAGATGAATAAGGATGTAAGTTAATTAACAAAATAATATTTAGATAAACTCCCAGCATCCCCTAAAAGATTCTTCCAAATGGAAACCGGTGGTAATCCCACTAAGTGAAATAATTATCAGATAATCCAGTTTGTCAAAGAGTTAACAACTGAATTTCCCTTCTTGTAAATATGAGAACCCTTAAAATTCTATTTACTTTAGAGAATGAAAACAATTAACCATATATCTATCATGTGAAGAGGCCAAGGAGGGTTGTAAAAATAAGAGAATTGGCATGTCAATATCCAAGCTAGATCTTGATCTCAGTCTCCCCCTGCCTTGCATGCAAATTGCTCTCTCCAACTGCTTCTATACTCACTTGGTTACATCCTCTACTCATTAAGTCTTTGAGATCGGCTGATTGGTGGTTGATAAAAAAAAAATGTATTAGTTATATGGATGGGCCAACGACTACTCTTAGAATATAGAGGGATGAAGTTAAATGATCTAATGTTAGTTCTTTGGGTACTAATTAATTTTCAAAGGAATATGGCAACGTTTACTTCAAAATGCTATAGCTAAGCGCGCCGAAGATGGAGCAATTCAATGATGGATGACCTACTGAAAAATTATAACAAACGCCTAAATTCAACGAGTGGTATCAAAGTTTAATTTCATGTTCGATGGGTGGATTAGCATTGTATTAACTAGTTAGTAAGAATGGTGGAGGCCAACCGTGGCCAAGTCACAGTGGCAGAGGCTCGGGTGTGCCCAATAAGCTTGTAAAGTAAGCTGGCACTATATCAACCAACGGTTATATTGAAATTTGGAAGCATGATACATTCAGTCTCACAGTGTTGTTTTAAAACTCTGGCGTGTTGAAATTAAAACAATTTAATTTAACGATAGATGACTCGTTGGGACGTGTCCAAAAATTTTTGAAAAACAAGCAAAGATAAAATGAGCACAGTACAGAGGAAATGAGTAAAGTATCCATTTCCCGGCAAGATTATATCCAAAGCCAAAAGTTTACCTCATATTTTCCTTCTTGTCTTTGGGCATGCTGCCACGATGCAGAACCATTTTATTGATTAATTAATGAGAAAAAAACAAAATGAACAGCTATATCCATTGATTGGCTGAGCTTGTTTGCTTTCGAAAACTTGTGATTTGCGAGTGAACTTTTTATAAATAATAATTATCGGGACAAGTTACCTCAGCATGTATATAACCAAACCAAAAAGTTTTCATTTCATACGGCCTTCACGGCTGGTCTTAATTCGTTTACTGCTTTATCACTTGAAATTTCCTCATTCGTTTAATGATTTCTAAATTAGAATAGAGGTTTCAACACCCCCTCCAAAATCTCTATAACATCCATTTAAATTTATTTTTTAAAATATCTTTAGTTTAATTGATAAAGTACAAATTAATATATTAAATTTAACCATCTTCTCATAAAATTTTGCCTAAAAATATTTCTTTTTAAATTGCATACAAATCGTAAAATATTAAAATTTTCTTAAATTTTTTCTCATTATATAATTTCTATCTTTATAATTCAAATTCTTATAATTTTTCTCAAAAAAATTCAAATTAAATTTAAAAATAGAAATATTAATTATGAAATTGGGTGTGTAAAAAATTTTTTTTAAGAGAAGTCAGATTTTTGTAAGTGTTTGAATTAAATTTTCCTAACAGTTACTGAATTAATTTATGGCAGGGTTATTCTGAAATTTTTTTAAAAATTTTAAAAGAAAAAAAATTTGAATTTTTAATGACTAGTAAAAATTAATAATAACCTTTTCCTATCTACTTGAAAAGACCACTCCTATTAATGTGACTAGTAAAATTAATCAATTAACCTTCCTTTTCTTCTATCGTATTGAAAAAGACCACTATTCGTCCACAATGAGCAATTGAATTATTAAGCTCAGCTGTCCGTGACCATGATAATCGCAGTTAACGCTTTTTGGTTTGCATACTTTCTCTTTTTTATTTGAAAAAGTCTACAACATTTCCACTTGAAGTTTAGCAAATAATGCCGCTTATTGCCATATTCTGTGAAATTTTTGTTTCATCATCAGTAACATATTTTACTACGACGGTCCCTTCAGTTTAATTAATATCATTCCTATCATTGATTAAATTGAAGCTGCGTGGTACCTCCGTTTTTTTATCTCTCTGTGAAAAGTCCCAACGCGGTGGGTGTTCTTTAAGTGATCATTAACCGCGTTCAACTTTCATTTGCTTTTTCCCTTAAACCCCAGCTTAGACACCAAAAGCGGAAAAGGCAGCAGCAAGACAATCGGGGTTGACTTCTTCTATCAAAATAAAAGTCCGCGAGTCAAGAAAATGGCATGCTTGTAATAATTTGAAAAGTGTAAGGGCATTCTCAAACGCTCGTTCTACAAAAGGGCGTAAGGTTCTCAGTCCGTTTTATCGAATTCAATTCACAACACGTCGCGTTACAATACAAACAAATACCTAAGATGTATCCAACCATCAAATTCTCGTTTTTTGTCGTCTTTTTCATTCGCATAGTCTTCAGACAGTTTAGGAACCCTAAAGGTCTCCGCAGAAGTGTCAGCAACGTACATGCAACTCATGGTAGTAGTAAATATCAAAAGTACACTTCTCTTGTTCACATATCAGACCAGGTGTCGGACCGAACCTTGATCTTTAACATGGAAGGCGTTTTACTAAAATCATCTTCTTTGTTTCCATATTTCATGCTTGTAGCCTTTGAAGCCGGAGGGCTCATAAGGGCTTTCCTTTTATTCATTTTATACCCACTTATTTCTTTAGCTGGTGAAGAAATGGGCTTGAAGATAATGGTCATGGTGTCCTTCTTCGGAGTCAGAAAAGACAACTTCAGAGTTGGAACAGCGGTTCTGCCGAAGTTCTTCTTGGAGAATGTGGGATTAGAAATATTTGATGTTTTGAAGAAAGGGGGCAAAACGGCCGCCGTGAGTAATATGCCTCAAGTTATGATTGATAATTTCTTAAGAGACTATTTGGATATTGATCTTGTGGTTGGAAGAGAGCTTAAGGTTTTTTGTGGTTACTTTGTCGGACTCATGGATGATAAAAGGAAAAACATTCTTGTTTTACAGGAGATAATTAAACAAGAAAACAACGGTGATGTTATCGGCATTAGTTCACTAAACACGTCACTTGATCACTATAAGTTGTTCCTTCAGCAGTGTAATGTGAGTTTTTTTTTTTCCCCGTATACTCTTTCCGTTTTGACTTGAATCTAATTTATTTCATGTCTGGATATTAATGTTGTTATCGTGCATTGTTGCAATGCAGGAAGTTTACTTGGTGAGAAGCACTGACAAGCGGAGCTGGCAACACCTATCAAGGGACAGATACCCAAAGCCACTCATTTTCCACGATGGTAGACTGGCTTTCAGGCCAACGCTATCAGATTGTCTAGCCATGTTCATGTGGGTTCCATTTGGTCTCGTTGTTGCTATCATAAGGGCCTTTGTTGCTTTAACCCTTCCCTTTGAGATTTCCAACCCCACACTGGCATTCTCTGGCTTGCGCTTCACAGTAACTGGTAAACCAAAAACATCCCGTTCGTTTCAGAATTCCAAGGATTGCCAAAAAACCTAGCGTATTCTTTATGTTTGTAACCATAGGACATTACTGGATCCTCTATACCTATCTTTTGCATTAAAGAAAAATGTGACAGCCGTTACGTACAGCCTAAGCAGAATGTCAGAGATCTTAGCTCCCATCAAAACCGTCCGAATGACAAGAAACAGGGATCAAGATGCTAAGCTGATGAAGAGTTTATTAAATCAAGGGGACTTGGTTATTTGCCCAGAAGGGACCACATGTAGAGAACCGTATCTCTTAAGATTCAGCCCTTTGTTCGCTGATATGAGTGATAATATAGTCCCTGTGGCTAGTAACTCCCATGTTACCATGTTCTACGGTACGACTGCCGGTGGGCTCAAATGCTTGGACCCGCTTTTCTTTCTCATTAATCCGTCACCAAGCTACACCATGCAGTTGCTCGAGGGGGTATCAGGACTGTCCACGTGTCAAGATGGTGATAAGTCAAGATTTGATGTGGCAAATTACGTGCAAAGTGAGCTTGGCAAGGCATTGGGTTTTGAATGCACGAAGCTTACAAGAAGAGACAAGTACCAGATTTTGGCTGGGAATGACGGCATAGCTTGTACCAGTAGCAAATCCTAATTCCGCAATTTTATCGAGATTGAAAGCTATCCTATCACACGTTATGTCGACATGTACTAATGGGCAGGTTTATTGTTTCTATGATTGTTCTGCATTTTGTTTCAGGTAATTAGGCTAGTAGATTATACGTACAAGTCTTTCTTCTGTTTTTATTTGGCGAGTAATTGCAAGTTGTATACAAGTAAAATGTCATTGTTTAACTTCCAAATAATTGGAAAATGGCAAATTCGACATGGATCCTTACTGTTAGGCTATAAATTCACAAGATTTGGCCATGTGAATTGCCTGCTGAATATAGGTTTTTTGATCGATGATATGTAACTGCGGGCTCATGCGCAAAACTCACCCCCACATGGACACATATATATCAAATTTATTTTATCTTTTGTAAATGTCTTAAGTACACCATGCATAAGATAATATAAGATGATCATGGTGCTTAATTAATTTTCCTGTACATCAAACGCCAACTATCCTGGTTAATAATTATATCCAACTTATAATCATATGCCAACTCTACATTCCACTTGTTTGACTTTGCAAACAGATTTCATAGCTTTTCCTTTTCTGCAACCTAAATGTATATCTGCACCTATTGCAGTTGTTGACATGCTCTACTTGATCCGCTCATTATTGCTGGGCTAGATGGCATGAACTCGAAAGATTAACGGCGCAAATGTTAATTAAAGAGAGCATTGTGCATACATTCATCAACCCGCTGCTCCTAATAGACCCATATATTAAGAGCGACTATTACTATCCATCTTCTTCTGTGCGTTCGTTTTCCTCGTCACAGCATGGCAGAAGACGAATTCCAATCACAATGATCACGCGTATGTCAATAATAATAAATATAAGGGTGGGACTGTTTAAGACATGTCTTGAACCCTCATTTAATGCATTCTAAAAGTATATATTTACATGGCCCACTATTTTGCATATTCAAATAGTCCTTAAGGCTTAATCAATCCAATCCATTAACCATTTTATTTCTTTTATATATTTCTTTTATATATATATATATGATAATACGAAAAGTGATGGATTGATAGCTGAAATGGCATCAATAGGGTAAGAGTGTTGGTAACTAAAAGAATCGGTAAAAAAGTTTCTTTAAATGATATTTCATTTCTTATTTAAAAAGCCACATCACAAAAATATTTCAAAAGATTTTTCAAATTAGATTCTTCTTCTCTCTCTTCGATATTGAATGAGATTGTCCTTCTCTCTCTTCAATATTGGAGAGCGAATTTTTCATTTTCAAAAGATATTATATTATTTTTTATATTATTACTATTGAAGAGAGAAAAATACTATAACTACATTATTAAAAAAAAAGAAGGATAGTTAAATTTATTGAGAGATAATTTAATTAAAATAATGTAAATTTATTTCTATTTGAAGAGGTTTTTGCAAGAGAGTTTTTTTTCTTTTTACCATTCAATTTATCTTATAATAAGTTAATAAACATTTAAAGAATAAAAAGAAACAGTCTTAGGTGAAGTTGACTTCGTACAACTACTAACGATTTGAGGTTTTAACGCGGGTGTCTTAAGTAACTAAGAACTCATTAACTCGCTGATGGTGCGGCCCAAACAATATCCAGCCTGAACTGAATGGGGTCGGGCTGTCTTGTCGGTTGAGACCACTATAGCGCCATTCGCAAAATAAATAATAAAAAATAAACACGAGGACATTTTAGTAAATCTCGAAACTTCCTCTACCTCCTCATCCTTTAAACTACTCCGGCTGTATTTACCCTAGCCTCCATCCTCCTTTTCCTTTTTGGTTTAAAAGTAAAACTTCGTCCTAGGGTTTGTATTATTTTCGTCGTTTTTAATAATTTATTCGCTCGGCTTCTCCGCGGTACCCTGCGACGTCGTATTGGATGGGAACGGAGAGGAAGCGGAAGGTGAGCTTGTTTGATGTGGTGGACGAGACCTCGGTCCCTGCGAAGCTTCTCAAATCAAACGGTGTCGGTTCCGGCGCGATAATGAACAACAATAACAGTTTGATTAATAGGTGGAATGGGAAGCCCTACTCGCAGAGGTACTATGAGATACTGGAGAAGCGCAAGTCTTTGCCTGTCTGGCACCAGAAAGAGGAATTTTTGCAAGTCTTGAAAGCCAATCAAGTTTTAGTCTTGGTTGGTGAGACCGGTAGTGGTAAAACCACTCAGGTTAGATTTCAATTTTGACACATTACGAGTCTACAAGTAACGACAGATTTACTTTTGTTTGGATTTGATAGCGTATTTTAAATTCTTTTTTATGTATATTCTTTAAGTTTATGAATTGGTTGGTTATTGTTGAACGGGGAGGGAGTATTGGAGTAGTGTCAAAAGTAGGGTGTATTGGAGCTAAGGATTTTGTTTTCAAAGTGTTTGCACAGTTATGCCCATCACAGGTTAGCTTTTCTTGATGCACTACTTACCAATTCATGTTCAGTTAACCTGATGAGGTGAAACTAGCTGACCAATTTGATTCAGTTGGTTTTGGATTTTAGCTGTCTAACCCTGTTTTGGTTGAGACTATTGGTTCTGGGGTTCAGGAATATTGTGAACTGTATTTACTGGCCTTTTAACCCCTATTTTTCCTTTTAGGCTTTGTATCTTGTATTTCCGCAAGTATTGTGCTTCAGTGTCACAATATAGCAGTTACAGTTTTTTCTTCCATATATTCAGAACCACTTAGCACTGGTGTTCTCTGTCTTTAACACACACATGGTATCTCTTTTTCTTCTGACTCAAAACCTTTTCCCAGTCATTAGATGGATTTCCCTGTTTAAGGCTTTTCAGTTTCTTGATTTCTGAATATCTAGATTAAAATTCTAGATAGCGATGTTGCATGGATGCCAGAGAGAGTTTAGTGCTTGGATTGAGAAAAAGCTCAAATTGCTTACTTTGTTAGAAATTGATGAGAAATTTTAGCTCAGAAAGATGTCTTAACGTAGGAAAGAATCTGAATCTGAAACATATGTGTTTCTGAAGTCATTTGATTAGGATATGGCATGAAATTTTTATTTTCCCTCAACAAATTCTTGTTGTATTAGTCCCGTAGAATCTGGATTTCTTGTGGTTGTAGTTAAGGAGCTATTTTAACCAACAGGTGCTGAAATCCCCCAAACTGACCCCAATTGACTTCAGATGTACCCATAGTACACCGTATATTTTGCAATAATGGCTTGTGTGAAAAGCAATATGAAGCAGTTTTTGTTTTTCTTTTTTCATGGTCCCAGTCTTGTCTTTGTTAGTTCCTTGGCTGGATGGAGATTTTATTCTACAACCAAATCGCATTAGTATGAAATGCTAATAAGCTACATAATGGAATGTGGGTGATAACTACTATTTGCTGTTGTACAGATTCCTCAGTTTGTACTGGAAGGTGTTGATATAGAAACCCCTGATAGACGTAGAAAGATGATGATTGCTTGCACTCAGCCTCGTAGAGTGGCTGCTATGTCTGTTTCTCGACGTGTTGCTGAAGAGATGGATGTAACTATTGGAGAAGAGGTTGGTTATAGCATTCGTTTTGAAGATTGCAGTAGTGCAAGGACAGTTTTGAAGTAAGTTCAGTTGGGGTTCTCTGGTTTAGAACTCCTTTTTTTTCTTTTTTAACTGAAATGACGAGTCTGTAATTTTGTGTTGTATTGGGTGGCAGGTATCTAACAGATGGTATGCTTTTAAGAGAGGCAATGACAGATCCACTTTTGGAAAGATACAAGGTAATTGTTCTTGATGAGGCTCATGAAAGAACTCTGGCCACAGATGTGCTATTTGGACTGTTGAAAGAAGTGTTGAAAAATAGACCGGATTTGAAGCTGGTAGTAATGAGTGCAACCCTTGAGGCTGAAAAGTTTCAGGGTTATTTTAATGGTGCGCCTCTCATGAAGGTTCCAGGTAGGCTTCATCCAGTGGAAATTTTTTATACCCAGGAACCTGAGAGGGACTACCTGGAGGCAGGCATTAGGACCGTTGTGCAGATACACATGTGTGAACCTCCTGGTGATATACTTGTTTTTCTGACTGGAGAGGAGGAGATAGAAGATGCATGCCGCAAAATAACAAAGGAAATTGCTAACATGGGTGACCAAGTGGGTCCTGTAAAAGCAGTGCCTTTGTATTCAACCCTTCCTCCAGCTATGCAGCAAAAAATATTTGAACCTGCTCCACCTCCAAGTAAAGAAGGTGGCCCCCCTGGAAGAAAGATTGTGGTCTCTACAAACATAGCAGAAACTTCTTTGACCATAGATGGGATAGTTTATGTTATAGACCCGGGTTTCGCTAAACAAAAAGTTTATAATCCACGTGTGCGTGTGGAATCTTTATTGGTTTCTCCAATATCGAAAGCAAGTGCACACCAGCGGTCTGGGCGTGCTGGAAGAACTCAGCCAGGAAAATGTTTCCGACTCTACACTGAGAAAAGTTTTCATAATGATCTGCAGCCGCAGACATATCCAGAAATATTACGTTCAAACCTTGCAAATACGGTCCTTACATTAAAGAAGCTGGGGATTGATGATTTAGTGCATTTTGATTTTATGGACCCTCCTGCCCCTGAGACACTGATGCGAGCATTAGAAGTTTTGAATTATTTGGGAGCACTGGACGATGACGGAAACCTGACAGAAATGGGGGAGAAGATGAGTGAATTTCCATTAGATCCTCAAATGTCGAAGATGCTTGTTGAGAGTCCTAAATACAACTGTTCAAATGAAATTCTGTCAATTTCTGCCATGCTTTCAGGTATTTTTTCCTGTCTTATTATTTATTTTGTGTCTGTCTCAAGTCAGGTCTTAATAAGGTTGGGGGGTGCTGTTGGGATGCTCTCAATATCGTAATTGAGAGCATCCCTATATGTCCAGTCCACACAGACACTATGTCTGTGTGGTGATAGTCTTTTAACTGCTTTCGTGTGTACATTGGTATACATGTATGCAGTTAAATATTTAAAGTGTCCACTTAGGTTGTCATCAGCAACTGTCTTGTCTAGGATCCATGCCCCTGGTTGGCATGCACCATAGGATTCTAAGTAAGTGCTGATGCAGATAGTTGCAGTTTCTCAGTATTCTCTCATGAAGCAAATGGTGTCGTCGCCTCTATGCATCTGCTGACCACCGTGGGCCTCTTCTGTGATAACCAAATATTCTTTCTTTAGTACCCAATTGCTTTGTCCGGCCTAGGGAGGCTCAGAAAGCTGCAGATGAAGCAAAAGCCAGGTTTGGTCACATTGATGGGGATCACCTTACGCTCCTGAATGTATACCATGCTTACAGGCAAAACAGTAAGTTTTTTTTGGGGGTAATTTCTATTTTTTGCTGTCTTGATTCTTGTGAAAGTGTTTAGTTTCCATGTTTGATGCTAAATTTTCCCCTTTTTTTCCAATAAAACCTCTTGCAGACGAGGATCCATCATGGTGTTATGACAATTTTATCAATCATAGAGCATTGAAGGCAGCTGATAATGTTAGACAACAGCTGGTTCGGATCATGGCACGGTTCAACCTCAAGTTATGCAGCACTGATTTTAACAGTCGGGACTACTACATCAACATCAGAAAGGCTATGTTGTCGGGATATTTCATGCAAGTAGCTCACCTAGAACGCACTGGACACTATCTGACAGTTAAAGATAACCAAGTATGTCGATTTATTCAGTTAATTACTTGATTCATTGTACAGAGTTGCCACCCTTTTCATTTGTTCTCTGGACATATCTAATTTCAAGTTCTTATATTACTTTCTGTTCCAGGTTCATTTTTGTTTTTCACCCTCAAATTGTAACTATATACTAATATTATGTTTTGCGTTTTATGTATTTTCAAGGTTGTACACTTGCATCCTTCAAATTGTCTCGATCACAAGCCAGAGTGGGTCATTTATAATGAGTATGTGCTAACTAGCAGGAACTTTATTCGTACAGTGACAGATGTTCGTGGTGAATGGTAAGCATTGCAGTTACTGGTATATTGCTTCTCGTTGATGTTCATTAATTGTAACAGTATTCCCAGTGATTGATCTGATAATCAAAATATTCCAATTGCAGGTTAATTGATATAGCACCACATTACTATGACCTGTCGAACTTCCCTCAATGTGAGGCAAAACGTGTTCTTGAGAAGCTTTACAGGAAGCGGGAAAAGGAGAGGGAGAACAACAGAAAATGAAGTATACGCCATCTAGATCCTTGACTCATGTAATATTGTGTCTGGAGATGAGATGGAGACCTTGCTATTAGAGCTATTCTACTACTACATGAGATGGAAAGGAAAATATTAGCATAATTCCATGTACCATTTCCTAGAGAAGGGATGTCCATTACTGTCTTTTTGTTTGTAGAATCGGCCTTTTAAGCTTGTTTCTGATGCCATGGCTATGTTGCTTTTGATTGTTTTGGCATGATTAGTGTGTTATTGTTGTGTTTCGAGATCTTTTAATGCTGGAAGAAAATGTTATTAGTTTATATTTAAATTGCGACCTTATTGAATGAATTCAACAATTGCGAGTACAAAACTTAGATGAGCTCAACAACTGGCATCGCTACTCCGGGCACTAAGCCTTAGTGAAATTCACAGGAATTAGTATCCGGAAAAGGACAGTCTTGCTCATACCGAGTAAAAGTCCCAGTTGACCGGTGGAGCCTCTTCTGATGAGTGATGGCGTATTGCAGCATTGTTCTGGAAGTGCTGCTGTGAGGTTGCAAATTTAAGTGTCCCGCCTCACGCGTTAGGGCCACTGAGTGCAACTTGCTTGCCTTCCGCTTTCTGGGACATTTCTCTTTCGTCACGTTCCCATAGTCACCATGAATCCTGGAGGGCACTGACCACACGGTCGTATTTGCAGTTGGGAAATTCCCCATGCGGCAATCTCCTCTAGCTCCAGAGCAGAATGCAGGTCACAGCCTCCAAATTACCATATCAGGCTCAAATGGCATTCTTTTTATTCATTTTCTTTGCTTTGTGTAGCTGGCCAGCTCTACCGTCTGCCATAGAGGTTCACCATGCAAGCATAATGCTCAATCTCAGATCAGATTTCGTACTTGGTCTCCATATAATCAGAGCGCCTTTCCCCTTCTTCAACCAACCTTCCATGTCCACATGCTGAGAACATATAAAAGAGCAACTTGATCAGGTTTAAGATTAACTCGTATCATTCTCTCTCAAAACTGTTATAATGCACTTCTTCTGCCACTTGGGCCTGTAGCCCGGTGGTGAGCCCTTTGGCCTCCCAACTGTGAGGTCAGGGGTTCGAGTCGTCATAGACTCAAAAAATTTCTGCAAGTGGAGCTAGACATCCCTCCTCTGTGAGGGGCATTTGGCTGGGCAAGTGCTTCATAGAGATTCATGTAATGTCGTAAGTCCCAGTTGTATGGGCAAGTGCTTCATAGAGATTCATGTAATGTTGTAAGTCCCAGTTGTATTACAGAGGGGCATTTGGCTGGGCAAGTTGTATGGGCAAGTGCTTCATAGAGATTCATGTAATGTTGTAAGTCCCAGTTGTATTACAGAGAGTCGTAAGTCCCAGTTGTATGGGCAAGTGCTTCATAGAGATTCATGTAATGTTGTAAGTCCCAGTTGTATTACAGAGATTCATGTAATGTTGTAAGTCCCAGTTGTATTACAGAGATTCATGTAATGTTGTAAGTCCCAGTTGTATTACAGAGGGGCATTTGGCTGGGCAAGTGCTTCATAGAGATTCATGAGGAGCATTTGGCTGGGCAAGTGCTTCATAGAGATTCATGTAATGTTGTAAGTCCCAGTTAGTGCTTCATAGAGATTCATGAGGAGCATTTGGCTGGGCAAGTGCTTCATAGAGATTCATGTAATGTTGTAAGTCCCAGTTGTATTACAGAGGGGCATTTGGCTGGGCAAGTTGTATGGGCAAGTGCTTCATAGAGATTCATGTAATGTTGTAAGTCCCAGTTGTATTACAGAGATTCATGTAATGTTGTGTTGTAAGTCCCAGTTGTATTACAGAGATTCATGTAATGTTGTGTTGTAAGTCCCAGTTGTATTACAGAGGGGCATTTGGCTGGGCAAGTGCTTCATAGAGATTCATGAGGAGCTGGGCAAGTGCTTCATAGAGATTCATGTAATGTTGTAAGTCCCAGTTGTATGGGCAAGGGGCATTTGGCTGGGCAAGTGCTTCATATTTGGCTGGGCAAGTGCTTCATAGAGATTCATGTAATGTTGTAAGTCCCAGTTGTATTACAGAGATTCATGTAATGTTGTAAGTCCCAGTTGTATTACAGATGGGCATTTGGCTGGGCAAGTGCTTCATAGAGATTCATGAGGAGCATTTGGCTGGGCAAGTGCTTCATAGAGATTCATGTAATGTTGTAAGTCCCAGTTGTATGGGCAAGGGGCATTTGGCTGGGCAAGTGCTTCATATTTGGCTGGGCAAGTGCTTCATAGAGATTCATAAGGAGCATTTGGCTGGGCAAGTGCTTCATAGAGATTCATGTAATGTTGTAAGTCCCAGTTGTATGGGCAAGTGCTTCATTGTAAGTCCTAGTTGTATTACAGAGGGGCATTTGGCTGGGCAAGTTGTATTACAGATGAGCATTTGGCTGGGCAAGTGCTTCATAGAGATTCATGAGGAGCATTTGGCTGGGCAAGTGCTTCGTAGAGATTCATGTAATGTTGTAAGTCCCAGTTGTATGGGCAAGTGCTTCATAGAGATTCATGTAATGTTGTAAGTCCCAGTTGTATTACAGTCCCAGTTGTATTACAGAGGGGCATTTGGCTGGGCAAGTTGTATTACAGAGGGGCATTTGGCTGGGCAAGTGCTTCATAGAGATTCATGAGGAGCATTTGGCTGGGCAAGTGCTTCGTAGAGATTCATGTAATGTTGTAAGTCCTAGTTGTATGGGCAAGTGCTTCATAGAGATTCATGTAATGTTGTAAGTCCCAGTTGTATGGGCAAGTGCTTCATAGAGATTCATGTAATGTTGTAAGTCCCAGTTGTATAGGCAAGTGCTTCATAGAGATTCATGTAATGTTGTAAGTCCCAGTTGTATTACAGAGGGGCATTTGGCTGGGCAAGTGCTTCATAGAGATTCATGTAATGTTGTAAGTCCCAGTTGTATTACAGAGGGGCATTTGGCTGGGCAAGTGCTTCATAGAGATTCATGTAATGTTGTAAGTCCCAGTTGTATTACAGAGGAGCATTTGGCTGGGCAAGTTGTATTACAGAGGGGCATTTGGCTGGGCAAGTGCTTCATAGAGATTCATGTAATGTTGTAAGTCCCAGTTGTATTACAGAGGGGCATTTGGCTGGGCAAGTTGTATTACAGAGGGACATTTGACTGGGCAAGTGCTTCATAGAGATTCATGTAATGTTGTAAGTCCCAGTTGTACTTGTCTGCTGTAATAGCAGGTGTAAATATCTGTTGAGAGTAAAAAAAAAAATGCACTTCTTCTACCTATACTCAAAAATCAACAGCACAGAGAGGTGCGTCTATGTCCCCACGTTTTGCCTACATGTCAACCAGTGATGTAGACAAATGTCAAAACCACATCATAATGAATACCCAATATGATATAATGTTATGGGAATATGGTTAAATTCAATATATGAATGTGTATTTTATAAATTAAAGTAAGGGTATTTTAAGAAATAATATTTGAAAGGACTGTTATAAGAATTATGAAGGGATGTTAAATGCTCCACTCAGCAAGAAAACTTCATGGACTTTTTCTGAGTTCTCTGTCCCATTTAGGCCTGACAAGATGGTACTGTAGGTAAAAATAGTTTTTTTCACGGGCCTTTCATCGAACAGGTCTTGGGCATTTAGTTGTTTATCAAGTATTTATTTATCGGCACCGTTTGGAGGTCAGTGTTAATCGTGCTGGACAGGTGTAAGGTAAGGGTAGATATATTTCCTATTTAGAGCCGGCAAAACGGGTCATCGGGTCGTGTTCGTGTCGTGTCAAATTTAGGTCGACCCAAACACGACCCATTTAATAATCGTGTTAAAATATTGAAACCCAAACCCGACACGGAAAATAAACGGATTACCCAATAACCCGTTTAATATCTATATATTTAATAAACGTTACACACACACCCTCCAAACTATTACACATTTATATTATTTAAAGTTTAAATTATATATATGTAAATAATATTATATATTGATATCATCAAGTATACATGTGTATCAATATTTTACACATTTACACTATTAAAGTTTCAAATTTATATAAAAATTTTTAAATAAAACACTATGTATATGTTTGTCTTTCAAAAAAAATTAAAAAGAGAGAATCATGTTTAATATTTGAGTTTTAATAACAAAAATCTAAAAATTAATTTAAAATAGAAAATATAATCGTGTCATTGTTCGGGTAAATGGGTCAAGAACTGTAACCCTAACCCAACACGGAAAAAATTCGTGTCAACCCGAACCCAATCCATTTAATAATCGTGTCGAATTTAACGACCCATACTAATTTATTCGTGTCGTGTTCGTACCGAATAATTGGATCGTGTTAAATTTTGCCAGCTCTATTCCTATTAGCCTAGGTAGTAGAGAGGCAGATTGTGTAGTGTGATGTGGGTTAAAAATGATAAAATAATCAATCGATTGGTTATACATTAAGCTCATCAACGCAAATCATTCGAAGACTCCTAGTCCCAGCTCATGTGGTGGGAACTTTATTAAAAATTAAGAGAGAGATAGAGAGAGAGAGAGAGAGAGGAGTTACTGTAGGCAAATAATCAAATTGTGAGTCCAATCAATCATTTGTCTTTTTAATTTGTGGAGACACACTCACCCTTATCATATACATAAACTGTCTGTATTTTATTTTCTCATTCTTCATCAACATCAAGCAAAAGGCTATAGAAGTAGAGGTGTTCTTACAATTTCATTTTCAAACGGAAAATAAGTTGCTAAAAACCCTTTATTAGTAAAGCAAGGGCAAGCACAAAACATGATAGGGTACTCATTGATAAACTCGGAACTGACATTGTACTCATATTTCATCAGCGCCGTCCTAGGGCCAGTTTTTCATATAGTTGATCAATTTCCGCCTGTACAAAAATGTTGGATAATCTGTTAGATCATTGGTAAGATCAAATAATTGTTGCAATAGAAATTGGAGAACAGAGAGTAATTCTTGTTACCTCATAATATTTGAGCAATTTGTTTCTTTTCTTCTTCAGTGTGGCGGTCACTAAATCTCTTTCCATGTCAAATGGGCGAGGATCCAAGATGACTCCTTTGATGTGTTCAAATCCCCTCAGCTGGTGACATACCAACAACAAAAAATCATGGATCAAGTTTCATATTTTATAGTTGATGCTGATATATAGAGGTAAAAGAAAAGGCTATCAAATCTCTGAGCCAACAGAGAAAAACAGCCAGTGTCCCAGCTGGCAAATATAACCTTGTTTCTCTCAGCTGCACTCTTCAGCTCGGAGAGGATACAATTTTGTAGCTGGACAAGGGAACAAAGTTCCAGGAATGAACCAGTATGACCATTTGAGTATGCCCACTTTTTGGTGTCTTCTTCGCATGGCACAACTACTGCAACTAACATTGACTTGAAGCTGTCCCCATAGACCCAGATCTTTAAGGAAAAACGAAATAAATAATATCAGAATTCATTTTCAACAGACTCCACTAGGAAACTGAACTACAAGAAATGCTCACATCTTCAACTAGAGGAGCCACGCAATAAACATTTTCCAAATGTTCGAGTGCAACATACTCTCCCTGGGATAGTTTTATAAGATTCTTTTTCCTATCAATTATCTTAACAACTCCATTGGGAAATGTTTGTCCTATATCCCCTAAGAAAGGCAGAGAATGTTAGTATTAGAACTGAATATCAGAATTCTTGTAGAATCTGGATTGACAAGAAATGGTACTGATCTACCTGTATGAAACCACCCGTCTACTATGGATTCTCTTGTTAGATCTGGATTTTTATAATACCCAGAAAAAAGAGTCTTGCCTCTCACGCATATCTCACCACAAGGGGGATCGTCGAGCGGACTGTAGCCCATCTCTGGGACCTCCTCCAGACGAAGCTCACTGTATACAGATACTGGACCAACAGTACCAACCATGCACATTTCATCCGGAAAGCCAACCGTGGTTGGTCCACATGTTTCTGTCAAACCTGGACAATCCATAATCCAATATGAAAGATGCATGGGAAATATGATATTTTTTAACATCACGCTTGTACTTGAGAATGGAGGATAATATAGATTTGGAGAATTAATATGAAACATTAAGATTTTTGCATATTTTGATTAAAAAGTTGTGACAAGAAGCCTTCGGTAAAGCTATAAAAGTTTTACAGTAGTTTGTTTAGCTATAAAAGGTTTAAGAAATCCACAAACTCCTTCTGAAAATTATTTTATCTCACAAATACCTCCCAACTATTACATCCTAGATGGTCTATGTTTTAGTCCTTACATCTAATAGGCATATATCATTACCATAGCCTTGGACTAGAAAGGCACAGCAAGTAACCCGTAAGAACTCTTCCACCTCAGTGCTCAAGGGTGCACCACCACATATTACTAGACGAAGACGACCACCTAACCTGGCTTTGACCTGGTTAAAAAGAAACAACATACAGATAGTTGAAGGGAGTTCTTTCAAGAGCTTAAAAATTAAACTTAATTAATTAAGGTTCCACAATGCTGAAAGCTGGAGCTGGAATTGAGGTTGGATAAAAAGGTAATTTATGAACTATTAACCCTCACCAGATTGTAGGATTTAAATTCACTACCTTCCTGAAGGCTAACAGATCTGCCAGCGGCGATGCTTCTCTCTGTTTATATCCCATATTCATCCAAGCAAGTTTGCTGTATATTAATATAGCAACGATCGGTATCATAGTTATGGTATGATGGTAAAAATGTGCTGTTTTTCAGTAACATTCAATAGAGAGAAAGACAACTATTGCTATTTGAAGGATCATTATTAACTAGATGGAAGAGCGTTTTACTATTTGTACAGGGCGTCAAAAATTCGCCTCCTTAGAGGTCTGAGTTCTTCTACTGCTTTCTTTATACCTGAAATTAAAAAAAAAAAAAACTTTAATTTGGTTGGTTAGTTTCTCAGAATTCAAAATCAATGAACTTACAAAATTTTCTAATGATTAATGACCAGAAAAGTTTCCCTGCCTTCATGAATCTTTTCAAATACTCGCGGCACACCCGCCAGAAGTGTTGGCTTCAGCTCCATCAAATCATCCCTCAGTGCATTCAAATCCTTAAGAAAGAAAATGGAACTTTGAACTGAATATTTTTATCAACACAGTGTATGGAATGCCTCAAGTGAAGCGAAGTACAGAAAATAATATGCACAATATCAGCCAAATAAGATGTGAAGTAAACCTACAGCAAGTGAAATAAAACTTAATAATTCGCATCTTAAATTTTTCTCTCGATCAAACATTAGAAAACTCAGTTTTGTTGCTAACATTAATTCTTTACTGTTCTCTTCTGCACTTCTTACACTTGCAAAGAACGACTCAAAGCACAAAAAAATAGAATCGAGAGTTCCAGCAGCATACCCCATGGTAGTAACCAACAGAAGCACCCCTACGGAAAAAATATTCCTCAATCACGCGGTCAAGAATATGAGCAAGAGGCAGGAAAGATAGATACACATCGTCCACTGTCATCTATGTTAAGACACAAAAATTGTACCTTAGGAAGGGGAAGATAAAGATACAAATGGTACCACTAAATAAACAGAGTTTGTTGTGAGGAGATGATAAATAGTTGATTCATTGTATAAACCACCTCCCACTGTAGATAATACTTGAACAAGAGGACCCAAATCATATTAAGTACAATCAATGTTAAAGCGGTCCAAAAAGTGGTCCAGCACTATATTCACCTTGTCTTCAAATTGTTCCAGAAAGAGATCAACCCCACTGACAAATGTTGCAATTGTTTCATGGGTTAACACAACACCTTTTGGATCTCCGCTGGTTCCACTAGTATACATAATTGTGCAGATATTAAAAGGCTGTGGTGGCAAAATCTCCAGTTCATTTGCTTTACCCTGATAAATAACAAACTCTGAAGTTGAAACATAACAGAGAAAAGCATGCTAATATTGCAATGACAGCATATTCTTTAATCAAGTTCATTATGGATTACCCTGTGCCGCGGTGATTTAGTTAGGGAGAAACTCGTATTATTGAATAATTCTATAATTCTTAGGATGAAAAATCTTGCTTCAGAACAAAATGAAAATGAAATTTTTTGGAAGTGAACTTGTTTCCCTCTTCACAAAAACTAATGCATGTAAATTCAATAGTGGAGCCAGGAATTCAACACACAAGGGGCTGAGTTTTACAATAACAAAATTGTTAAATAATTTTTTAAAAAAGGTATGAAAATCTAAATTTTGTTGAAATATTGTAATTCCAAACACGATACTATTTAAATTTCATAATGTTAGATATATAAGTCATGTTTGGTATTGAAATACTATAACTTTTAAGCTGTACCTGCTGTAGAAAAAAGCTATAACTGTGGAATAATGGAGTAAACATAACTTTTAAATAATAATTTTGAAAAAATTAGTAAAGATATTATAAGTTTTTCATCACAAAAATGGTTGATCAAATCAACTTAACTTCCAAACTACAGCAACTATGTTTACCATACATTTCAGTGCCACAACCTTTAAGTTACAGTTGTCCAACCTCAATATTAGACAGTGCTATAGTTTGTTGAGGGATTTGGTCATGGTGACAAATGATTTAACAAATGAAATAAAAGAGAGAGAAATTCCCATTATTTAACCTAATTTAATAAGAAATGAATTAAAATGATATTAAGAAATTAATCACATAACCAGAATGATGAAAACTAACCAAGTGGAGGAACTCATCCCATGAGTAAGGTTTAATCCCAGTTTGTACAGCCATTTCCTTCTGCTCCGCTGTCAATGAGGTGAAGCATACCATTACTGCAACCACAACCGAACTCAGTAAAATGTCCTCTGGTAGTTTAAGCAAAGTTAAAATACCGTACAACTATTCATTTGAACCTCTCAGTCGTTTAGCAGATCTACAATCAGGATTCAGTATCTGCATAGAGAAGTATATGAATCGATTAGAGCAATCATAGTATTATACAACCAAAATGCAAGTCAAGTATTTTGAATCTTACTTCTTTCACTTTCTTATCTTGGACAAAAACAAAATCAATCTCTGCATGATCTAGTATAAAATTCACAGCCCCCGGCCCTGCATCCAAGAGAACCCATGAGGAGATCAAACAAACTGCATGAAGCATCCGAACTCCATTATCTGCATACTAGACTACCAGTAAGAGATAAATTTTGTTTTTCAGGTCTGCAGTCAAAATCTAAAATCTTCTTTCATGCAAGAAAGAAAATGAATTTGGAAGTCCAAAACTACTAAGTTTCTCGAGAGAATTTACCGAGGGTATCATAAAGAGGCACACAAATTGAACTGAGGGCATTGCAAGCCTACACAAAAGTGAAAAAAACATGAAAAATATAGAGTCATCCAGAAAGAGTGCAAAATCAATCAACATTAGATCAAACTTGTCAGAACAGACCTCCATTGCCTCAACCCACTGAGGGCAGTTTGCTCCATAAATCCCAACGCGACAACCCTGTAACAATTTTTTTTAAAAAAAAATTAAAGCATAATTCTTACTTTTATTTTGCAGTCATATCACCAACTTCTGGCAAATACTTATGAGTATGCTTACAGGTTCAGCCCCAGATGCTCGCAATGCTGAAACAATTTGCAGAACTTCCTCGTAAACTTCTTTGTAAGTTTTCCAGACATAAGGCCCAAACTGAAGACCAGCCAGAGTTAGAAAGGAAAAATATAAACGGAGCTCCAAAAGGACAAAAAATAAAAAATAAAAAAAGAAAAAAATGACGCCATCAAATAGATACTTACCTTCCCATCAACAAATTGACGCCAGCCCAACATCCTATTTCCTGGATACTTCTGAACAGACAGGCTACAAATCAAGAAAATTGCCTTGTCAAAAATATTAACTCGGTAAGATCATAAGACTCTTGAGACAAGTGGATTTGCAACCCCATTGTCCAATTAACTTGAATAGCATGTACTATAGTAAACTTAACTTCTTTTGGTTGAATTATAAACATTTTACTTACCTGAAGATATCCCAAGCAGTATTTAAATCAGGTTCTACGGAAGGGAAGCCGTTCAAGGCTAGTAAATTCCGATAAACAGGACCAACTGAGGGCTTCCCATCTTGTCCCTCCTTTCCTTCCTCCACTTGAGCTGCAAAAATCTTCATTTTTTTTGGCCCCGACAGGAACTAGAACAGCTCAAAGACTCCGCAAACTGGACACTTGTATAACAGCACAAGAGTTCCAGTTCTTCCCAGATAATTAGTAAAAAAATATTATAAAAAAAAGAGAGAGAAGGGGACTTGTATACGCCAGCACGCATATGCAATTAATCAACCGAAAAAAATTGAAAATAAATTCTATAAGAATAAACGCGCATTAAGCAAATGCAAAAAGCAATAAGTAGCATATACATTAGCTGATATTGCGGTCAGTACATAGGAAAGAAGAAATTTCATCCTATGAAATATATGCAGCTTAAAACAAAAAATGAAAAACTCAACCCTCTTCAATGTCAAATTCAACCCTCTTTAATGTCAACTCCAGTACTAATACGATGAATAATAAAGTGCTAGTAAAGATGACTAAAAGAAAGTCTAATGACAATAGCTTAGCAGGCAAGGGCAGTCTAAAATGATCGGCGAACAATTAGATAAGCAGATGCAAAACTAAAAGCAGATGAAAAAGTCGTTAGCAATTTAAAAAATATAAGTGCAAGAAACTTATTCCCTTCAAACCAGCAGTAAAAAAAGGTTGGTGCATATTAGGGGCTCGAAACCACCCAATACTCAGAATCTGCATGACCCCATACCCGTGCCTAGATTAAGTAATTGAACATAAATACATGCGTAGAAATTGAGAACCTTACCATGTGGAAACTGAACCATGCAATGCAATGGTGGTGGTGGTGGTGCAACTGGGCTTGATGGGACAACAAGGGATATTTTTTTCGTAGCAGTATGGTAGCTGCTAATGAGTTAGTTGGTTGGACAGACTTGAATGCTGTGTTGTTAAAAGGATTAATTATAGGTTATTCTTTTGTGATAAAAAAATTCATTGACTCAACTCTTTTTGTTTTTTCTTTTTTCAGAAAAATAAGAATGATTTTGATATTTTTAAAAATTAAAAACAAAAAGTAATTAAAAATAATTAATTTACGAGAAGAATAATTTAAAATTTACCCTGGTTGAAATGTCATTTGCTTGCATTTATTCTTCCACCGTCACACGGTTGCAGCTATTTTCTATTGGCTTACATTATATTTCTCTAACGTAACATCATTTTCACTTCATAAATAGCATAACTAATTATAGGGAGATCCCACTCTAATTTTACATTGACCTAACTTAAGAGTAAATAAAAGATTAATTAATAATAAAGTTAATCTAAATTTTAAATTAATAACATAACCTAAAAATTTTGTCTTAATGAGATTGAAGTGGAGTATATCGATGAGTGCTTATCTTTTTTCAAATAAATAGGTCACCAAGAATTGTGTGATCACGCTATTGTTAGTTCAAACAAATAATCCGGAAAAATCCATGAGCACTTCACATAAATGCTACCTAAAAGAAAGTAGTTAGTGTTCTGTCCATTCAGTTCGAAGAAAAAAAAAAGTACAAAGACACATCGATATCATCATCATCAATACAATTCAACAACTCTGGAACGAATACGCTGGAGGTCATTAAATGAAACCCCACCATCAGAGACAGATGGCAATATAAGAAACTGACACGTGTGAAAATTTATGTGGGTTTGTGTTCAGATGCCGGGATAACCAATAGTTTCATGTCGTGTCCTAAAGTAAGACTTATAATTATTTTAAATATAAATATTATGGATTTTAAAGTGGAACTCATTTTAGGACTTAAAGCTCTGCCTGAGGTGGTGAGATAATCTAATAATTTTTTGTCATATGATAAATTATGTATCCTAAAGTGAGACTCACGATTATTTTAATTATAAATATAGTAGATTCTAAAGTAGAATCTACTTCGGGATTCAAAAATTTTGTCATAGAATAATTTAGTATATTGAAGTGGTGAGATGATCTTGTATATATTTTTCTCTATTAAGTTAAGCTATTGCCCCATCTGTATCAAAACTTTAAAAAATCATATACTTTATTGAAGTTGAGGAAAGTAATGAAACCTTATGATTTAGTAATATAATGTAATTATATTATTAAATTATATGGCTTAATAATTTTTTTAGGATTTAACAAAATTTAGAATCCTAAATTAAGACATTTATAATATGTGTGTGTGTGTGTGTAGTATATATATATATATATATATATATATAGTAACATAGAAGGCTGACGGTGCATAATCGTATGCATGTTGTATTCTCATTGGCGGAACTATAGGATCCACAACACAACTCCATCAATAAGAACTTGTCATGTGTCCTGTCGCACATTGTAAGGAACGCTATGGCGTCGCATGGTCAAAATTCGAACAATAAATCTTGCACCAATATTGTTTGATCACCTAATTGTGATGCGGGCTTAATTGAAGCAAAAGGCCATTAATGTGAGAGTGGACCACCCATGAAAATTCTTATGAAATCTCGCTTGGTTATATTTATAGCTTTTCCCTGAATCAAAATTACAGAAAATGATAAAAGATACAATAGTGTTTTAATTCAATTCAAATACCATATAAAATAAATTAATTAAATTTTAAATATACTTTCTAATAATAAAAATCAATCACTAGATAATTTATTTTCTCATTTTTTTCAAAATAATGTCAAGTTTATTAAAATTTATTATATTGTATGTCAAAATTTGAAGATAACAAACTTCATAATTGGGTGTAAAGACATTTTAATTTAAGTAAATTCATTTTGTCTATGACTGAGGCTATTTGCACTCTTAAAATTACTCTGTGCATTCTTATTTTAATAAAATATTTTATTACAGAAATACTCATCATATGATTAATAATAAGAACTCTTTCTTCTAAAGTAACATAATATAATTACTCTAAGCACTCTCTATTCCATATATAATTTCCTTACAATAAACTCTACAAATTTTAAATCTAATATCTTAACAAGGAGCAAATGTCTAGTCATATACTTAGCAAATTCAATAGGTAGCTCGGTTTTTGCTTCGTGTATTAGTTTCACCACATTAACATTCGACACTTGTGTGAGCCAATCACCTGTTGTAGTAATAGTCATAGGAAAGAAGCATTTGCCGTAGAAGCCGTTAGGCAATGGAGTGTCCAAAAGTTGAGGGCAATTTGCAAAGAAAACGTTCAAACAAGCTTGAGTTGGGTGTTTGGCCCAAAGTTTATTGCCCTTGTTCTGTGGCTCCATAAACATCCGGCTACAATTTCCTAGGCAGAGCAATTTTGGCATGTTGAGTCGCAAAATTGTCACTTGAGCTAGTTGATTTGATCCATTCGAATGACAATGTTGGCATGCTCTAGCCAATAACTGGGCATTGGCGGCGGTAAGGAAAACTTATTTTCTTAAATTTAATATTTGAGTGTACAGAATAATAGAGTCTTCAGAGTAATTTTTGGAACACAAATAGCCCCCTCCTTTGTTTATTTATGTAATTTCAAGTGGTAATGGAATTATGTTGACAGGATTTTAAAGGGGTGTGACAAGCCTAACTCCTAATATGGACTCTGATATTTGCTCATGTGGATTCCAAATGTGGATTGTGGACTTGTGGAGACAGGGGATTTATTTTTTCAGGCACAAAAACCAAACCCTAGCCCACCTCAACGGGCTTAGTAGACATGAAGGTGGTCCATGAGTGAACTTAGATGGGGCTATGGCCCAACTAATTTCAAAAAATCATTAATTTGAAAAATAATTTTGACTCAAACTAAGTCCAAAGATTCCATGAGTAAGAACCCTTAGATCATCATTTATTCAAGTTTGTGCTTTGAGTAAAATAAAAGCAGAAAGAGGAAATTTGAAAGATATTCGCCAAATCCTTTTTTATGGGTCTAATATTATGCATGATTTCATTTCAATACAAATTTAATATGGAAACTTACTAAGTGATAACTTTTAAATTAAGAGAAACCTAGGAATTAAAAATTGGTAATCCTGAGCTAAATCCTCTTCTCCTTTTTTCCTTTAAATAATTGAAATATTATTAATTTCGAATTTTCTTTATTCCCATCCAAATAAGAAGTTTCATAAACAAAAAATCCTAAGAAAATTTATACGAATAAAGTAAGTAACCCCTTCTTTTTTTATTCTCGCGTCCAGGATTACGCCCTGGATCATTAGACAGTAATCCCACGAACCTGATCAATTACCCTTCGGGCTTTGTGACCCCAAGCAATAAGATAAAGGGTTGATTACAAACAAGCAAGTACATAATTATACTCCCAAAAAAGAAGTGAATATAGGAAGTCTTCCTAAGAGCAGCGTGTCTACCGATTTCACCATAGCGGCTTGTTCCCCTTTTATGAGACAAAAAAGCCAAGCCAGGCAAACTCCTAGAGTAAAAACTCCATCCTCTTTACAATACTAAATTTTATGCTGTGTTTATTTTTCGGATTGTAGTGAAAATTATTAAATTGAGAGTATGGAATAAAAGTAGGAGTAAAGTATTTACTTACACTAGAATGAAAGCATGAATTACCAATCAAAATTTTAATTATGTGTTTATTTTGTAATGGGTTGGAAGTAAACTACTTTAAATTACAAATTTACCTTTACCTAATGAATATGTAGATTTTAATTAGAAAACAAAAAGAAAATATATTTATACAATAATTTATTTATTTTATTATTAATTTTAATTATATAAAATAATAATAACTATTAATATTTTTAATGATATAATTAAGAAATTATTAATTTTATTTTAATTATTTAAAATAAAAAATTTTAACCCATATTAGATAAGGTAGGATAATAATTGATAAACTTTGTTAAGCATATTTACGAAATCACGAGAGCGAACGAAAGTGAGAATTCCATTCTAAAAATAAGTGGAGCCCATGAGGCCTGACTCTCACTCTTTTCATTTGAAAGGGGAGTGAGACTCCTGCTCCACCCGCACATTACGCAATGTTACGTTGACAAATAGAATGATCCCTCTAATTAAAATAATAAAATCTAGGTCTAGGATCAAAACAACTCATATGAACGGAAAGAGCTAAAATAATAAAAAAAATAAAAAGTTTAGGGGAAAAAATTTATAACCATTACCTTGGATCCAGAAAGATCCCTTGCTGGCCATGCATAACATTAGGGGAAAAAAGGAACTAGGTACAATAAGGGTGTCAAAACAACTGAATACCGATACACAAGCTGAGAGTTTTAACATTCCTAATTTCAGCAGTCATTACAATCCTATGAATGCACAGAGGTTAACGGATTTCATAATCACCTACGCTTCAAGAAACAAAAGTAAACCAGAAAAATAACTGAAGCACTTCATGAAATTTTCCAAGGTGCAGATGCTACTTTCTCAAAATCATTCCGGCCCATCTGAACGCGTTTGTTAATATCTTCAACAATTGACTGCAACCTAGCAACCTCATCCTCCTCTGTCTGCTTCCTTAATTTTGTTGAATCAAGTTGTTCCTCTAACTCATTGATCTTCTTTCTAATCTCTTCGATTTCTTTGCCCAACTCATTTTTCACCTTAGTACGCTCGATTATCTCCTTTTCAGCATCTTTTAATTCATCCACAAGCTGCCCTTGTCCATCTCTAATTGAGAGTAATTCATTCACACGACCTCGCAGCAACGTAACATCAAACCCATGCCTTTCTAAGTCCAGAAGACTTTCCAAGGTGCGATCAAATACGCTTCTAGTATCATCAAATTGCATCATGGTGATCTTCTCAAACAAACCAGCATAAGTCACCATAATGCCAACAGCAGATCCTTCACGATACTCCTCTTTAGTTTCACTTAAAGGATGGAAATGTGGTTTTTGGGGCATTATTTGAAAAGCATCAAAAGATTCAATGGTTGTCCAAATTGGCGACTTCTTCACAAAAGGCAAAACTACATTCTCTACTGCATCACTGCTACCTTTGAAATCAATTTGAGAAGATTTCATAATAACATCAATTTGCTTTTCTTTGGCCTCGTTCAATCCATTGACAGTCCTACCAGACGATAATCCTAGAGGGAAAAAAAACAAAACTTGTCAAGCAAATTATAACAACTAGGAGTGCATTAATCTGTACATGTAGCTTACTCAATTCTTCGACACTTGATGAGTGCATTCCTCCAATCCATGTTGAGAGCGGTTGATCATCATCAGCCAAGTTATTGGATGCTACAGCAATGGCCATGTCAATTTCTTTTGCTGCGCAATCAACCTCTGAAATATCAGCTGTTTTTACTCCCAAAGCATCTTGACGAACTACAAACACAGAGAGGGCTTCAGTTCCACAAAATTCACACACACAAAACAGGGAGACAAAAGGGAGAAAAAAAATAAAAAAAAAAAGAGGAGAGGGATATAACCAGAGACTACGATATTAATTGAACTAATCTCAAGCATATATCCAAACTATAAAATAAACCAATGTACTTGTACAGCGAAGATTGAGTTATCTCCAAAGGATAGCCCAGATGTTTTGACCTCCAGTAGTGGAAGCAAGAGGTCAAGGATTCAATTCCACGGGTAAATGTTTAATTTGGGGTGGGGCGCACGGTAGCTTAAAAAAAAGAAAAAAAAAAGAAAAGAGGTATTGATTGAGCTGTTGGACAAAATTAGAAACTGCACCAGCATTATTCTTTAGGATATAACCAATGTTCACAATGCAACATATGCCTTCCCAGAATTCTTTTTACTCTGGTCCATTTAGATGAATAAAAGTTTCCAGAACTAAAAAGAGGGAAGAAAAATAGAATGCCTTTACTAGGTGAAGAGCTCAATGAGCATAGATAAATATACTTGATTGAATTCTTGAGCTAACATTGTAATAGAAATGGAAACCATAAACTTAAAACATATTTGGTCTTAAGCGGCTAGACAGAGATTCCAAGAATTTTGATTTCAACTTCTACAATATCAAAGGATCACAAAAGAAATTATGTTTCTTGACAGCGGATATTAAAAGCATTCAAGTGATCTTAGGCTTCACATGAAGTGGTAAAGAGGTTAGGTGGAGTGGCGATAGGTTTCAGCTCTATGCTTACGAACTAAAGCTTTCTAACACAGAAGACATGCGAACACTCTAGCTACCTAAATTTTGCCTATGTGCAATTTGTCTTGTAATCGAACCAGACAACTTCTTTGCTTTCTTCAGTCAGCAGTTCCATGTTCTCTTGTATGCAATCACAATTATGTTGCCAAGAATAATTTGGTTATCACTGGATAAATAACAAGCCTACACTTCCTACACTTTTAAGTACTTTAGATTTGAAAATAATTTTCAAGGTGGTAGGCCCTTACCTGTAGACTCCACTCTTTTAATGGAAGGGAATTCAGCATCTTTATTTGTATGATCTTTTACAACAACTTCATGAAGAGCACCTACATCCCCTTTATGCTCCTTACCTGCAGGCATAATGCAAAGTTCCCTCTCTTAAGATAAAGCAAATAAAACATTTGTCTAACAATGGTTATAGCTTAAAATTATTATATACCATCCTCCGAAGCCCTTGGGCTTACAACTACTAATTTGCGCGGTCTTCCTCTCTTTCTTCTTTGGCTGCTTCCTCCACCTTTGGCCTGCTTATTTACCACATAAGAAAAAAGTTCAAAACCAGAACCATTGCGTTACGGAACAAATATAACTAGAAGGAAAATGCTAAAAGGGAACTCCAACTTCATGTTTGATGCAATGCCGAGACAATGACCTACTAAGAAGCATTAGCCAAAACTGAAAGCAATAGCAAGTTTCAACTGAGCTCACCTAGTAACGTTACCCAGCTAGGAAATGATTAAACAATTTTATAAGAAATAAAAAAGGTCTGCAAACCAATGTTTTCCTTATATAAATCACTGCATAGGATTTCTACATCTCTTCTTACAGATAATTGAGTCATCACATTAGCAATATGCTTTGCTGGAAAATTACGAGAATGAAAAGATTTGAGAGTTCAATATCTGCATAATTGAGTCATCACATTAGCAATATGCTTTGCTGGAAAATTACGAGAATGAAAAGATTTGAGAGTTCAATATCTGCAGTTTAATTGATGCTTGTTCAAGGTAAAAATGAGAAGATTGACGTGCCTATCGTTTTAGCTCTCAACGTAAAATGTATCAAAATTGTCTCACTAACAGGGTCAACAATTTCAAGACTGATCTTAGTTTAAAAGATATGAAGCATCATTCAAAATATTAGGAGCTCTCATACATATTGGTTATAATAAGATCCTCCAAAAACTAAATAACTTGTCCACAAGGCTTGGTGGCTCTCCACTCTCTGATTTATTGCTTAGCAGTTTGCCCCCTCTTTCTTTCTCAGACAAGAGGGAAATTTTGTCAGTAGATTGCTTACCATAGGATTGTCTCCTCCTGAATCATTTAAATTCTTCTTCTGATCCTTAATTAGTTTCAGTGATACTTCATCAGATATCTCGTAAGGCTTTTGAGTCATTGTGCCCTCTATCCCCTTGGCTTCTAATCCTAAGATGACAGGCACTTCGACTTCTCTGTTTTTACCATCATTTTCATTAAGTTCAGCTGCAGCTAATGTTGTAGTCATCTCCTTACCTGAAAACCTTAAATGCAAAGTTAATTGACAGAAACTTTTCCCAATTAATGAAATATATAAATGAACACATGTACCTGCGACTGAAGTCGGTGAGCTTTTAATTTGTAATTTGCTTGGTCTTCCCCTCCTTTTTACAATGTCCTCTGTTTCAAAATCCACTCCGAATTTCTGTTGCTTAATCTTCTGCATGAGCAAGGAAAAGAGTGAGCAAAAGCAACTGGAAAAATGTGAAAATTATGCTCGTTGTGCCATGGCATAGTGTATCAGTAATGCTAACAGAAAGACACAATGAACCCTTTCAAACCTGTATACTCCAAATCAAGTTGTTCAACAGGTACTCTAGCTGAATAACGAATTTTCTTTACAGTTGAAACAAATACTTGAGCTTTAACAGCCCCAGAATTAATCAATGAGATCAGTTTTGTAATGGCTGATTCCTAAACCTCCCACTGTATATGCTTGAATTGGACTCTGTGTATGTGTGTGTGTGTGTACATACATATAACCAATCCCCTTTCCACCTATGTGAGAAGTTTCGAAACTCGTCTCTTTTACACCCCAAGAGATTTTACCAGTTGAACCAACTAGCTCTCCCAAAGACTAATGGAGGGAAAAAGAAAAACCCTATTCCATAACATGAATAAGTTATTTAGAGCTTCACCCTTCAGTCCACAGTGGACTCATGGACCCAATCATAAGATGACCACCTATGGTCAGAGGACCTGTTTTTTCTTGTTTACAAGTTTCTCTTGACCAAAGATTGGGCACATAGGCCAAAGTAACATACAGTCATGAATATAAAAGTGTTTGAAGGTTTCAAAAGAGATTACTAACTCACAATTCTCTTTCCCAGAAGAGGACTCTCAGGTTTAGCAGAAGGCTGTTCAAGACTAACAGATTTCTTTGAGCATCTAGTTCCAGTTCTATCTGTCTTTGTGGTGGCCAAACCAACATGTGATTCCCTAGCCGTTTCATTTTGCGTCTTCCTTAAATGAGAAGCTGGAGCATCGGAAGCATTTCCTTCAGTCAACTGCTTAATAGGACGTGAACGCTCAGCAGTACCATTAGAGTTAGTCACCTTTATCTTCTTCTTGCTTGGAGGCAAGGCATAGGCAGCTGAATCTTCATGCATAGTAGTCGACTGGTCCTCCATCTGATTCTTTCTAACGTTTGTCAAACAAGCTGTTTGTTCTTCACTTTTATCCTTCACAGAGCCTGAACTTTCAAGTCTTCGAGCTACCTCAGGGTTGTTGGAATCATTATGAGCATGCCCTAGCTGTTCTTGATAATCAGAACTGACCAAGATTTCCTGAATGAACAAGCATGTTTCTTAAGCTACCAATAAATGGATAAAATTTCATGCTTCTTGTAGATTTAGCATTGAGCATGCACACCAAAAAATTCTAAGATGAATGCTTTATTCCATTCATCATCAAATGACATAGCAATTTCTAAAGTTCTTTCAGGTCAAATAACTTAGAGCAACAAAAAAGAATATCAACAGAGATAGATAGAGAACTACCAACAAGGAACAGACTAGACATTTAGACACTTGGTATAAGCATTGGTAGAAAGAGCATAGAATGAATGAAACATACAAAAGTAAGAGACCAGCAAGGAAGGTGGCCAGTACCCATAGGAAGCATGACTAAATCACTCTGTTTCTCAACATTCAGTGTTTCTCTTCTCATAAATTTACAGGCCGCTTTAATAATAGTCTTCCTTTTATTCACTTGCACTAAAAAATATACAGTTTATTTAGTATGCTGAGAAACCACTCCATTCAGTAGCATGGTTAGGATTCAAACCCAGCGGGGGCAAATTTAATTTTCTTTAAAGAATTTTGGATTTAGCATACTCATTTAAAGTGATCCCATTTTTATATATTATCCAGAGTCGGTGGGGACAAATTAAAAATTTTATTGGGGGCTAAAATTTTTGGTTGAATTTTAAAAAACATTTTCTAAAAAATTTAAGACTTGTCTCTATGTGGCTCCGCCATTGACTCCATAGAGTAAAAGTTGATAAACCGATCCACAAAACAATAACTTCGACAAATATTAAAGTTAAAGTTACAACTAATTCTACCCAATCACATGATACTAATCTTTCTACCCTTAAACTAGAATAGATGCACACAACCTAACTTTGAAAATCCGTACCGCTAAAAAGAGAAGGAACAATTTACACAAAATTTGTGACACATGTATAGGAATCTGATCAGGTGCACACCATCGCGCATGTTACTGTGCCTGACAGGCCACGTGTCACAATTTCATTGGCTGGTGCCCGTAGCCCGCGCAATGAAATCGTGACATGTGGTCTGTCACACACAATAATGTGCATGATGGTGCGCACCTGATCACAACTCCACATGCATACAATAAAATGGTGGAGCATCATTTGCTTCCTCTTGGAAAAAGATCAATCCACTGATATACTCAAAATAACAAAAGTAGTTCCAATGAAGAGGAAAAGAAATGGCAGCTTGACAAATAGAGGTAATTCACTCTTACACAACAGAAAAATAAAAACAATGTACAGAAAAGCACTAGTGAAGAATTTCCAACAAAAGCAATACCCCAAGAGTCTCCACAACAGCACTAATGAAGAACTTCCAACAAAAGCAGTACCCCAAGAGTACCCCAACTAAAGAAAAGATGATACCTTGGATTTACTAATCCAGTTGCCACCAGTCCATTCCACATGGGGTCTTATTTCTGAATGACTAAGTTCTTTATCCTCATTTCCATGCTTGAAAAAGACATTATACCTTCGACCAGCAAGAACTTTGGTAATTACTCCAGCTCGCCAGCCAAAACCATAAGATGTATCGACCTTTTCCAGCAACTCGTAATTTCTGTCCACGTAACGCGGAGGAGTAGGTCGGATATGCTGGGAATCCAGGGTCACTTTAACTGTTGCCGCCTCCTCACTGTTGTTTGAGTTCTGATACTTCACAAAGAAAGTGCCATCCACATTTTCTTTAATGACAATTGCAGGGAACCAGACATCACGTAAGCTTTCTTTGTTATCAAGATTCACTTCAACTGCTGTCCCAGGACTAAAAATTGATCCTGTTGATTGCTTTAAGAAATGAAATTAAAAAAGAATATCACTACTACAGAACCAAAGTCAACTGCAGCATGTTTGAATACAACTCTACCAATAATATAGGCAGATTATATTCAACTACAGCTTGGGGAAGTGAAAGTAGAAAATGGCATGGTAGCAAAATTTTACAAAAGAACAATATCGAACATGAAAATGTCGCAAAATGACAATTAGATAGCACAGTAACTAACAAAAGGATTCAGGAAATCCTCTGGGCTCGTGCACTAATAGCATATTCCAGCATCCCACAAAAGAATCACAATATCTTTCTGTTTTGCAACTAACTTGGTATATATCCATTAATTAGGAATACATATGCATACAATGAATACTAATAGACTCCAAACAGATCAAACTATGCATGAGCGCAAACAAAGAATCAATAAGGTAAAATAAGTAAACCGTGGTGATTATTTCTTGCACTAAGGCTGGACCAGCATCTCACAACATCAAGCTCTTTACTTTAGATGCAAAGCAACATGCAATGGTTCCACCCATCTCCCATGCCACTTTCACAACTATGCATACCAGAAAAATTACAAACTTGAATAGAAGTACAAAACGACATTGGCGAAGCTGAGATTTTGCCTCCTAATACAAGGGAAAAACCGTATATGGTTCACATTTCGTGAAAATACCAGCATGCCCCAGAACTAGTTAAGAAAATACAAAAACCTACGCAACAAAACCCATCAAAACAACTATTTTAGCTCATATTTTACAAACCAGAGAATTTATTTCTTGACAAAACATTAAAAAAAGTTTTGGTTTTCAAGAACGCCTAAAACAAATCCAGAGCAGCTACAAACCTCCTTTTCGGGTCGGACCCAGTTGCCATTAACCCACTGAAAATGCACCCTCAAATCTTTGGCCTCAAAATCAATTACATCAGGTGGGTTATCAAAACAAACCCTAATTTTCCCGTTATCCAAAACCTTCCTCACAGTGCCAGTCCACCACCCATCTCGGTAATTGGCCTCGACGACTTCGTTTAGCTCAAAAACACCCTTACCGCCCTCTTGTTGAGGTGGCAAAGGCCTAATATACGCCGGGTCTATGTACTCAGTTAATGGACCGGACCCGTCTTCAGTGACCAAGTACTTGTACTCAATCAGAGCTTTTTTGCGCTTCTTTGAAACCGATTTGGGAGGTGACTCGAGAATAGTGGCTAGGTACCATGCGCCTCGAAACCCCTCCTCATCACTTGTCACTTCGATTTCCGTGCCTTTACTGAATTGAATTTGAGATTCGGTGTCCGAGGACACCATTTTGGATTTGTCCTTAACTTGCTGAAAACCCTAGGGTTTTTCTCTCCGTGCTTTATTTTAATTTTAAATTTTTTTTCCTTTTACTTTGCGGGCAAAACCCTGTAAAGTTTTCACAGCTTTAATCGATAATATGCACACTTCCTTTACTTTTTTCTTTTTTTATTGGCTTCTTAATACGGATTTTGGCGGGATGGACATGGAAGGAATTTTTCTTCTTTTTTTTTTTTGGGGGAGGGGGCGGGGGGGATGAATTTTAACTTTTTAAGTTTTTCATTCAATAATTTTGATTGTGTAAATAAATTACATTTTTTAATCAGTTATGATGATATATTCTTAAATTTTGAAAGTCTTTTCAATTTCTGTAATTTATCGACCATTATTTTTTGAGATATTTTGGATAAAAATATAATCTACTTTCTAAAACCCGAATCCTGAAAAATCAAAACAATATTTAAACTAATCGTATGTGTTTTGAATTTTTTAGTGATGTGTGATAAGCTAACCACTTCAATAACCTTGGAAAATGATTGTGACTTACTAGTGTTTGAATTGTCTCATGAATGTCAAATTCTCATCATTTTTATACAATTATACTCTATAAACTAGCTCGTTCTCATAAAATAAAAAAATAACAAATTGACCCAAGCTAAACTAAATACATCAGATTTTAAGTGCGACATCTGACGGTAGGATAGTGGTAAATCATTTTATCCTCGGGTATTAACGAGATTAATTGTTTTCCACTTATCTATAGATAAAATAAGCTTAATATTTCTGTCAAATGATCAAATCTAACAGTTTCAGTCATAAAGTTGAGGATTTGTGGGCCCAAAACAACGACCACAAAAAATAAACAGTCGCATATAGAAATAATTCGATATGGAAAGCGAGGATACATTAAAAAAAATTGATGATTGAATTTTTTTTTTTTTTTAATTTTAATATCTTCATTAGGCTCTATCTGTATATACAGGGATATAACTATTTTCAAGTACAGATATTTATATATATTTTTAATATATATATATTTTTAAATTATAAAATTTAATAAAATTATTTTTAAATAAATTATAAAATTATAAGGTTGAAGAGAGTTAAACACGTATTCATAAAAGTTAATTTATAATACTATATGTATATGGGTGTGTGTGTAAAAGATTAGCTTTTAAACGGCCCCAAAACTTGGTGAAAAAAAATCAGAAAAGCCACAAAAGAATGGCGTGTCTAAACCTAACAGCGGCTACCGGAATATCAAAGACTCCGACGATCTCTTCAAAAATCCTATTCCCATCAAAGTTCAATAAGCGCTTACAATTCATATCAATTAAACCAAAAAATTCAGTCTTTGGAAAAAGCGCATCGCGTAAAACAGCGATACGAGCTTCGAACCCAAGCGCGCCCACTGGCTCATCGCCTGGACTCTACTCCGCCCGCCAGTTCGACCTCACGGCTAAAAACGTCGACCGCGTTCTCGAAGACGTGCGGCCTTATTTGATCGCAGATGGAGGAAACATCGACGTTGTTTCCGTTGAAGACGGCGTCGTCTCTGTCAAGCTCCAAGGTGAATAAGCTCAATGAAATTTTTGAACTCGTTTTCCTCTGCGTTTGCGTTAAATGAAGAATATAGTTGTTAATAACATTCTATCGAGAATTCAAGAAATCTAAATTTAATTTTTTTTTTATGGAGTTATTAGAGAAAACCATTTTTGTGTTGGAATTGAGTTAAATATCTTCTGAATTAGTAGTATATTTGTATGAAGCAGAGTTATTATGGTGGATTTTGTGAAGCTTGTTTGTGCATGTTAGGTGGCCTTAGGCCTCTCTGAAACCCAAAAGCTGGCTCTAAGGGGCGAGGCACCAAATGGGTGATAACCCCAACAGTGCATTTGGTGTAGTGGGAGTTAGTTTAAGTACAAAGGAAGCCAGTCCGATCAATGTATAAGCTTGAAAGGCTAGTGCACTGAATTTAAAAGATCTTGTTTAACTTCTATCACTCTTTTATGGGCGAGGGAAACGAAGAAAAATCTGTTACTTTTACCAATAGATGGACCGTTTTAGGAGCATAGTATAACCTTGTCGAGTTGCTGATTGTCTCCAGAGATCACTGTTTCAAATAGTATAGCAATTTGAGGGCTGCAGCTTTTCATAAAGTGGTGATAGAAGTGGAAAAAAGTGACTTGGTAAATTTTAAGAATGAATAGATAAAGTCATTAATCATTATCCAAACAGATATTTTGCTGATGTTAGATTGATCAACAGGAGCATGTGGCAGCTGCCCGAGCTCAACAACAACTATGTCGATGGGAATTGAGAGAGTATTGAAGGAAAAATTTGGAGATGCAATCAAGGATATCCGCCAAGTGTATGATGAAGAAGTAAGAGAGACCACGGTTGAGGTGAGTGCTCTACTTTTGTGTTTGATAAGTGATCATGTCAGAGAAAATATTACTACAAGACTGCAATTCCTTGGTGAAACTTGAGTGTTCTGCATGTTTTGTGAATGCAGGCAGTAAATGGTCACCTTGATATACTGAGAACTGCCATTAAGAATTATGGTGGGAGTGTGGAAGTGTTATCTGTTGAGAGTGGGGATTGCATGGTAAAGTATGTGGGGCCTGATTCCATCGCATCGGGCATTAGAGCAGCCATCAAAGAGAAGTTCCCAGATATAGAGAATGTTGTCTTCACTGACTAGGTTGCTCTTAGTATCATTGACTCAAAAGTAAAAACAATATGTTGTACATTTCATGAGGTTTAAGATCACTTCTTTACAATGAGTTTTGAGTTTGTGGCTGATTTATTGACACACGTATACTTCTTGTATTCAGGGTGTCTCAGTCCTCCGGTTGAGAATGTCCAACCTTGAAAATATTTGCTGAATAATTAATATGTATATCTATGTATATCTATGCAAGGCTTATTCGGATAAAATTTTTATTCTCGGCTTATTATTTACTTGGTTTTTGGTAGAATTCATCATGTTGAGGTGACAGAACAACTTGAAAGGCTTTCCGAGGATTGAAAATAGGAATCATACTCCTTATTGGTGCAAATTAATGCCAATGTTAAAAAAATGTGTAGCATCTGTGAATCAGGTTGAAGTAGTACTTGATAAAACAATGTATATCAGAAAATCTGTTTCTACTTTGTTACATAAATAAAATTTGTAAATTCCAAGTGGTTCATTTAAGCCTATGATCTGTGCTTCCAAGGCTCTCCCTTGCTCTTCTTGGTAACTCTGGTTTGAGTCTTTTGACAAATTCAAATGTATCACCTATGTAGATTTCCCCTCTGAATCAGCAGCGGCTACTTTTGATCTCAGCCAGCGTGATAAATTAACGAGAAACGGGGTGTATACAAAGTAGCAAGAAATTGTCCAGGTGACCAATCCCTGCGTACAATATGCAAACAACTCTTTGGTTGGAATCAAAAAAAGGTTTTAACCAATTTAGCTTTTTACTTTGGCATTGCAATATATTACCTGGCCAAGGATTTCAATGTTTGCTTTTGGGTAATACCAAAGGTGAAAAAGCCTGAAAGAAAGAATCGGAGATAGATTAGTCAAAGCATAAAATTGATTTGAATCATTTACTTTTCTTATAAGCTTTTTATGAAATTAGGCAAGCGTACTTCATTATGGGAATCTCAGCCAGTGGACAGAGTAGGCCTATAATAGATGCTAGGGCAAACCCGAGCCAAGTCCTATCCAGGGAAAACCATATAATCTCAGCTACTGCAAATAATATGTAGGCCTCAATGTTGTCTCCAACTCCAGCATTATACAGTTCAGCACTCAATTCTATGAACAGGAGTAGTGATCTGCATTATAGGAGAATGTATACGTAGATCGAACGTGATATGATATACAAATGATTAGTGTTAATGTAATTAGCTTTGTTGATACGGAATGGAAATGAAAAGAGAATTTGTCTACGTTGTTGGCTTAGGTATATTATATCAACAGATAGATAAGGTACTAGTCAGTAGAAACCGGAAAAATGATTGGAAAAAAAGAAAAAGAGTAATAATTATACTCACATAAGAGCCAAAACTGTTTTCTCAAAGCTCCCATCATCAGGAAGCTCCGACTCCGAGAAGGCCCGGTCACTGGCAGTGTCATCCAAGAAGAGTTGCAGCAACCCGACAGTGCAATAAAACAATCCTAGCAGAGGAGGAACCTGCCAACAAATTAAACAAACTTAAACAATCTGCACATTCAGTAACTTCAACTATATCAACAAAACACGAGCGAAAGGATGAATTGTGGAAAACGGTACCCAGATATTTGTGTGAAGTTGACCAACGTTGATTGACCCATTTTCGTAGACCACAAGATTAACCCTAGAATGGAGTCCATCAATAACGGGACCCAGAAAGAAGCCTGCACTAAACAGTGCGAGTGAAATGGATGGCCAAGTTTTGCTGAGACTTCGCCTGTTCTGCTTCCTTAGACAGCATCGGCAAAAAGGTCTAGAGCTATAACTTCTTCTTTTTGCATTTGCATCTGCACTTGTATGAAGAAAGAGAGTGGGACTGGGACAGGGAAGAAAGCGAGAGCTGCTCAAGGCAACAAGGGCGAGGGCGTCCATCTTCCTCTCCTCACTTTGTCAACTGCCTGGTTAGGGGTAGGGGTCATCTGCTTTCTTCATTTTTCTAAAACATCGTTAGTTTCAGTTGGCAGTGCGGTCTGGGACTCGAAGGACCATCATCCAATCTGGACCGCACAAGTTTGTTATCATGGGTCCTACTAAGTTATTATAATACGTCTTAGGTGGGACGCGTAGCAAAATTTCATTCAAGGGTCCCAGCAGATCACCAGCGAACTGTTGCACCTCAATATACCCCGACGGTTATTATCACAGGGTAGGATTTCCTCCACCATTTTCCGATTTTTTTTCACCCTATTTCTTCAGGTGGTATCTCTCTTTTCTTTTTCTATTAATATTGCTGCCCACGTGATACTTTGAGTCTGTGTTATAACATTGCATCGTTCGTATACCAAGTACGATCAAATTTAACTGATTCGAGAAAAAAGAATAATGAAAATTCAGAATTAATTTTCAATCTGATTTGAATAAATACAACTACACAATCATCTTTCTATCATAA
This sequence comes from Murraya paniculata, assembly GCA_030449075.1. Classification (NCBI taxonomy): domain Eukaryota; kingdom Viridiplantae; phylum Streptophyta; class Magnoliopsida; order Sapindales; family Rutaceae; genus Murraya; species Murraya paniculata. Next base: position 938,585 of record JAEVFN010000015.1, on the reverse strand, counting down.
CATTAACCAATCACTTGTATATCACATTGTTGATCACTTTTCGGATTTCGACATGCCTCCAACAACAACATCATTTGGGACCTTTAATAGTCTCCCACTGATTGGAGAGCATAATTGCTTTGGTTTACATCAACACTAAGGTCCCCTTCAGATCATACTTTCCAACTTCAAGCACAATGAACTTTATACAACAATTCACCTCCAAAACTTTATAAATCTGAGGCCTTCATCTTTCTCGGCCTTTTGTGAGCAGGCGATGATGGAGCCTCTGACAACCTTCCAGGTCCCTTCAGATTCACATATTAAAGGAAGAAGATATTAATCCCACGGGTTTGAGGAAAGAAGTAGAAATAAAGTATGTCCATGATAGCATAACCATACACAACAATATTACCTTACGTTTCTGGTCCCTCTTGCCAACCCTTTCCCCTGAAATCCAAATGAAATTTTGAATTTACCAATAACATACAACTTATACATTTTATAGACTCATACATCGAATATATTGAAGAAAAGAGCCAAGCACTGAGATCAATTAGCATTTTACCTCCAAAATTTATGGATTCAGGAACAAATGTCCGATCCTGATCTCCAGCACGTTGTGAACGCTGTAGTGTTACAAAATCACTCAGAATTTTGAATATTAGGACAGCAGTGCTTATATTACAAAAGCCTAAATAACAAAAACAAGATATTGAAAAAAAAAAAAATTTAAACAAAGAAGACCAACCTTTGGGGTGCCTGGCATATCTGTGTATGAACCATCACGATACGATGAACCTTCTGCCTCCTTATATTGCAACTAAATGAAGCAAGTTTACACAAGTCAAGATCAATACACGGAGGGAAACATCATTATGTCATTATTTCCTAACAAGCTCTTAAGTATCGGCATTAGTGTCTTTTATTCCAAGTTGGTACACATTTGCCTGTTATGTGCAACCCAAGGAACCAAAATGGAGACAGTAATTGGTTAATAATGGCATTTTAAGAGACACTTTAGTTGCTAATAATGCTGACTGTCATATGAATACGGCAGCACCTGTGAGATGCATTAGCATAAACTGTATCCCCGAATTACATTCAAGTATCAGATATGACTCACAACATAGTTACCATCAACCAAATGTCTCTCAACATCCAGTATTGTAAGATTTCATGCTTAGGAGGAAACAACAAAAACATTTGTATTGCTTGACACTGTTGGAGACACTAAAGCAAACATAACCTTATATGTACAAAAAGAAGCATTTGATGAAATATAAGCTCAACTATAAATATCAATCATCATTCCCACGATAATAGGATGGTTGTTTGATTTTTATATGAAGTTTGAATTTTAATTATTTTGAGACATTTAGATTTTTTAGTTTTTTTGTTTTCTATAACTTATGTCTGATTATAAGATGTTTAGGTCCAAATAAAAAAAGTTAAATATTCTTATTTTTATCTAAATGACAAAACACCTGAATGAAACTTTAATATTCTATCTTATTAACAACCCTATTACATATATTTATTTTCTATTACATAAATTATACATTTATTATTTATTTTTATTTATCCCTTTTCTTTGTTTTGTGCGCATTCAACTATCATTATTTTTTTCCTTAATTGTGCATGAGAATTTTATACATAATAAGACTTTACGTGAGTGTATTTTATAATAAGTCTATCTCTTTGTATTTACAATTACTATTTTTCTAATGAATTTTGAATTTTATTTAATACATTAATTTTAATTCAAATGATTAAACAATTCTTGGTTGGCTTATGTAATTAACAAGAAAAAAAATCAGATGATATAGTAAAAATAACATTAAAAATATCATATATTAGTGTGAAAAGTACATGTGTTAAATATATTTTTTATTTTTCATGTTTTGTTAAAGTACACATTCTTAAATTTTTTAACTAATCAAATAATTTATTTTTAACTTGTCTTGTGTTTAACAAATAAATATAAATATTGTTAATATTTATAAGGCTATATGTATGTCAAAATATCATATTTTAGATGTTTTCTTTTTAAAAAAAAAAAAGAAAAACAAAAATGTCATTCACATAAATGCATTCAGACATATTCAAACTTCAATCAAATTCACACCCATTCAAATTTCAGACAAAAAAATTAACGCTACCAGAATATACAGATATTGTGGCTAGTTTTTCTTACAAAAACTTAATCTAGAAAATTAATCTTATATACGCTGTACCTGCTTTTGAAGATTTAGCAAAGTCAAAATTTCCTTTCTTAGTTCAAGATGCTCTGCACAAACAGCTTTGGTTGGAACTTTTGGTTTCAAATTGACCTGTAAAAGATGTAACATGAGCTTAATACTCAACTATGCAGAATATTTACAAGATACCGTCCATGATTGAAGCATATTCAGCAAATTCAAAATCACTAACCACAAGGAATATTACCAAAGGCCAATTATCACAATTTTAACTAGACATGCTCATCATAAAATCTTTAACTTCCTGATGAGAACCTAGCAATATTCACAATCAAAGTCACAAAAAAATCTACAATCAAGTTCAAGATCTGCTTCATGAGAATTTAGTACGATAGTTACACCCAAAAATAAAATGCCTACATTCAAGTAAAGCACAGGCTTAGTATGGCCATCTAATAAAATGCCTATATTCCCAATGGATGGCTAAGCTGGTTGGACTCTTCCAGTGGAACCAAGAGGTCAAGGGCTCAAGTACAAGGGGATATGTTTAACTTGGGAGTGTGGTGGGGTGCTATGTAACTATTTAGAAAAAAAAGAAAATAAAATCCATCTCTCATCTGAAACAAGCATACAGGCAAAAGGCATGTGCTTTGAATCTTTATGAGAATCTGAAACTTATCTCAATGTAAAACTATCCTTGCCCATACATAGTAGGAGAAAAATAGTTAAGAAGCTTTAAGGGCTAGAGCTTCTTCACACATCATAAGTTCTAGAGAAGAATACTAGAAAGTATAACAATAACACTAACTATCTTACTTTGCTAATTATAGAAATAACATCACTGAATGATAAATCACATGACAATAAAAATGAGTATATGCACGACATTCACAGTTCAGGAAGCAGGAACCAACCCCAAGTTCTTGTAAGGTTTGCTCAACCCGCTTGATGGTTCGAAGTCCAGCAGATGAGCTTGCAGCTTGCACCATCTGCTCAAGTGCATAAGTTCTCAAATAAACCCGAAGCTGCAAATATGTTCAATCATTAGATAAGTCATTAAAGGCCTGGGATAGTGGAGATGAAACTTCACAAACAAAAAAAAACAGGGTTCCGAACAGCCACTGAAAATTAGTCATATCCTCTGTTCAAACCTTCGATGTGAAAATGGCAGAACCACAATATAAACAAAACAAGTAATTAAAAGTTAGTTCTTCTATTAACCATATTTTTTAACTGTTGGAAGGAAAGAGGAGGAAGGGGAAGCGGGGCCGGCAGGTGTTGACAGTGGTGTTACGGTGTGGATTGGGCAAGATAGAACATAAATCGGAATCAATCGTTCAACATACCATTCGCAAAGAAGCAAGAGTAGAAGCACTATCGGCAATTATTGAAGTCGAAGGTACAATCGCCGCTGAGGGAAGCTGAATATTGGATGAAGGTGATATAGTATCACCCCGAACAACAGCCCTGTCAGCACTTTCTGAACCCACATGAGATGCAACAGGCATCTCAGGGTCTTCAGCAGCCTGAAAAAGCAGAAAACTAGTGATCAACCTTAAGGCCAAAACTAAACATATATTTCCCATAGGCAGAATGACAACAGTTTAGAAATCAATCAAAATACGATGATCACAACCCCCCCCCCCCCCCCCAAAAAAAAACAAAAGAAGAAAAAACCCAATTATAAACAATTTATTTAACTTCTCTTAGATTTCTCAGTCAAAATTTCACCCCGAAAAATATGATTCCCGTCTCTGCTTGAAATAATGCAAATCTGCCTTTTCAGTTGCAAACGTGAACATTACCAATTGCAGGAAAGAAGCATAACAACATATCATTTCCAACACCTACCCGTGATGCCATCCGTGACTCAGTTATCCTTTTTGCTTCAGCCAAAACCTGAGAAAATAAATTGCAGATAACTTATTGACCAGTCTGAATTCACATCTTTGCCAGAAACAGCGATGTTATTGAGTTACTAAAGAGAGTGTCAAGTAAAATAAAAACCTCAGCATCTTTACGCTCTTGATGTTTTGTCTGAGAGAGGACCATAGACAGCGCACGCTTCCGTTCTACCTCCTGTGAAACATTGTAGGAATCCTACATTGGGAAATGTCAAAAAGTACAAATTAATAATGACACCATATAGCAAACTTTAACCCTAAACATAATTTGCAAGCTAGAAAAAATTTATTTTCTTCTTTATTTTAATACATCGAAATTATAACAGTTTAACATTCACCTTAACAAGAGGATGGCCTGAAACCTCGGCAGGAGATGGAGCCCTAGCTATCAGAATAGCTCGGGATACTACACAATAAAATGTATTATAACCATCAACAGTAATCAGAAAAGTCCCTGAAGATGAGTTCATACAATGTCCACAATACACTGAACAAATTTGGAATTCAATCAAACTATAGTTTGATGTAAAATAAAAAATAAAAAGGGGAAAGCCATATAAACAGCAAGCAAACAATGACAGTCGACAAAAAGATGAATTACCACTATAGTAACGATCCTTCAATTCCTCCACAGTTCGAGAATATGGAAACCTGTCAGCTACGACAATGAAGCGGAGATCAAACCTTTCACACAATTCAAACAATTGATCTGTTTCCTCTTTGGTCCACATCTAAAAAAGACATAGAACAAAAATAATTAACCAAATCTTATTGGCATGACATCAAAAAATGAAACGCGGTAGACATTTCCCCTTCAAACTTATAGGCACTGGTTGTCGTAGATTTTGATAATAAACAAGATTCAATATTGAGTTGATACCTACAGGATCAGTTAAATACTTGTCATACTCCTCATCAGTGTACTTGACAACATCAACGGACTGCATCATACCAAACAAATAAATAGATTCACCCATAGAAATAAAATTAAAAAAACAAAGCAAATAAGAGAGAAAATTGCAATACCTTGTTATACTTGGCAAAAGAGTAGTCACCCGTAGGTGGAACACCATTCACAACTCTGACCTGAAAAGCATGCAAAACACAAAAAAATAAAAAATAAAAATGCCATAAACAACACCCCACATTAAAAATGACCGCTTACCTAGTTCATGAAAGCATTTCCAAAAATTACCAAAACCTACCCAATGGTAGAGCTGCAAGTTATCTTTTCGTGCAGAATTCGTGAAAGGAAGCCACTGCCACGTAATCTGAATGCAGGGGATCGACTCTTTTAGGAAATGCAAATTGCAGCAATTCAAGACATCATCGAACATTTGAAAATGCAAAAAGTAGATACTAAGAAAATAAACCTTCTCGTCGGAAGGCGGTCGTTTCTTCAACTGAGATACGTCAATTGATGGCATAAGCGGTGCCAAACCACCAGTAAGCGCATAAACCTACAATCAACACCAAATTTAGGAGAGAAGCAACATCAGCAACCACGTGGCTGTACGTTGCGTATAATTGATTATACGAGAAGAGTATAAATTACCTCCCGAGAAATGCCATCGGGTTTTCTTTGTGGTTCTTTTTGGGGCCGCGACTTCTTTTCTTGTGTTATTGGCAACTGAGTCTTCGGAATTCCCAGGATGTCTTTGGCGTCCATGTCCAATTTCCCCAAACTTTTGGGTTTCGCTATACTATATCTTTCATGGATTGCTTTAGGTTCAAAATTTGATCGTATTCGTTCAGTTTAGGGTTTCAGTTAGGGTTTATATGCAGGAAACGTGAGTTTCGCGTGAGCGGTGATCTTTGCAAGACGAGATTTTGTGTTTGGGCTGTTTTCTTTTTCAATATTGTAAATTTTAATTTTCCCTTCAAAAATATATCCAAAGTGTACTGTTCTTATAACTACCATTTCCATTGGACAAATTTTTGTGTATAGAAAAATAGTTACGTAATATGATATTCCACTTTTTTCCTTTAAATAAGTGAATTGTAATTAAAGTAAAAATATTAATTATCAAACAAAAAAAAAGGTAAAAAAATCTATTAGTGCATGAACATTAATTATCATTAAATATATAATATATAACAAAGGAGAACATTAAAAATAATAAATATACAATTAATAATAATATTCATTATTCAATAATACTTAAAAATTTATTCGTACATGAACATTAATTATTATTAAATATATAACAAAAATGATTTTATTATTATTATTATTATTATTATTATTATTATTATTATTATTATTATTATTATTATTATTATTATTATTCTACTACTACTACAAATATAATAAAATAAATTTTTTATTTTTCAAATATATTTTTTTATTAATTTTGTAATTATAGATAAAATTATAATTTGAAATCATTTACTCCCAAACCAAAATAAAGTAAACACAAAATTAGATTCTGATTTTAATTTCATACTCTCATTCCAATATAAGTAAACAACCTACTCTCACTCCATATTCCTAATCTCATGATTCTCATTCTTCAAGATTCGTACTCTAATTCAAAATATGATTGCTACCTCAAATGAAATAATTTACTCTCTACATCCATCTCAAAACTCATTTTTCTTTGTTATCCATCTTCATCCCCTAAATCTTAGAATTCAACGAACGTCTGTCTCTCACACTACAAATAAAGCCAACTTTTGAAATGAGATTTTTATGTTGTAAAATCTTTTATTTCCCAATTGAATGAGAGTCTTCAACTTTGAAGGGTAAGAGAATTCATATTGTATGACTAATTGTAAAACCCGTGTGATGGCTTCAAGCCTCCAACAAACATCAATGGATTTTTTATTACATGCAATTAATATATATATATATATATGAGTTGTTGTTTGAAATGATGACTTCAATTCTGATTTTGATTTTGCTATTTGGGTAGAGATAGCTCTAGAAATGGGGGCTAGAGAAAGAAACATAGAGAGAAAAAGCTATTTCATCAAGATTTTTATTTGATTTGTTTAAATTTTCTATTATATGTATATTTATTTGTATAATTAAATTGATTAAATTCAATCCCACATGCTTCATTTCGTTAAAAATAAACTGCAATATTCATTTGGCCTAAAAGCTACGCAACTTAAATTTTATTTGAGTAATTTAGATTAAATTTTATTTTCACATTTTTATTAAGCTAAATTGAAAACTCTAACCAGCTATGTTAATGATTTTTAATAGGGATTTTTAATAGGTATACTTAGTAATTACCTTAGGAAAAATTTTATTTTGCTAAGGATATATTTGGTATTTAGAAGGGTATGTAGAGTAAAATTTCAATTTTAAATTTTAATAATGGGTTTAAAAAGTAAATAGGTTTGAAGAGTATTTAGTGGGTTCAAATAGCCTGATTTTATTTTTAATTAATTTAATAGGGTGATTAAAGAAGAGGAATTGCGAGTGGGTTTCGAAGACGTGCCAACAGTGCCACTCGGGGTTAAGAGAAAAAAAAACAAAGTAGTAGCTGGGAAGCCCAGCGGGCTTTGCCAAACTCCCCCGCAGCCACAGCCCAACGTAAACGATCATAACGACGCCCATTTCATTGAGATATCGGAGACCACTTGCGAGATCGTGACAGTTTTGTGTGTTTGTGAATCGTGATTTCTTACTCTCCGTCCCTTTCCCATTTGTCAATGCGTATCGATTAATCTACTGCTTGTTTTGTAGCAATTTTAATGGAGTCTAATAATTCCCTCACCCTCTTTTCAATCCATTTGGTCGATTACAAAGTCGTTAGCTCACTGTTACGCAAACTGCCCAATTGTCCACAACAGAATCTTACACGACATAAATTCTGTTCTTCAACTTTCTTTATCTGTCCTTTTTTTCTGGCAAGAAGTTCCAAACAAAACGTCCCGATAAAATCTCAGTCCATGTCAAATTTTTAATTTGGTTGACGGCAAAAAAGGACCACCTTTTGACTACTAATTGACGTGCAATAATGATTTTACGAGTCAAGAGTTTTGTTTTGCCGACTTGAGAGTCGTCGAAAATTTTGGTGACAAGGGCACAAGGGCAAGGGTCCAAGACGCATGATGAAATTTCGGGATTGGTAAGTCAATTATTTTATATACATAACGCTAGTTTTAGTTAATTTTATAATACAACTACACAATGTTAATTATGTCCCATTTGATTCTATAATTTTGATGGTTTGATGATCGATGTTTTCATGCATTTGTTGGGGTATTATATGTCGTTTTATCTAACACAAAGATGCACATTTGTTGTTGTAGGTGTTATATATTATGCTATTATTATTGTGCCATTATACATTTTACTTATTTAAGCAAAGAATTTTGCTGTTGTTTGATAGTTTCTGTACTTTAATGACATCTCCTTTTTGTTCTAAAGGAGCTGCAATTAATGGTGGTATAGAAATATATAATTAAATCAAATTATCCAAACTAGCATTGCATATACGGGTACGATAAGTTGTCTCTTCGAGTTTGGCCTTACAGAATTGGGTCACTAGGCAAAGTTTGATGCCTTAGTTATTGCTAGTTCCAGTCATATATTATTAAATAAGTGATCTGAGATTGTACAGTAATTAGTCAAACTATCCTTCAAAAATTACACGATACAATAACTTAAAAAAGCATAAGTGGATGATTGAAATTTAAGTTCAGATCATTGCTTACCTCATTATGCTGCCTTCGAAAAAAATAACTGGAAAATTTTAATTCACTCCCTCTGGCATGCATGCACAAACCCAGCGGCAACAAAAGCAAAGCCACGGGTTGCATTATTATGGCATTTATTTGTCATTATCAGTTTCCTCCTACTATCATTATCATCACATTAGTATCATTATCACTGCTAAAAGTAAATCATCTAACCTACAGCTAGAATTTTGACTAATGCAAACAATTGTCAGCTGCCCAAAGTTTCTTCTTTCTAATTGCCTGCAAATGAAAAGGATTTGCTTTATTAATTTTCTGTCAACGAACAATGATGCTCTTTCAGTTTTATTGATATATTTTCAAGAGTAGTCGTGCGACATTAATTAATTAATTAATTAATTAGATAATACTATTAATTTATCTAAAACAATTATTAACCACTCAATAAATTTAAAATATCTCTTATTATTCTATATTCTCATTTCTCACAAGATCTTCATATTTAATTCATTTTATCATCCGAAACAAAATTTGTCCACTTTTTTTTTTTTTATTTACTTTACATCCTCATAATAATATAATAATGATTAATCATTATCTGGTTGGCTATCTATTATATCTATCGAACGTTCAAACTCACCCACTACTAGTTGACAGTTAATGGTAAGCTGTGTAGGTCCGGCAGCCAATTAATATTGCATTACAATGGGTAGTGGAGTGGTTACTATTAAAAACTTTTGAGACGATTTTAATTACTAATAACTTTGCTCATACTTGTTATCATTAATTTCTCTGAGAATAATCTATGTTGTAAAGTTTCTTTATTCCAATAATGAGTTCAACCGCCCAATAATATGTTAGCTAGAATCCACATTATCCTTAATTGTATTTATGCTTGACACCGTGCATCTGAAACATTGTACTATATAAATAATAAATGTAGTCTCGTCAACCTTTTTGAATATTTGCCAAATTAATTTAGTAATTAATTTTCCTTCATGTCCAGGGGTCCATATCCACTCACAGGAATCATAACACATTTTTTAAAGTTAGTGTGCTAATAAGAAAATTGATATGTATTGCGCATGACATATTATTGGGACTAAACATTAATTTTTATGAAAATATTGTCTAAATTTTTAACTATCAATAATATTCGAGAGTGCATTTACTCAATTATTAATTAAGGAATGAATTACCCCCATAATGCATTTGTGGGAGTTCGAATTGCTATCCTCACATTTGGAGGGCAGCAGCCCTAACCACTCGGCCTTTGGCCGAGTGGCTACAAGATAAAATGAGGGGTGCAACACGAGGACTTCTCAAGAGGTCACTCATCTTAGTACTGCTCTCGCCTAAGCATGCTTAACTGCGGAGTTCCGATGGGATCCGGTGCATTAGTGTTGGTATGGTCACACTCATATTGCTCATGACATATATATTATATACAATTAACATATTTATAGCGCATTTAACAAGATATGAAAACTCTTCAATTAAAAAAAAAAAAAGAAAAAAGAAAAAAGAAACAAGACAATTCATGGGTTAAAATGAAACTAGATATGATGTAGTTACTAAATAGGAATAGCATTGCATTGTTTTAATTAACTAAAATGCCTTTGGTTAGTTGTTGTTGTTGTTGTTTATATTGTAATTAATGATTATTGTAAATAATAATAATACTAATAACAACAACAATAACAATAACAACAACAAAAATAAAGTAACAACAAAAATAACATTATTTTAAACTAATCGGTGAGCGACAGAGATTGCCGGACAATCAACAAGCGACAACAAAGTTTAGAGAGTGATAACAATAATCAACTGGTACTACATACGACCGGCGACGATAAGTGGCACAAGACTGACAATCAGGCTCTACTACATTTGATGGGATCGTGTTCAATGGTGATGTGTGACGACCAGCATGCGACAGTCATGGCTTTTGGTTCTTAGCAACGAGGCTTCAAATCGATCTGCTATGTTGGTTTACTTATTTCTTTTTTTAATTAACGATAAAATTAAGTTTATGAATTTTGTTGTAGGGCAAAATTAATACTCCTGAGAATGGAAATTTGATTGAGGTGAGTCCTATAATTTAATTTTAACTTTCTCCATTAATTTGTGAAGTAAAAGCTGTCAATTATTTGAATTTCAAATTTCGGTTCCAATCCGAAAACAAAACACAGGATTAGAGTAATTTGTCTTCCTCTGTTTATCTGTCTCGAAAAACCAACCAAAGATAGTAGTATGCAGTCGAGAGAGCTACATGCAATAATTGCCTGCAACAATGAACTAACAAATCACTGAAATATGACATGATCAGTTTATGGTGGCGTGTCTATATATATATATATATACATATATATGTCGGCAAAAGATGTATGCATCCACTGCGGGGGCACGGCTTGGGGCATTGAAAGGACGCCACGTGGCAATCGAGGAAGAATAGGGAACCCACCTTCACCTGCTTTTGTAATAATTAATTTTTAATTATTTGAAGGGAAATCCCTGCGGCCATACATGTCTGATGCCTCGTGCCAGCCGGCCTTCGCCATTGAATTAAGGGTCCTGTTTAAGCGAAAGCCAGCCCCGCAATCGCGGGATTAATTTAATTGATAGTATTTGCTGCTACTTTGTTTATATCTATCTAATCATCTACTTTGTTTTTATTTAGATTATATGTTTCTTTTATCTTTGATTGAGTAATTTTCAAAGAGTTTTATTTAACTGATTATCACATTTAAATTCAAAGAAATCATCTCTCTATCTTTTGATTTTTTTTTTTTCAATAAGAATCAATAATATTATTTCCATAACAAAAATAAGAGGTTAAATTAATTGGTTCTTAGCTGCTGTCTTAAATTGGGTGACCAACTGTACTTTGTGATAAGGAAACATTGATTTTTTTTTTTTTCGGTGACAGGTTATTTGTGGGAGAACAAATTATCTGATAGAAATTTTTCTAAACAAGGATACAACTTTTTAAGTAGCTTTTTAATTAAAGAAAAAAAATCATACAATACACCAGTACTTCAATCGATTGATCAAAGACCATATTTGTTATTAAGGTTGGATAATTGAAACCTTGAGCTACAGTACTGGGGTCTTGTTTATTATTCTGTTAAAAAATTTTAGCTCATTTAAGTATTTAGCAAACACTTTTAAATTGATTTTATCTCCTACTTGCATGATGGAGAAATTATAATAATCGCCACCCAAGACAGCCAACCAAAAAAATTGTATATATGATTCACTTATAATAATCGATTATGTGCTCCGTAGGATATACATATAGTTAGTTCTATATATGATTCATGAATCATGATTATTATCGAATCCTAAACCAAAAAAACTGTAGCTGAGGTGGCAAGAAAGAGAAAGGAGAAATTTTCAACGCTGAATTATGCACATAAGATAATGCACATTTGAATCATTCCACTTGTTTTTTCGTGCAATATACTTCCACGGCATGCATGCATACACAGACAATGAATCCGCAAAGCAAGCAAGGAAGCTAGCCAGTGATATATGTATTTCGTGCCTGGTACTGCCTGCCTTTACACCCCCATAATTTCTGCTGGTAGTTATTGATTGCCATATAAGAAAATAAATTACAAGGCTGAAAATTCTTTCATTTCAATGGTTGGTTTAACAGTTCACCTACGCTGACCCCCCCTGTTATTGATTAGTGAACCAAGAACCTATAAACAAACTCTTTTTAATTTAATGACAACACTGGCTTCAAATAAACAAATTTGATAGAACGTGTTCCAACAACATCCATAACAAAACAACAATAGTGATAATAATAATAAAAAAAATTCTTAAATTAATCCTAATACTATATTTTATGTTTCTGATTACCAAACAATTCATCTGCAAAAGGAATCCAACTCTTAGCCAGCAAGCCTGTTCATCATTAACAACAATAGCTAGTTTAGTGGTATTATGATATGATATGATATGTAAACACTAGCTAGTTTAGTGGTCTAATTCATTAACAACAATAGAGATAAGATCAACTTCTAAATGGACTGCCACCACTGGTAAATGTCACGCCCGACATCCACAATAAACTTGCAAGCAACATGTTTGGCCTGTTTTTGCCTTTTCACATGTACATACAACATCCTTCTCCTTCCCGCTTAATTTTAGTATCCAATTAAATGCTAGCTAATCAGCAAATAATCTCATGATTAATTTTACAATGATAATAATAATTGTGTCATCACCCAAAATGACAATCAACGACGGTGTGAAACGAATTATCTACAAGGCTGCGACAAGCAATAATGCACGAAGCCAAAGAAAAGAAAAAGAAAGAAAAGAAAGGGGGACTCCATTTCCTAGATAGGGTAAAAGCGTTCACAGGAGAGGGTGAAAAGTGAAAAGCAAACGATGGAGTCAAAGATTTGTGTGAAGTACAAAATTATGTACAAAATTTAAAATATTATGGTCAAATGTGAAAAGGTCAAAGTTACGCGTAAGATGAAATGGAATTGACCAATAACCACACGCTTTTCAAAAGCGTTGGTCACGAAATCCAATTACAAGCAGACAAACAGCCGCTATACCAGGTTGGCACGTGGCCCCCCCATCTCACCACGCTCTCCAAACGCTCGTGGATATCGAATTTACGCATTGCCACAAGTACTCATTTTGTTTCCCCTTGTTCGTCGCGTATATACTGAAAAAGTATGTACTGTACGGGGGCCCCCTGCCTAAATTTTATAAAAAGTCCACGTCATACTTTTAATTTTATTTAATAAACATTAAAACCGACCTACCTAGAATAAAAATTTAAAAATAATATCTGCCCCTACCATACTTGTGTGTAGTGTGCGTGCGTGTTTGTGTGTGTATATATACACATAATCGCCACCCCAGAGAGCCAACCGAAATCACAGCTTCGCTAAAAAATTGAAACATCAAAATCAAGAATCAAAATGGTCGTGGCTTCTGCATCTGCAATGCGAACCAAGAAAACGAGGGCGGTTGGGGTTCCTACGATTGATCTTTCATTGAAAAATAAGGAGTTGTTAATAGAGCAGATTGTGAATGCATGTGAGGAGTACGGATTCTTTAAGGTGACAAACCACGGGGTGCCTAAGGAGATAATATCGAGACTGGAAGACGAGGGGGTTGATTTTTTTGATAAACCAATCAGGGAGAAACAAAGAGCTGGCCCTGCTTGTCCTTTTGGATATGGTAGCAGAAACATCGGCTTCAATGGTGATTCTGGTGAACTTGAGTATCTTCTTCTTCATGCAAATCCTACCTCCATTGCTGAAAGATCCAAAACTATCTCAAATGATCCTTTAAAATTCAGGTGCTTTTTCTTTCATTTCATCTTTGTCATCCTCATACAATTTCTTTTCTTTTCTTCTCTTCTCTTCTTCTCAGATTGATATCTTCATTCATTTCCCTTGCATTGCACAGATATATATTTGGAAATATGCATATGGATAAATTATACTAGCAAGTTTAATCAACGAGATTTTTGTTTTGGTATGTTGTTTCTTAACTGATAAACAGGCTACCGGGGTTTATGCTAAGTTTGTCGCATGTTTCATTTGATGGTTGTCTATAAGTAGTTTAATGCTCATTACGCTGAACTTGCAAGAACTTCACATTCTTGGCCGATGAGAAGGTGGCTGACTTCTTTTATCCGAAAAAAAAAAAAAAAGGAGAGAGAGAGAGAATTAAATAAAACGGAAATCATATATAGTTCAAAATCAAGTTGCTTTTATATTTTACTAAATTCAATGGTTTACTTTATAATTTTTTATTATTGCTGTCATTGTTCTGATTTCGCGGATTCCGGTTCATCGTATTAAAAAAAGAATGATTTAATTCTCCTCTTTGTTAAAAAATTCTGGCCCTTAAAATTAGTTGGACGCCACTCTTTCATGGGCTCCATTTGGTTCAATTTGATCGTCAAGGGGACAAGGAGGCTAATTCTCTTTTATTTAGTTTATTTATTTATTGAAAAACATTTTGAAATTTGAAGCTAAAAAAAGATGCTTAGTTGGTTATGAATTGAGTGAAGCGTCACACGTGCAATTCCAATCAAGAGATAAATTTATATATATATAGATCACCTCTGCTTTCAACTGAGTTTTAATCTTTAAATTAAAATAACGAGCTTTGCTATTCATGTAACATCAAACAATTTGTTTGCTACATGGGATGCTTCTTAATAAGGATTTTCGACCCAACAGAAGGCAGCATGATCAGTAGTCAATCAAATTTAGTTCAATATATATCTCTTTCGCTTTGTTCTCATGCATTATTTATTGAAAAATCCTTTTTTTTTTATTTTTTATTTCTAATTGTGGCGTAGCTACATTGTCATTCAGTATACGCTGCTTGCTCAAAATGTGCATTATAATCTTTTTGACCATGTTTATATTAAAAGAACACAGCTGCCAAATAATGATCACGGTCTCTGAATTCCTGAACTGTATAGCATAGTATTGTAATTGAGCTGTATATGGTTGTAAAATGTGAATTGGAGCGCCGCGTAGAGGTGATAGCCTTTACTTTTCCTGGCAGTCTGACCCCAAACAGTAACATACATATCATTGCTTGCTTGAAATAAAATATGTGTATGGCTCCTGCTACTGTAATTAGTTGTATTTTTATGATTACGGTGATATAGTCATAAAGAAATCATTAACTCTTATCATCAAATCGTGAATAAATTCAAAGCCATCAAAAGTGGATGGCAGGACGCCTTTTATGTGTCTGTAATAGAATCTGGGATGCAGTATAGGTTACCCTTTTTTGCCATTTAAAGCAAAAGATTATTAGTAGTGGAAATCTGAAAATAGTATGCCTCTACTTTTTTTGCCCTTGATGAGTAGGGTTGTACTTAAAAGGCCTTCGATTATTATGTTGTGCAGTCGTGCTGCGAATGATTACGTACAAGCGGTTGGGGGCTTAACGTGTGAGATTCTTGAGCTAGCGGCCGAGGGATTGGGGGTCCGAGACAAGTTCGTATTCAGCAGACTCATCAGAGACGTTCAAAGTGATTCAATACTTCGGCTGAATCACTATCCACCTGTCAAGGATTGGGACCCATACAACAGTCGCGTAGGATTTGGCGAGCACTCTGACCCTCAGATCTTGACCGTATTAAGATCCAACAATGTAGGTGGCTTCCAAATCTGTTTGAATGATGGACTTTGGGTCCCAGTTCCCCCGGATCCCACCGATTTCCACGTCCTTGTTGGTGATGCCTTACAGGTCAGCAACCATCATGATTCATAATCATCATTTTCTTACATTATTTTATACACCCGAATAAAAATTGATTAATATATTTCAATTATAAATTTGTAATTAACTTTTCTAATGCTGGGGAATTAAAGGTTTTGACGAATGGGAGATTTAGAAGCGTGAGGCACAGAGCGATCACAAATTCACTGAATTCAAGAATGTCGATGGTGTACTTTGGGGCACCACCACTTGATGCATGGATCACTTCTTTGCCAGAAATGGTGTCGCTTCAGAGGCCAAGTCTGTATAAGCCGTTCACTTGGGGCGAATACAAGAAGGCTGTGTACTCTCTGCGATTGGGAGACAGCCGTCTTGACCTCTTCAAGATTCGGCCCGGCGACAAAACGGGGTTGTGACGGCCTACATATAGCTGTATTATTTATTACTTGTAGAGGCTAGTCGAGGGTTGGTAATTATATTGTAACTCAATTGGCTGTCCTTTATTTTTATTACTATTTTAATTTAGTTGAACGAACCCTAGTATTTATATATAATTGTCTTTCACTTGTCATATATAATGTAAGGAAGAGGTTTATAAAAGTTCTATAGATTTTAATATATAAAATCTTTCTAGCGCTATAAACCGATGATCCTACAATTTTTTTTTTTTTGGGTATGTGGAATAATTTCTTGACGGATACGCTTAGTACGTAGTTTAGCTTAGAGCACTGAAAGTAGATAAGTTTTTGAACTTGTTTGTCCGATTAATATATAATTTTGGTACATAATCAATGCTCGTCGTGAATGGTGATGCATCTTCAAAGAGTAATTGTTTTTTCGATCACTGACTTAAGCATGGAGTGAAATTAACAAAAAACTCCCATTTACAACTCATTTCAATGTATCTTTAATTTACTGTGCGAACAAGTAAGACCTTCGTCTATTGTTCTGACCTCAAGTGAAAATTGGGAGAATACATGTATGATTTTGTATGATTAATTATTCTAGTTAGTTGACAGTGTGATCCAAATTGCAGTATGATTTTGTATCCACCACTACATTTGTACTCAAGTAAAAAGCATACTGCACCACGCCAAGGGTTTTGGCATTCTGAGGTGCGAAAAATGCTGACATCCACATAAAAGGAGGTCTATACATGTGTATATATATAGAGAGAGAGAAATTAAGTCACTCTTCTTTGGTGTTTGAGTTAAATAATAATCTAAACCTCTTATGTTTTAAAACTTATCCAAAATTCTTAAAATTTTAGTCAAATCTCATTTGATTTATCATCTTACTATTCTATCCTTGGTGGCCTTGAAACTTAAATATTCATAAATTATTGAGTTCAACCGTTATGTTGCTATATTGGTATTAGCTAGGCTTTTTCAGATATAATTAGGTATACCTAGGAAACTTACATGATACCAAATGTCACCGATCTTGCGCTTATCTTCGAACTGGTGTTGTGTCACAATCATTTGACCCAATTATGCTTACAAACTCAGGTCCAATGAAGCGGACACCTCCATTTAAATAATTATGCATATACATACATGCCTATGAGCAATTTTTTTATTTTTTAAGGCAAAATATACATATACACATTTATGTCTTTGCACAAAAGCAGTTGTATACATTCCTAATGGAAAAACTAAGAGGAAGGGCATCAATTATCCAAATATACAGAAACGCGTACATATTTAGATATCCCTAAATGATCAAATTTTTCAAACCACTTAGAGGCAATGTATGTGCATATACGTCTTTGCACGAAAGCATTTTTACATTACAAATGCATCGGTTATCAATTTTATCATGAATAGTCATGATGTGCCTAATTTTGGTCTCTCACCAACAATGATGAATAATATTCAAAGTCGTGGTAGTTCGATCAACCATATGGTGGCTGGCTTGTAAAAACACATTTTCTAGGTTCATAAATGATAATGACTCGAAAACAAGTTCCATGCCATATTAAGATACTTACTTATTTAGGTGGATTTCCCTTAATTGCATTATTTGGTGCGTAGTCCTAATTGTCTTTTTGACTAATTAATTATCTCGATGATAAGCCATTAAATGAAGAAATATTTGCAGTCTCTCACATGAAAATGATTTCCACAAAACCCCACACGTCACATCATGATGCCAACTACTGATTCTAAAAACATCCTGCTTCATGTAATATATATATATAATGTTATAATAAATTCATGGATGTATCAATCCGTCGTTGACAAGAGCTAAATAGAAGAAATAAGTGTTTTAATGAAAAAAATTTGATATGGCGTATTTGGGCGTGTGCTTAGCTGCCCAGCGGATGTGTTATGGTTCTGTAATCGTTTGAGATTGTGAGAAATAATGGAGTAAAAGTTGGTACATAGTGGGTGAAATTTATGAACTCCAATAAATACACACATGGTGCAACGCATTAATTTCGCCTGATCATTGTTAATTGTTAATTTAAGCTTTAAATTAACTATATATTTATCCTCAAGATTTAATAGAATGATTTTCAAGCAGCAGTTTCATTTAAATGGCTTCTCAATTTCAAATCCTTGGGCGGCCTCTACTTTCGAAAATAATAGTAATAATAATAAAAACAAAACGTTAAAGTATACATTACGGATCCATCTATATCTTTCTTTAATTTCAAAAGCAAGAATCTTTCTCTTTCGTTGATGAGATATAAATAATATAAGGTTGTACAACCATCATTGACTCGTATGAAAGGGTAATTGGATCGCCAACTTATATTAACTTACAAGACGAGGATTGCATGAGAATTTCACGTCTCACTATGTGTGTATATATATATATAGAGAGAGAGAGAGAGAAAAAAAAAAGAACTTTGTTGCATGAAGAAGCAGCTACTTTTGTGTCTAAGCCAGTAAAGCTTGGCCGCCCATACAATTAATTGAAAACACGGGCTGATGCGTCGTGCTGTGTTCTTCATTTAACTTGTAGAATAAATGGCTTCTTTGCTGTTGCTATTTGAAGCGCTAATAATGGGACGCCGGCATTGCAATCTTTTGGTGACGACTGAGGGCGAGGGAGCCCAGGAGACAAAGGCCGCCACCAATCGTGATGTTGGAGAAGACCGGAAAGCTCTTCCCGTTTGCAGTGCCTTCTTAGGAGTCGACGACGGTGTCCAGATCTGGAGAACTGCAGAAGGTTACATATGGCCTTCATTAAAAACCATTCTGTTCTGACTAGCTAGTACCGTCGTATCCATCCAAATTTAATTTCTATAATTAAATCATATGCATATACATACATGTGGTACTAGTCTGTCAAATGCTTTGATGTATTTATGTTAATAGGATCCAACCTTTGAGATCAAGTAAATCTCATACAGTTTGAAGCTCCCTGCGAATACTTGCTGATTTTATGTGTACTCACTTTGTCCGTATATATTTATATGTAGAATACATTATGATTAAGAAGAATTCACTTCTTTCGCCATTTCATTAATTCAAATAGGAAATTATGATACAGAAACACTCATCACATCTTATTTGATCTTCAGGGTTTATGACAAATTAATTAATTACATAAATAATTAAGTAAGAGACTGGGCACATGATAATTAATATAATCAATGGAAATAATTTCGACGGCGGCCTTGGATTTACAAAATCAATTCCTCAAGGGCCAATAAGCCAAGTATTCCCATCAATGTAGTAAGTCCCTATAAACGGCTTGGCCTCTTCATCGCTGAGAATTCGAGCCCACGGCACTCTTCCAGTCAAGTTGGCTCCTGGTCCACTGCACTTGTACTCTCCGTAAAACACTCTACTGCACGACAATATGAATATTATTAAGTAAATTTATATATGGTTGGCATTCGGTTTAATTGTTTCTTTCAGTCAGTATGTGTATGAATTCATTCGGTACAACTCACGTATCGCGTTTTTGGTCACCCCAATCACTCCAGCCTTGAGGAAGAACAATTTTATCCATGAATGTGAAGGAGAACACGACCCTCGAGTAATCACCCCAGGCTCTGCCAAGATAAACAAGGCCGCTTCCGGTCACCACGTTATTTTTGAAAGAAAACCCACTTTCAATCGAGGAACTGGAACGCTTTTGCGCTGTGAGAGAGGCCTTTTTCTTCGCTATGGAATTCAAATAGCAATTCTGTACGCACAATAATGTTAGTCGGTCGGCAGTCGCTCGAGTGATAAAATAGTACTTTAACATAACCGGGTTCAATCAATCTCATTCTGGACGCCTTCTCACATGGGTCGTTTTATAATTAAGCCATTTAAGGTCTATATATTCTCATATGGGCCGTTTTATAATTAAGCCCATTTAAGGTCTATGCTATCAGGTTGGTTTTTGTTTAACTCATCTGCTGCGATCAACACCCCTCTAAAGTTCTTAATGAAACGTTCTTTTCTTTTCTTTATATATATATATATATATACTTTTCGATAATGAAAATACATAAATAGCCAAAAGGTAAAATTAATTCTTTTTTCTTTTCTTTTTAATCGAAAGAAATTCAATTAAACACTTATACAACTTACATTTTTAACATTTAATTATTTGCTTCTCTGAATTTATAATCTTCTTTTATTACTACGTATATGGTTAGCAGAGTTCTTATAGAGACAAAAACTTATTTGAAAGAAAACGCGATGGAGTTTAACTTAACAAGAATGAATTAGTTGTAATTTACTTTTTATTGAATCATTTGTCTATGAATTAGTATAAAAAGGGTGCAACGTTAGGAGCTGCACTCTTAATTTGTGTTTAAACTCACCTCATAGAGCGACCTGCCGTAGCCGAAAATGAAGTCAACGGATCCTTGGATGAAGCAATTGTTGAAGTAGTGAAGGCCCTTGTGATCATAAAGCGTGTCTTGAGCACCGTAAAAACTGCAGTTGTAAAATGCAGCCTTAGTCCCTGAAATACGAAGTGCAACGGCTTGTTCGCCCATCGATCCAACCTCATGTGGAGCCGTGTTCTGCAATTAATATTACAAATATGTATATATACGTGTATATGCACTACCACCACCCCCATTTCTTTTTTCTTAAGAAAATGGGTACTGCTTACAGAAGTCAATTACGAAAATTTTCACGATTAACCAAAAACTTATGTTTGCTCATGTTGTTACAGATAAATATTATATACATGTGTGAGTGTGTTGTTTTGTTTTAGAAAAACGCGAGCACATGTGCGTGCGGTGTTGTTTTGATTCCCCCGAGTTTACAACAGACAGGGTGGTTTTGTTTGGAGCTTCGTAATGGCAGCGGAATCTTATACGTCTGGTCCTGTCATGCACACGTATAAGGGGACCTCTTTGGGCAAGGAAATAAACCAAGACAGGGCAGTCGTTTTTCTAACTTAATTGCAAGCCTGAATATTACCCAAAACATTGAAAGCTGCCAGAGAACTTTTCGTACGAGTTTTGAAATAGTTAGCAAGGTTCGGAAATGCGGGTAATTTTACCCAGACAATGTGGGTTAGCAACTAGCCTTTAGTCTCGGCGATATAACATAATTTAACAAGTTATAGGTTTACCTCAAACTTTATGTTGACGGCGACAAAATAGTTGGCATCCACAGCTACAGTTGCACTTTGAAATGTCTTCAATGGCTTCCCATCGCTTCCAGCAACCGATGCAGTATCATTCCCAGTAATGGTTGGAGGGTCACCGGAATTCCCTAAGAATGTAACAAACGGCAACGTTTTTGGGATGCTAACTTTTTCCCTATAAAAATCCGCAATGCAGAAAGCTTGATTAGTTAATTATAAGCACTACTTAATATAATACATGCAATACATACGTCAGCTAACATATCTGTATACCTATAAACACCCGGTTTGATCTCCAGTATGATTCTCCTGGTGTTGTACGGTGGAATGCTGTTGATTGCTTCCCTGACGGTCTTAAAATCTCCAGTCCCATTTTGACAAACACTTATTCTCACTTTGTTCATTTCGGCCTTCCACAGTTTGTCATCCAGAACTCTGCCACCAGCTCCAGGAACTTGTTGGCTGATTGACTCCGCTTGCCACGGAGCCTTCTTTCGATGATTTTGGACGTTCCACGAGACCCATTTGTTGAAATCAGTTTCTTTATCTACATTCCACAACGAACAACATTTGAGACTAAAATTTGACAAAGAAACAAGGAAGAGAATGAATCGAAAATAGGATTTTGAAGCCATGAGAACTCCATGTGGTGGAGGTCTCAATATATAATAATATGCCAATCCAAATGTGAAGATTCCAGCATTGGACGGGACCTACGAGAACGACATTAATCACCAGCGTATTGACTACAATGCCCTTAATTTGCCCTCAAACTCTCCAGGATTCCCTAGTTCTTCACTCACATTAATGAATAATGAACTGATTTGTTGGACATAAAAACTACGTTTCTTTGAGCTGCCGATTAATTATTTTAACGATCTCTCCAACCTTAGATAAAATGTAACAGTGAAAATAAGTCTATCGCCATACCTTCTGTTAAAAAAATAAGAAAATGACTCTGTGTCCAAATCATAGAAGAAACAAGGATTAAAATATCATTTTCAGCTTTGCCCATTAGTACGTCTTTTAAATTAAAAACAAAAATTATCAAGAAAATTACCCAATTCACAAGGGCATTTGAGGTACTGGATTATTTGTCATTCTGATCAGGGACCCTCAGACCGTAACTAAGAATTTGTTTAAGGGCACTTGCGGTCGTAGGCGCTTGAACCCAATCTTCACAAATGATATGATGGTGGGGAAGAGAAGATAATGTGGACAGTACATAGCTGTACTCCAATTTCCAACGGGCATAGTATACATTCTAGATCACTAGGCATTTTATACCTCAACTGAGTGGAATGTACCTGACGATCTAATTTATATAATGGTGTCCAGAAATTCGCCACACAATCAACATATCCATCGTGCGCCCTTAAAGTAACATTCCATATGGGTGGGGACTAGCTCGGGGCTAAATGTATGTCAGACCTGCAAGTTTAGTGTTCCTCCATTGCCTCGTTATAAATATCTGATATAAACCAATCCACGTCTCCACATAGTAACCAATTCTTTAGTTTGTGTTTGAGGCGAGAATTTCACTAAGTTTAAGTGTCACAAGGATCGGCTCTATCTTAATAGAAATAAAATTGAACTTAATTGAAAATTCAACTTATTTTGTTGCGTGATCTGGAGAGTAAAATCCAAAAGCATAATTAGACATTGATAAAACCTACGAAAATTTTTGTTGCAACATTTACTATGACTGTTGCTTTGTTGAAAAGTTGATTTAGGCATAAACGATAATTTGTTATGAAGAGTAATGTGGAAGTGGAGTACAATAATGACCAATGGAGAACTGGTGACTTAATATTAATATTCTAAGGTTGTTATAGTTTAGAAAGTACAAATAGGAAAAATGTGAGAAAACGGAATGTTTTTAAAAAATCATTATGGAAATATGTTTGGCAACTATTTTAGGAAATGTTTATTGAAATCAATTTGAAAATATTTCTTAAAATGAATCTGAAAATGTTTTAGATGCGAGCCCCCTTATCTTGCATTTATTTTGATGCATGTTTTTATTTAATCTTATATATGTTTTGTTCATGCATTAAATTTGTAAATTCATTTCAAGCATGATTGCATTTAATCTTATACATGCTTTGTCCATACGTTAAATTTACAAATTCGTTTCAAGCATGTTTGCATTTAATCTTATACATGCTTTATCCACGCATTAAATTTACGAGTTCGTTTCCAGCATGCTTTGCATTTATCCTTATGCATATTAAGTATCTTATGAGTTGGACTAGAGCTTTGGGCGATGATATCAATTTTTAGGTAGTCACAGTTTGTATCCTGTGGGTTTGGGGAATTACTTTGCTTTAATTTGGTGTTTAATACCTAATATTGGTATGGCTTCACTTTAGTTAGTATGTACGTTTAGCACAAATTCGTTATAGGTTGATTTATTTAACAACTTTTCTTATAAGTGTTGGAGTCGAAGGGTAATTGAGTGTGTAAAAGTATTTTTAAAATAGTTTATTCGAAGAGTAGTATTAACTTTTATGTTCAAGGTTGTCGAATAAAAAGAAGAGAAATTTTATTTATTGACGACTGACAGATAAGATAATTTTTAATTAATTTGATTCTAATAATTTACTAATTCGTACTCACAATTAAATAATAAATCTACAAACTGGTAATTTCAACAGTGAATTATATATACAATTGATTTGTGTATATTACAACCCTCATCTCATAGCATGCAAGTAGAGCATGCAAAAAAATGACATTTTTAAGAGAAAAAGATTAATTAAGTAAATTGCATTAATTAATAATTAAATGGTAAACAAGTCAACTCTGTTACCTCTCAGTCAGATGGGATACTTCATTTTGCTGTTGAGTGGAGAAAAGAACAATACTCTTAGTCGACATAATGCAAACGTAAGCAATGACAACATTAATTCTATATAAATTATTTAGCTAGTAATTATAAAGTCTTCCACTTGTTCATCCGCAGAACCATCCCACCAAAGAAACAATTAAACAAATAAACAATTGACCATCAATTACTTCTCGAAGACTAGCTACGACGTCTCATGGGCGTAAGCTTATTTAAACACAAATTAGCAAAAGCCTTCAAAGAGTCAACCAAAGACCTATGGCGGCTAATGCTACTTGGATTAAAATTCTCTCTTGATATGAATTTTACTGAAGTTTTAGTGATATTATGTTATGTGTCAAGTATCAGTATATAGATAGAATATTGATAAATTTATTTTTTAATTTTTTAAAATTTACTTACCCTCAGCAGAAGTTTAGAGAGGAGAGAATTTTAATCTTGAATTTTTTTTCTTTTTTTTCTCCTGTACCCTTCTCGCACTAACTGTCAAGTGTTACTGTACTTTTTTACCCGGTACGTTTTCAAGAAATTAAATTGATTTTTCCCCCGATCATTGATTTGATTTTGAAATAAACTCATATATCTGGAATGACTAACAAATCAAATGCATGCGGGTTAAATAATGAACGATTGCTCGTTAGACTTTAAAAGTGAAAGAGTTAATAATTTCAAGGGTTGCGGCGGTTAGTGCTTCGGTCGAGGAAATTAACAATTGAATCTCATTAAACATGTGCAGCTGCCGGCGACTATTTCGATGTCAATGCCTACATCATGTTTATGTTTCTGGGTTCAGAAAATTATTATCTTCTTTTTTCTTTCTCACATAGGTCTGTTTCTTCTGAAGAATATTGCCAATCAAATAATATTCATGTGCATACGAATGAGTTATGAGTGCCTGCAACTACATGTGCCATCTAATGAATTTATGACTATAGAAAAATGTGGCTACCGTTTAAGAACAAATCAGAATTCCAATTTCAAAATAATGCAATGAGCAAGTTTTGTACATTAATCTTGAAATTAAGCAATACAAGCAATTGAATTAATTGATTGTGTCTCTGGCAAAAGATTCCAGACATGTACGAATAGTTTGAGGTTCACAAACACAAATGAGCTCAGATAATCTTTTTAAATTTTAAGAGCCAGCATCTTGTTGTGATTGAAGATTTCATCCCAACGGTGTCGTTTAGAAGACACTATATGCAACTGTGGCACCCGTTTTATATTGTACATTATTTACTAAATATCTGTACACCAGAGTTGTCAATTTGCCAGCAAAATTATAATATCTGATAAAAATTCGAAAATTTTTCAATAACTTGATGCGTCACGTAAGCACATCGAGTCATCTTCTGAAATCTGAACTGCTACACTTTATCATCATAAAGCTGCTGTTGCAAGAACCAGATATTCTCCTCATTCCACAAGATTTCCAGTGAGTCCCCGCCACCTAACCAATTGTTGGTCTGTAACTGTTGCTCAAGTCCTTGCACATCCGAACCCGGATTAGACCAGTCCCACGACTCACAAACATTATCCGACCCGTTTTGTGAATAATTTGATCCAGAATGCAGGTTGTACGAGTCGTTCAAGCCCGAGTCGGGAGAAACTTGGGCAGCCGGTACATCGGGCATGAAACTGGGGTCGGGCGCTGAATCGGTAACTTGACTCGTGGCAAAGTCTGCATGACTAGTAGTCGTACTGTTGTCGGTACACGTGGTGTTGGATGAAGTGTGTTGGCCCGAGGTATTTGAATCGGATTGAGCCTGGATCCGCTCAAGTAAACGGGGCACCCAAACGTAACGCATGGCATCTCTGAACCGTTTGCTGTTAACGTCACATTTGAGTTGCTTTGCGTGCTTCTGAACCCTCGTTCTCCAGTAATTCTTGATCTCATTGTCCGTTCGTCCGGGCAAGTACTGTGCTATTTTTGACCACCTACAGTGTTTTCAGTCGCCGATTAATTAGAAATTAGTTTTTTTTTTTTTTTCTTTTAAAGACAATTAGCCGGCCGCAAGTAGGGAAATTAATTACAAATAAAGATGCACCTGTTGCCCCATCGAGAATGGAGTTCGAGAATCATCAGCTGCTCTTGAAGAGTGATGTTTCCTCGTCGAACATCGGGCCGCAGGTAATTCAACCACCTCAATCTGCAGCTTTTTCCCGTTCTGTTTAACCCTGCGCACGCACACCAAATTCACAGTACGTAATATTAGAAACTCTCCGGCTCGTTATTTGTGTAGAGGATGGGGTAAGTAATTGGTACTAATCATGTAATTAATATCACATCGCTACCTGCAGAGCCGGCGACGGTGTTCCAGCGACCTTCACCGTGAATGGCGACGTAATTCATAAGCAAAGAGTCTTCTTCAACGGTCCAGGGACCTTTTCTTACGCCAAGTATTCCTTCTTCACTCCGTTGATGATGATGATTTGCAGAGCTAAAACCTCCCGCGTGTGCGTCCATCGATCTTTAGTTTTATTGAATATCGAACACGAGGGTTTTAGAATTTAGAGAAAGTAAACAGAGAGGAGAGATCAGAGATGAGATGACTAATTAATTAATTAATTAATACATTTGACAGAGAGAATGTTGGGAATTTGGATGAGCTAGCTCGTGGATGAGATTAGATAACAAAGGGAGAGATTATATACAAATATAGATATACAGTATAGGGAGGCTACGACCGGGCGGAATTAATTAGAATTTGGACTTTTTTTGGACTGACTGACCATTTAATATAATAATTTAATAAATAAGAAAAACGAAAATTTCTTGCGTGAATGAACGCGCCATACTTATTTAATTATTAATCACTAGTTGTAGCTTAGATAAATTAGGGGCAACCTATTTTTTTAACGAGAATTTGTGGATTTTTCTATTTGGCGTTTGACCCGTTGACTCCCCATGAGTTGTATCAAGACCGAATCAAGTTTCCTGTGGAAATTATACAAAGTTAATTTCCGCAGACGAGTTGGGTTTTTTTAAAATATTTCTTTTTTCTTTTTTCGTAACATATTTTAATGAGTCTCGCAATGTTTTAGACCATGTGAAATACGATGACACAGCGACCATGGTTTCAGATTTTAGATGTGACGACCGACCACTAACTCTAAAGTCTCCCATAAATCTCGTTGATTTTCATATTTTCTTTTTCTTTTTATTCGGTATTCACATGTACAAGTAACACAACAAATACAAGTGATATTTTTTTAAATTTTTTACTTGTTATCTTTGAAAAAGGGATGAAGTTCGTCCAAATTAATGTTTAATCTCATATCTCCTCGTGATTCAAACTCCGGTAACTAATTAAGTAAACTTACTTAAAAATCATTCGACCAAATCTTTGTAGTCAACATATTTTTTATATTAATGATTAATAATTAATACATAACATAATTTATTTAAGGGTAAAGTTTAATTTATTCCCTAATTAAAATGAGAAACTTCAGTTCACCCCTAGAAAATATGAAAGCTTTTTAATTTGCCCCAAAATGCTGTTGTGTTTTAGCAGCCAAAGGAACAAAATTGTATTTTTCCATTTTCATTAACAGTCAATTAGCTCATTAAAAGTCAAAGCTTCATCATATTATATAGGCTAATTTCAATAAGCCCCAAATGTTTTAATAATTTCAGTACACCCAAAATATTTCATAAATTTTACTTTGACCAAGAAAAATTCCATTTTTTTAACGAGAAAGATATTGTCTAAATTTCTGAAGAATTTATTTCATTATACAGTCGCGAAAAATCTCGGTCGTCATTTACAAAGGAGTTAGGTGAGCGAAGAGACAGTAAGAATTTTAGAGCATGAATTGGGAAGTCAAGCAGTTAACAAATTGGATTGAGACTTGTGTAAACTGCGTTCAAAGTTCAATTGACAAAATCGAAATTGAAGCAAATATTTTGCCGCAATATTCTGCTCTTGACGTGCTCACAGAAAAATTAAAAAAAAAAAATCAGAAATTCGATTTGGAAAAATTATTCATACTGTGTACTTAAACAATAAGTGCGGACGGTTGGTGTCGTTAAAGAATTAAACCAAAGACAAATTTATGTCCAATTGGAGTCAAAAGTTAACAGTTTGGAGGGGGCGGTGGGGGGGGAACCAATTTTGTTCGGCAAATCAAAAAATAACTAAAATATATATCTGGTTAAACCGTTTACGAAAATGATTTTTGAAGACAATCTTAAAATGGAATTGTACATTCGAGAATCGAGGACAAATCACAAATTGACGCTCCTTTGAGCTCGTTAGGTGAAACCGTATGGCGAGTCGTCAAAAATCTTTATTTAATTTCGAATTCGAACATTGTTAATGCAAACGTGTTGAGCCTTGACATTACTAAAACGACCGAAACATGCGTTTTATCACCAAACTGTAGTTGAAGTTCTCTGAAAATGTTGATTAATTCGGCTTTATTTTGATTATGCGCCCCATGTTATTTTGAAAAAGCTTCAGCTGCCAGCGACTTTGGATGCATCGATCTATCAAATCCTGAAGTGTTACTGTCACCGAGTGGAGGGGTTCGACGTCTCATCTCGTGACACAAATCTACCGCTTCAACAGTCTCGCTCTAGCTTTACAAGGCCTATCCACAGAACCCTGCTTTTTTTTTTTTTTATTTAAATTCTTATGCATCTGCTTAAAAGAGATTCTCATTCTAATAAAATTCTTCTTCACCTAAAGTTACTTAACTTTTTCTTAAATGTATATAAAAATGCACAGGCCAGTCAAAAATAAGTCTCATAAAGAATTGTTCTTCATAATTTGTAGTTCTTGACTGCTCAAAGGGAGGCCCGACGGATGAAAAGCCAGTAATCCCACAAGCAAGCACTGATTCCTAATTGATTTCTTTCACACTTATCCAACATCTTTCTTTCTTTAACTTTGAAGAATTATTTTATAAGATAATATTTCATTACTTTTATACGTATGCGTGTGTGTACACGCGCACGCGCATAATTTTCTAATGCATTGCACTATTTTTTAGCGGAATTAGTTGTACTTCTGGCACATTGAATAACAAGTTTTTATTATATGAATTACACACATTCTACGAATACATAAGTGCATGATAATAAAGATTAAAGAGTAAATTCGTTCTACTATATATGAGAGAATATTATTATTTAACCTCATATAATGGAAGACGACGAAAATTTTTCTAAGATGCATAAGAATTTACCGGACAACTTGGGAATCAATGGGAATAAATACAAATTAAATTAAAGAAGCCACTCAAGTAAAAGTTCAAAGACTTGTAAGGGTGCTTTACGCGTTCATGAAGTTAAATGGTTCCGATGAAGTACCTCACAAGAGATTGAGAGAATGAGCCACACTACTCAATAGAGAAGTGCTATAGAGGTCCTCTTCCCCACAAAATGTCGACATGAATGATGCTGTCAAGCTAAAGATAATATTGCACAAAACTTTTATACTATTTTAATTTCGAATCATTTTGCTTATATTACATGCTCATTACATAAACTCTAGTTAACTAATTAAGGCATAAATTAGGCTCCATATTCTACCAAACTACACCCAAATTGCATCTTTTTATTTACTTTGGACTTTCAATCTCATTATGTAAATAAGCAATCACGCGAGTTTTTAAGCTCATACTGTAATCCTAGCTTCTTGGGGATCGTTAATTTGTTGATGACATGGAGACAACATCGTTAAGATTGTTCTGATATGCTTCATAAAAAATGGAATCTTCCAATTGGTAGACCTTTTGGCTATTGACCATATCTTTGAACAAGATACACATATATAATAATGAGGATATTATTATTTTAATAAAACAAGAATACCACCAACAGATAAAAAGATACAACTTTTAATGTATTCAAATTTATATTTTTTAAATATTTTAGTATTCATCTTCATTTTATTTCCTTCACTAAAGAAGGACTATACATATAAAAATATTGTGGTTTTTAATGAAAATTTTTATAAATTATTAAAATAAATAATAAATTAAAAGAAAAATACATACTCTAATATATTATATGACAAAACATATTATATTAAAATGTTTATTTTATTTATTTTTTAATTTATCACTTATTTTAATAATTCAAAGAATTTTTTATTAGATAATGATTATATACGTGTACCTGTGTGTGTGTGCGCGCACGTGAACTAAAGAATTCCAACAGTGCATTCGTTCCTTTTTTGTTTACTAGCAAAAGATTCGAGTCTTTGGAGTACTTTTCGAAACTTGCTCCTTACACATTACTTCTCATGCACCCCAGCTAAGCCAATATGTCGATACATACCGCCTATATGGATCACCAACTTCTCGAGCTAATAGCTTTTCTAGCTTTCGTCGCTTTGATCTCATGATCGTGGGGACTCGGATTTCGCACATAAAGATTGGTGAAGAAACTCTTGCCTGCATGTCTTTTATTCTGCAATAAAGTGATGAAGAGAACCAATCAGAGCCGGCATTAATCCCGCAGCAGCCCATTACATTCCACCGTTAGTTAAATTTCACATATCATTCTCCTCATAAAATTAATAGAGACATCAAAGCTAGCAAATGTCCTTTTTTGTTCGCCTAAGTAATTTTGTTATGTACTTTGCTGATGAAAGGGGAATCCAATCAAGGGAAAGCCAACGATATTCCATCGTTGACCCATCAAGTTATCGTGTCATTCTCTGCAAAAAATACTTTTAACATCGACAATTGTTATCAGGAGCTGTAGCACGCCGGTGATACGTGTCTGGTTATTATGCTGCTTAGTGGAATATATATGAATTCGACACGTACGTGCCTAGCTAGTTCTGGGAAGGGATCGATGCTATTTGCTCTGAAAAGCCAATTCAATAGGCCATTGAAATTGGATGGTAATCCATTGAGATTGGTTAGCGAAGGGGCTGGGGTATACTGCTTTTGGTTATAGTTAACGCCTAACCAATTGGTCAAATGGGTTGAAGAAGAACAGCAGATTAACCCAAAGAGATAAGATCTCAACAGTTACCAAATCTTTTTGCTCGATCTCCCAAAATTGCACTTTCTTGTGGCAAATTTGGCCGTTTGTTGCTGACCAACTCAATTGAGCATGGAAAATGCAACTTTCACAAAAAAATTGGTGATATGACGATTAAATTACGTCTTAATTAAAAATAATTTCTCCTCATATTAAAGATGAGAAGACGCTTTATTTTAAAAATTAATATATATAAGGATCTCTTAAGTTATAGCAGCTGTAACTTACAGTTGCTGTAAAATGGAATGAACAGCAACTTAAGAAAATCTATGTATATAATGCTGCTCTGAACTCTCATGTACATTGACGTAAAAAAAAAAATAAAAAAACACAAAAATCAAACAACCATGTAGCTTAGACTTTATTTTATAAAAAATTAAATTACATTTTCATCACATATGTACAATTTATATGCCAAGTATGGAGGGGGTAAAACCAATCTTTTTATATCAAATATTTAATATTTCATGTAGAAATTTTAATTTTTTTTTAAAGCCTGTTGGTACCGTAGTCTCCTCAAGGCTCATAAAGACTCTGACTCTGGTGTACGTATGTAACTATTTCTTTGTCAATAAATTAATAAAGTGGCAATGAATTGTGCACTGAAGACTAATCTCTTGATTTTCAAATAGCCTTATTTGGCTTCCCATCCTAATTCTAATTCTTCGGTGCTTTAGGAGGGGAAAAAATAGAGGCTGCAATGAGTTGTTTAGAAGATAAAACGTATGAGGTAGAGAACGTGGATGGAATGAAAGAATTCTATATAATTTTTGTACAAATTTAAATCACGGGTTAAATTAAAGGGTGAACCAAGTTGCAATCCTATTACAATCAATTGGTTTATCAAAAGTCACGTTGAAGAATTGGGTCCCGCTCTGCAGCCCATCGCTTTAGATGACGAGACTGAGATGATGTCAGCGTCATTGACGAGGTAAACGGAATCGGGCCACATTGGACCTCAAAAAGTATAAAGATTAAAAGCTAATATTGTTAGCCACTGGGCTTTGGTTAGAATCGTATCTTTATAATTATAAAATTATAAGTTTGAGCTTCTATAATATATTATGAGGATTTAATTTTTTTTTAATTTAAGTAAATATAATTTTTTTTTAAAATATAAATAGAATAAATATTTCTTAAATATTAAAAAAAAATTATAATTTAAATAATAATAACGTATAATTAAAAAAAAAAACTAATATTACTTGAATAGGTTTTAAATACTTGAATTAATGGAGGTGTGTGAAAGCTCCCATCTGGAGGGAATAAAGCAATTTGTGTGTAACTTTGACTCAATGGCATTTCTTTTAGGATGCCCCCACCGTCGGAATTTGAATACCATACCCACGCCCCAGTTCGCTAACTTTGATTTCGTGTTGACTGTGTCACTGGATTAATTAAGGAATTACTTTAATTTAATTCTAGTTAAAGCTTCGCTATTAAAAGGGATAAATTAGTACAAAATTTCAATCCATAATTAAATTAATAAATATGAGATCAAATAAACAGAGAAGGGTATATAACAGAAGAGGAAAAGAAATGATACATTTCAAATTAATTTTACTATTTCATATTATGCTACGCAACAGGACATATTAAGGCGATTTTGTGTTGTATTATTACTGTGAAGCGTAATTACTCTACCTAAAATATTATTTTTTTTACCCAAACCTAATCTAATTAGGTGAAAAATGAAAACCAATGCCGCTCTTTGTTTCTTAATATGTTTCCAGAACTAACCAAGACCAATTTGATCTAATAATCTGTATCACTAAATAAAAATATCAAAACCCAATAAATTTTAAATGTATTGCACAAATAGTAATTGTTAATATATATATATATATATATAGTAGTGCTCCAGTCAGGGATTCCTGACTTTAATAAAGTCAGGAATCCGCTAAAAGACAAAAAAACAATGCATTGGAGTATGTATTTTTTTTGTTTTTTAGCAGATCTCTGACTTTATTAAAGTTAGAGATCCATGACTAGAACACTATTCTTATATATATATATATATATATATATATATATATATATATATATATATATATATATATAATGCATCTTGTGAATATCACATATCACATTTGTTGTTGATAATCCGAAAAACAAATAAGGGGCCTTTTGACATCCTCAAGTTCCTCATAAAACCTGCTTTTCATTAATAGCTTAAATAACTAAATATAAATTAATTAATTTATATATATGTTAAATGCATCTTATGAATATGACATTTGTTGTTGATAATCCGAAAAACAAATAAGGCATGAGTGGGCCTTTTGACATCCTCAAATTCCTCATACAGCCCGCTTTTCATTAATAGCTTAAATAACTAAATATAAATTAATTTATTTTTTATTTTAATACAATTTCAATCAAATACTTAAATAAATTATTATTTAAATAAATTTTTACATCCACTCAATTTATAATTTATATTTATATTTTAAATTAAGGAAAAAAGACACCCATACTTTTAAGGTTTGAAAAAATTATCATGTAAACTCCTAAATTTTCATTAAGGGACACTAATACCTGCTTTTAACTATAATACCCTTTATAGATAGTAAGTAAAAAAATCAACTTTAAATTTTTACTAACTACAAATATAATTTAAATAGTTTAATTTTTTTAGTAGAAAAATAATATAAGAATATTTTTAATATATAAAATAATTTTTATATTTATTTCGAAAATATATTTATATTTATTATAAAAAATTTAGATAAATATTTGTGTTAAATAGATTTTACAATTAATAAAATAGATCTCACATTTTAATAATATTATTTTATTTTATATAATATTAAAAATAATTTAGATTTTTTTATTTATATTAGTATTATGTTTCTATTTAATATAAAATTTTATTTAATATAATATAAGATTGTAAAGTATCAAAATATATTTTTAAATATTGCATTTGTTTTAAAATGTATATATTTTTACATTTATTTTAATATTATATTCTATTTATTATAAAACATTGGAGTCAAATTTGTTGGATTAATAGAGTAAAAGGATATTATAATCAAAATGGAGTCTTGATGTCCTTTATTTGAAACTTGGGGTTTACATTAACATTTTCCTAAGACTTGGGGATGGAAGTTTCCCGTTTCCTTAAATTAAATTGAAAAAAATATTTAAAAAAATTATAAGAGTTTAGATTTATAAAGATAGAAATTATATAATAAAAAGAAAATTATTGGAGATTTTAGGATTTTATATGTTTTATAAATAAAGAATTGAAAGAAATACTTTTTTAAAGTTTGAAATTTATGGGATGGTGGTTAATTTTAATATATGAGTTTGTATTTTTATTAATTAAGCTAGGATATTTTAGGAATTAAAATTTAGAAGGGGTGTTATTGGGATTTTGGAGGGTGTTAAAAGCTGCAATCATAAGCCATTTCCCTCGAGTCTTGGCGTAGGCAATCATTCCATTGGCCCAACAAGGGGCCCAATTTCATTTAGTTCTCTTTTAATTAACGAAGCCAGTCCCGACTACTTAAAAATAGTGGCGGTTCTCAGTTTTAGGATCACAAAGCCGGATAAAGTCTATTTCTGAAAAAAAGAAGAAAAAAAAAAGTTAAATCTTATCTATATATTATTATTAAAAAACATAAAAAATTTGAAAAGATCAGTAAAATTCAGATAATAAGACAATCATGTTTCTTACATTTATCGCATTTGTACAAGATAATTGTTTTTTTTTTTTTTTATTTAATGAAAAACAATGGCTATACTTTTAGCTAATAAATGTTGTTCGGAGCAACCGGATATTATTTCAAAACCCACTTTATTATTAAAAAAAGTTTTATTATAGAAAAAGGGAGGATGTTTAAACCCACAAATTACTCTCCAAACCCACTTTGTTATTAAAAATTTTATTACTTAATTATCCCTAGCCTAAATTACTGTTATAGACAAAAATAATTATATAAAATTTTGTCTATATCTTTTCTTAAATTATCCATTTTTTCTAATATTAATATAAAAAGGGTGAGGATATTTAAACTTACTAAATTACGCTCAAAAACCACTTTATCATTAAAAATTTTATTAATTAATTACCTGTAGCCTAAATTACTATTATAGACAAACAATAATTATATAAAATTATTCTATTTTTACTCTCTCTGTGAACCCACTGCAAAACTCAATCAAAGTATGCTTATTTTCTTCTTTTGTGGAGAGTGAACAAGCGTAGCAAAGTTTTGAAGTTCGTCCTCACTCCAAAGTTGAGCCTTTTCCAACTTTTATTTTTTGTTCTAGTAATTTGATTATACATTTTTTGATACTGAATATTATTAAATTTCATCTTCTCTTTTGATTCAAATCTCTTTAGAATTCTATTAATATCTAAAGAACAATCTCTTTATAATTTAATATGTTTCAGCTCTCTAAGTGGAACGGTGCAATTTGTTTCCATCAAAATTTCGAAGCATCTTAAAATTTTGAAAACCAATGATAACAAATTTAATTCCTGGTGTACTTTTAAATTTTTTTAATTTAAAAAAAAGAACTTCTCAGCTGTTAACAATAGCCAATTGTAGTGCATCGGGGCAAGTAAGAAGAAACAGAGGCTGTGATTAACAGATTATACATTTTCAATGTTCTGACTCTATCAGCCAAAAAGAAAACAAAAAAAATTGTTCGATTTTTTTCCCGTAAATAATGTTATACAGAGAATTTAGTTTAACAAAGGATGTATTAAGTATTTAGGTGAATTTGTAGAGTAGATATTAAAATTTTTAAGTTTGGTAATGGGCTTAAAAAGTAATTGAGTTGTACTAAAAAAAAAAAAAGTAATTGAGTTGAGAGAGTATTTTCGTGAGTTGGAATAGACCCACCTATAGAAAACAAACAGATCAGAGGAAAAAAAACGAGAGAAAAAAGACATAAAATGCCAAAAACAACTGATTGGGAGTGCAAGTGGTGGTGGACTGGTAACATATATACGTCAATCTATCATGCAAAAGAATCCAACTACGTGTGTGGAGCAGTGGATGCCCAGGATCAGGCTCAGGCAGAGCGCGAAGTTCTTCAAATGGACAGCCGCAGGACCAGAACCAGGACCACCGCTCGTACGCTATCAGACAATTGTTTTGCTCTCGCTAATTAAGTTTTTATCATCATCCCATCCCATCCCCTGCGGCCTTCAATGTTTAATTTGCATGATGCAGTATTCATTGTTGATTGACGTTTATATATATATATATATATTGAATGAAACCCGTATGCAACAAGATAGACAGCACCCTCAACTCGACTCTAGCTCCATGTTAAATTCATTCATCATTCTAATGTCATGATTAACTCTTTGTTTCCATTTGTCTTACCCTAGTCGGCAACCCCTTCTTCACTTCTCCTTTAATCAACTGCTAAAATTAATTAATTAATAGTTCAGTGATTCGTTACATAATTAACCATTGGGATTGAAACAGGTAACGAATGTGTCTTATTTATTAACCACCGATAGATTGAATTTGATCCTCTGTAAACACGTAGTTGGGAAGGGAATTTTCTCTCTGAAACTCGTATCCTGAAGCAAAAACTTGAGAACAGGATGACCACTTTGGAACGGTTGTAACCTGTAAAACGGGCCCCACGATTTTTAGTGGGAAAGCGTAACGGGGGTATCTCACCGCCAAGTGACGTGGCCGCGCGGCTTGAGAATCTTAACCACAAAGTTGATGCTGTTGACCCCACCTCAACATTTTTGGGATTCTTCTAAAAGGGTCCAGCCACCGCGCAACTGTTGCACGGTACCCCTTTTTTTGTCCTCTTCTGCTGTCACCCTTAGATCTAATGCGAGACTAGTTTCAATGGTGGGATGCTATGGTTTGGTAATTAACACTATACTCTCTTTTGCGTATTGAAATTTTAAAAAATCAAATGTTTCAAAATTTTAACTCATAGATCTAGATTTTTTCAAATTTGTAAATAATTTTAAAATAGGTGGTTTGTCTCAACTTAAAAATGTGCCTGACAACAAAACATCAATATCTAACCCTCTATTTTCTTTAATTTAAAGAGTGAAATAAGTGATGACTTGATATTAAAATTCGATTAATAAATTAGTTTGAAACATAAAGCCAGCAAGACATTACTAAAATAAAATATTAGAAAAATAATTATAAAAACTATGTATTTTATCTTTTTTTCCCTTATTCTTTTGGTAGTCACTTTAAAGCATGTGCAAACTGAACTTTAAATAAAAAATAATTACAGTATAATTTAATTTCAAAGTATATTTGGTATTCGAAAATAACAAGACTTAAATTTTATTCATAAATCTAAACCAATATGACATCAACCACTTCTAACTGATAGATATAGTTTGTTATTTTCATTTATTTAATTGCCGAGGCCTCACAATTGCTATCCAAATATTTAATTCAAGTTAATGCATTTTTTCTTGATTGTTCTGTGAAAAATAATTGAGGTAATTGGTACATTAATGATATCTTTATTCGAAAGAAGTTGCTGACTAATGGTTGATTAATTATTTAAATGGAAAAAAAAAGGTGGGGGGGGGGGGCGCAGAATATTTGAATGTGGAGGGGAGGAAAACAGAATGGAAAAATAAAATTAACATAATACTTATAAATAAAAACGAAAGTAAGGAGACAAAAAATAAATGATAAATAAAATTATCATAATACTTATAAATAATAAAAAAAAAAAAGTAAGGAGACAAAAAATAAACGATAAAACTATGTTACCATGCAACAATTGTAACACGTGGGCTAGAAAATAGATTGTCGTCGGATATATGAATTCGTTTTTATCAAGCAATAACAGCAATACAGCTGAAACAGCAAAATTAAATAACAGCAAATATAGTAATTAAACAAAAATTATAAACAAGTTATAGAAATAACTCGAGAACTGCATTATACAATTTTCTTAAAACAAATTTGCCATCTGCTGTGGGGTTTTTTAGATTTGAATGATAACCATTTTCTAGGACACAACAGGCAGCACACCTCTAAATTGTTTCTCAGCG
The DNA here is from genome assembly GCA_030449075.1 of Murraya paniculata. Taxonomy (NCBI): domain Eukaryota; kingdom Viridiplantae; phylum Streptophyta; class Magnoliopsida; order Sapindales; family Rutaceae; genus Murraya; species Murraya paniculata. Next base: position 900,208 of record JAEVFN010000015.1, on the reverse strand, counting down.
AACTTCTAGCGTGGATGAATTCTTCGACACGAAGAAACGTCGAAGAGAGGGAGGAAAATTGTATGCACTTTATTTGTCCATCAACGGCTATTTGGCAATTAATAATAATTGGAGGGTTGATAACTGATATATGTGAACTCATTAGTAAACATAACAATCAGAGATGCTCACATGGCGAAGGAAATCACTTTCACAACATGATTGCAGTGTTTCAAACTTTTTTTTAAGCATGTTAAATATGCAATTTTATGTTTAGTTATGCTAAATTACAATGGGATGCTTCTTCGTATTCATTTTTCTTCAACAAGTTTGTTTCAATAGGTGTGTTAATGATTAACAACATACCAACAAAGTGCTTCTGCAAAAATGCAAATGTTTAATTTAAATTTGGCTTTAGCTATACGACAGTATTTTCTTGTTTTATTTGCATCAAAAGTGATCACCTATATAAGTACACACACCCCGCCCAACACACACACACACACACACACGTGTATAGTATTAATAATAGTAGTAGTAATAATAATAATAATAATTTTCTCGTGAAGATATCCTCATTTTAACAAAGTGATGGTCCCATTGACAAATAAAAAATATAGATTTTAATATATTACAAGACGAAATATATTGCATTAGAATTTATACTTTTTATTTTTTAATTTATCATAACTTTAATATAGTCAGATTTCTTAATTAAAATATACATACATACATACCTACATACACATACGTGTGGGTCCATATTAATGGGATATGCATAAAATGTCATACGTAGGAAATGAAACATTAAAAAAATATTATGGTACACACACCACATATGTATAATGGGATATGTATGAAATGAAACATTAAAGAATCTTCTGTATCTTTTGTAATTTCATACAATGCTTTATTTTGAGAGAATATATATAAATCGAAGGATTTCGAGGATCTTCTTGATTATGGCCAAGATTTTTGGCATATTGGCTCAATGAACCAAAAAGTTGTAGTTACTTGCCTTCTAATCGATTGTTTGTTTATTTCTGGTCGCAAATTTTTAATAATTGGCTAAATGGGTGACATTAAATTACGCGCACACACACATACATCGCCTAATTACGAGCCAACATCAATCACACAGAAGAGTCAAAAGATTCCGTTACCAAATATAAAGTCACCGGAATACAAAAAGGAAAATGATATCAATCAATCAATCGATTGATTAATCAATCGCAAATCAAAATACACGTGAGCTACACCAACTCACACCCAATCACAACCCTCAGAAAGCTTGAGAACTCCATGCGATGAAGCCCCTTCTAGTCTCTTCCACTGCCACTATTTCTGTAGGGCCCATTCGGGAACGTTCTAGGACCACTCAAATCCACCGTTGGATCATCATATAGGGGCACGTGTAGGGCACACATCTAACATCTTGGGAAAAAAAAAAGGTAAAATCTTTAAGTTTCTCAACAATTTCGCCCCCCATTTCCGCTGCATGAAATGCCTATTTAAACCACCTGGCACCCGGACTCTCATCACCAGTGCAACAAGAACCCAAAACAGCAGAAGGCCACCCTCTCTAAGAGCGCTCTCTCTCTCTGTATCCCTCTTTCTATACACGTTCTTCTAATTGCTAAACATGGCTCCTCCTGAACTGGTTCAAACAGCTGTGAAACCAACCGTACTCGGCGCAAAACCCGCGAGCTTGCCGGCGAGAGCTTACGTTACATTCTTAGCTGGTAACGGAGACTATGTAAAAGGCGTCGTTGGATTGGCCAAAGGTCTGAGAAAGGTTAAAACCGCGTACCCATTAGTGGTTGCCGTTTTGCCTGACGTGCCTGAGGAACACCGCAATATCTTGGAGTCTCAGGGCTGTATTGTCAGGGAAATCGAACCCGTTTACCCGCCGGATAACCAAACCCAATATGCCATGGCCTATTACGTCATCAACTACTCCAAGCTCCGTATATGGGAGGTGAGAACGTTCATTTATTTATTTTTTGTTTGGGGGCATTTGTTACAATTTACATACTGATTTGGCGTCGGAGACTTGTACTTGGTTAAATTCGCATGTTTCAAGAGGAGATTTTTATTTGTTTTGTCGAATATATCCTTATTTGTTGCTGTTGTGGTTAGCGTGCAGTAAATTATTTTGTCCCGTTTATGACTGATTGGTTTGGGCAATTTTGTTTGGTGGTGCGTGGCATGCAGTTCGTGGAGTACAGTAAGATGATATACTTGGACGGAGACATACAAGTTTTCGAGAACATCGATCACTTATTTGATTTGCCGGATGGGTATTTCTACGCGGTGATGGACTGTTTCTGTGAGAAAACATGGAGCAACACTAGGCAGTACAAGATAGGGTACTGCCAACAGTGCCCGGATAAAGTGAGGTGGCCAGCTGAAATGGGGGAGCCTCCAGCACTCTACTTCAACGCCGGTATGTTAGTGTTTGAGCCCAGCATCTCCACCTATCATGATCTCCTGGAAACTGTCAAGATTACCCCTCCCACCACTTTTGCGGAGCAGGACTTTCTGAACATGTATTTCAAGCACGTTTACAAGCCTATTCCTCTTGTTTATAATCTTGTTCTGGCTATGTTGTGGCGTCACCCTGAGAACGTTGAGCTTGACAAAGTCAAAGTTGCTCACTACTGCGCAGCGGTATGTGTGTATTATCTGTTTCAAATTTAATTTAATTTGTTAATTTTAATGCCCTTTATTAGTAATGGTATTGTCGTCTTGGGTGCTAATTCATTGTATATATGTATGAATATATGAACAGGGATCTAAGCCATGGAGGTACACTGGAGAGGAAGAGAATATGCAGAGAGAGGACATTAAGATGCTGGTGAAGAAATGGTGGGATATTTACAATGACGAGTCATTGGATTACCAGAAACCTGCTGCTGATGGTGATGCTGGGTCTGTGAACTTGCAGCCGTTCATTGATGCTCTCTCTGATGCTGCCGCTGTTCAGTTTGTGACCGCCCCATCCGCTGCTTAAGGATCGTGTACCCGGGTGCGGTAATTGGGAACGGAATGAAGGGGAAGCCCTGAATTCTATAGTTGTGGGATGCTGTTAATATGTGCTTTGAAGTTGTGTTTCGTCAATTGTAATCTTTTTGAGCAATGGTAATTAATGCGTTACATGCTTCTAAGCCATCACTGTTTAAGGTTTATTTCTCCTCAAATTTGTCCGTAAATTTTGTTCTCGACAGTGTGTAAATTTAGGACTGTGGTTGAGCTTGAAATTAACTTGACGATGAAATGAAAATTAGTTCGACAAAATGATTTTTTTTAATATGAAATTTGCCATTATTTGTGAGTAATACAAACGTAAAGCAGATATATTCGAAAATAAAAAGAAATTTGTTTAATGGAAATTAGTTTTTCATGAATCATTGGTAGGACCAGTACTGGTTATAAGTGAGATATGTTTATATAAGTTTACCTAAGTTGATAACTGTTCATAGATTTATTTGAGTTGGAAGCTGATTAAAATTTTGCAGCTGTTCATGAAATGGAGGGTTTGTTTTAGATTCAGTCACAGAGGCATGCGCTGAGCAATAGGGTACGATGCCTTTATTGGAATTATAATCGCCAAGACGTCAGGATTTTTTGCTCTGTTTTTAATGATTTTTTAAAGGTTTCATTGCACCTGTATTCTTTACCGAGAGCTGTTCGGATCGGATTATTATTACTATTATTATTTCTCTCTCTCTCTCTCTCTCTCTTTTGTTTTTCTTAACTTTCTCTTGCCTTATAAAATGCTGTTTTCATAGCTTATCGTTTTTTTTTTCCTTGCTCAAAACACAAAATTTAAGACCACAAATAAATTGATTGAACATTTAATTTCTTTTCTTTTGAATTTTCTAAATTTCTTTTTTCATCAAATTTTTATGGCATCTGCATTATTTTTGTTGATCATTTGGTGTTGATGGTGCTATCATCTTGAAATCTCATTGTTCGTTATTTTTTCTGCTCAATTCTTCAAGTTAGTTATCCATTCGATGCTTTTGTAACTTTTAGGTTGATTTCATGATCAAATTGTTGTGGTGCTAACATGCATTTCTGCTAGAATAACTTTTAGATGTATTTCATGCCTGCCACATATTTAATGAAAGTCCTCACATAAAAAAAGGAGTGGGCTATAGTTTTAATACTTACTTCGATTCAGGCCATATGGAGTGTTGCAAAATGAGATTGTTGACAGGGAGAAGCATCGATGAGTAGATCGTTTTGAATGAAGCAATTTGGACCTCAAATAGTACGGAGGTGCTTTCAAATATAGTGTATCCAAGGAGAAGATGAGGCGTGTTTATCAAATACTATTATTAATGTATTCTTAGTTGCTGCTTGCTGTTTGTTGGCTTTTGCAGGTATGGAATGATTCTTTCCCCCAAATCCTACCCAAAAACCAACAAGGTTGTCTCCTTTTGACTTGTTTTAGAAGTTCTCGTAATATTCTTAGTTAAGGGTTGACAAAATATGGGTTTGGGCCGGATTTTTTTAAGTCCAGGCCCAAGCCCATATTATTGATCACAAGTTCAGGCTCTTCAAAAGCTTGGATTGGGTCTTGTCATTAAATATAAAATAATTTTTTAATAAAATAAAAATATTTAAATTAAAGATAATTATTAAATAAATAATTAAATAATAATTTAATACACGAAATATTAATAATACAACATTATAAATCACAAATACTAATATAAAAAAAATATTAATTTAAATATTTTAAATTTTTTCATCTAAATTTAATTTATTTTTATTTGTAAATTAAAAAGCATGGCCCAAGCTCAGACTTTTTTCTTAAGCACTTATCCAAATTCACTATATGCAGATTTTTTATTTTTCAGGTCTATATTCAGGCCCAACTCATGCGGACTGGACCGGTCCGGGCTTGGGACGACCCAAGCTTTTTTGCCAAGCCTATTCTTAGTCTAATTCAAAATTGGACTAAAACAGTATGCTCATTAACATTATACTTATTAACATTCATCACTAAATTACGGCAGACATAATGATGAGCGTTTTCTTTTTCTTTCTTTTTTATTTTTTACATGAGCAAATATCCAATAAATTGTAATGTAATTAAAAAAATATGCCAAAACGCTAGGAATATCTAATTTAAATTATTATAGTTACTTAAATTGACAGGTAATATTCATTCCTGCCCATTTGCAAAAGTGATAATTTCAATTGACACAGTCAAACGGTGTGTTATGTTATATTTGGAACAGGGAAAAAAGGAAAATAAATGGGAGGAGGGCAGCAATTTTAGTTTTTGGATGCAGCTGTACGTTCCGGTCGAATTAGATTAGATTAGATTATATATAATAAATGCATTGAAAGTGAAGAAAAAAAAATTAAGAGATGGCTTCTAATAATAATAACAAGTTAATAATAATCACGCTTGTTGTTGGTTTTGTGTGTGTGAATGTTTCGGAGGCAGCGTCTGAATTAGTGAAGCGCGTGTGCAAGCAATCAAACGACAATGACTACTGCCTTTCGGCATTCGGATCAGACCGACGTTCGGATTCACTTGATTTGCACGGGCTTGGCATCCTCTCTATTCAAATGAACATTATCGCAGCACAGGACGCTCTCGATAAGTTTCCTGATCTTCGTAAAGATGTCACCGATGAGGTTGGCCAAAGACGACTGGCCGTGTGCCAATCCGATTTCGAAACTGCATCGACCAAATTTAACGAGGCCCTCAGCGCTGCCGACAAAAAGGCTTATTCCAAGGCCAAGAACCTTGTTTCGGATGGAGGCAATTCTGTTTTCGATTGTCGAACTGTTTACAAATGGGGCGATCCCATTACCGACTCCCCGGTTTCTGCTGACATTCAGAAGATAACTAATAATATAGTGAGGGTTATTAATACTGTTCTTGATATGCTTATGGGAAAATGAATTTGGAGTGTTTGGTTTATTCTTATGTTGCACGTTACCTAACGATAATAAAGTGGGATAAGATCCCCCCCAGGTTCGGGATCCTTCCAGTTTGATAGATTGTACGAGTGTTTCTCCACTTTACACCCTCCACCGTTAGTATAAAATGACCGTTAATTAACCAAGTAAATAACCAAAATAAATATTAACCACCAATTTACCGATTAATCAAATGGCTGTGTTGGCAGAGTAAATGGCTATAAATTCATCATCTGTTAAGCCAATATTAAAAAGTAATTCGGTGGGGAAATTCATCTCAAACAAAAGCTGAGGAACACAGCTCATTTACAGCAAATTGGTCCCAACATTCTCATTCATCATCCATCTCAATCTCTGCTCTCAATCACCAAACATTCATCTCATAAACACCAAGTCCAAACACCTGTCAACCTAACGAGTGCAGCATCATTCACAAATAAAACTTAACTAAAGTCAGGCATTTAATGACAGCACTGTCATCTTCAAAATCAGTGCAAAAATCATTTCAGAGACAATTTAAGCATCAGTTCTACTTGATTAAGTGTATAAAAACAAAGCTCAAACTCCTAATTGCAGAAACAGACCAAAATTATCATGCTCAGCAGTCTGCACACTGAGCAATTACTCACAAAAACAGAATATAAGACCATGCAATTTTTGTGCTACTGCTTCGACTCAAGCCTCTAAACAACAATTTATGTCATGACTGTTAATAATTTAGAGAAAAAAAATAAAAATAACTCATCTCGACACAGTCATGCCAGAAATATATTCACATGTCTTTAGCCTCCAAAATCCTTATCGAATGAAATAATAGGCAAGTAAAACCCCATATACTGTCATGCATTTTAATGATTAAAGAAGAAAAGCACAAATATCATATCTACAAACCTACGTTAGCAATATTATCAAAACTCATCTTCACTTTTCACTCATCTCAGCACCATTACAGAAAAAAATTAAAAAAAAAAAAAGAGCAAGCAAGGGAACTTTCAGTTACATGGATGTGGCTCCATTGCAAGTGGGTGGGTTCTAGGTTGTTGCTAGTATTCACCGACGTCCATCGATTCAATTGGAGTTCTTAGATCGGTTCCTACCATGATCGATTCCGATTGCTTTGCCGTCATTATGTTGTTGGCAGCAACAAATTTATTCAATGCGCTTGTTAATAATTGTAAGAGTAATCTGAATTGGTGGCTTCAATCTGAGAAGATGAAAGAGAAGAGCATTAATTTTGTTTTGGTGAAAAAGCTGTTGTACGTTACCATGTTTCTCTTATTAACCGATGGACAATGAACTGTTCCAGACATTCCAGTTTCCAAAGTGTAAAAATTCAAATTTGTAATAATTATGAATTATAAGGACATAACAGTAATTTCATATTAAAAATAAATTTATTGTTAAAACAAACTAAATTTAATAACGGAAAGGAATTATTGTCTTTTTTGAAAAGTGAAAGAGTTTTTATATCCTTTTTCCAAACGTTAGGGACTCCTAATAATAATATTATTTTTAAATTTAATGATTTTATTTTCTATTTGAATAAGAATTATTTTAAATTTTTATAATATATGTGAAGAAAAATAAGAAATTGTATTAAGCTTAAAGTTGATACTCAAAATTAGATTTTAAAAGGTTATTCCTTCCTTACTTTTTAAAATTTATTATTGAGTGAATGATTTTAGCAAAAGTAATTAAAAAAATACTAAATATTAAAATTAATTTTTAATTTTTTAAAATTATTTTTAAATCTCTCAAAAGTAATCCCAAATAAACCTCTGTACTTAATATAATTTTATATATATTTTCATATATATTATAAGAATATAAAATTATCTTTATTAATTAGAAAATGAAATTATTAAATTTACAGAGATTATTATTATCACTATTTATATTGAGGTAACAAATTAAAAAATAAAATTAATAATATAAAAATATTTAATTTAATTATCAATTATTAAATATACATAATAAAAAATATTTTATATACATATTTACAAATATGTTAAAAATTTTTATTAAATATTATGTTTGATTTAGTTATTTATATTCTTACAACAGTTTAATAGTAAAATTTATCAAATATACAATTTTTTAAATTTATAATATTTGTAGAAATAAAATTTATTAAATACTTAACTAATTCGCTTTATTATTTTGGGACTAGGCTAATATATAATTATTTTAAAAATTACAACGTCAATAAACTAGTCGTAGCATTATATATACCGTGTAATGTAAGAACAGCGTGTTTTTAACCACTAGGCTTTAACCTAATAGTTAGAACCCTAACCTCACAATTATGAGGTCATGAGTTCGAGTCTCCACAACATATTATGGGGTTTAATTTTCTTCCTCAATTTGAGTGAAGTCAGTCTTTTTTATTTTGAAATATGAATAAAATATACATCTCTCAAATATTAGAGAAGATTAAAAATTCAGGCTGTACTGTATAGGAGTTATAAAGTAATTTCATTACTTATCTTATTTGTAAATAGTTATAATACGAGCAATAATCAAGTGTAATTAAAAAAAAAAAAAAAAGCGTGTTTCTTAAACGAGACGACGTCGTAGAAGGGATGCATTAAACCTATGAAGAACCACAGACGATAATGCGAACATGGCGCACGATATAAAATTCCCTTGTGTGTTTCGTTTAAATCAATCAAAATTGCGGGTTATTAATTTCCCAAATCCATCTAAATAACGATGATTCATCGGCCTCTTCCATTGAAGTACGCTTCGAAACTCACATTCCTTTCAAAAAACGCTACTTCACTGATCTCTCGTCTATATTTTTCTTCTGATATATCACCCAAAAACGACGATGTCGACACCATTTTTCGCATAATCACCAGCTCTGCATCATGTAAACACCTCAAGCAATCACTGAAATCAAGTGGGGTTAATATCTCCAACGATTTGGTCGATAAAGTCTTGAAGAGGGTCCGGTTCAGCCACGGTAATCCTCTACAGGCATTTGATTTCTATAGATATATAGACAATAGAAGAGGGTTTTTTCACACTGCATTTTCTTTAGACACAATGCTTTATATATTAGGTAGAGGCCGTAGATTTGATATAATTTGGGATGTTTTAGCTGATACAAAGAGAAAAGACCAATCTTTAATATCACCCAGAACTATCCAAGTGGTTTTAGCTAGAGTTGCTAAGGTTTGTTCAGTTAGGCAGACTGTTGAGTCGTTTAAAAAGTTCAAGAAGCTGGTTCCGGAATTCGATGTTACTTGTTTTAATGCTTTGTTGAGGACTTTGTGTCAGGAGAAGAGTATGACAGATGCTAGGAATGTGTATCATAGTTTAAAATATGATTTTAGGCCTAATTTGCAGACTTTTAATATACTTCTGTCCGGGTGGAAGTCGGTGGATGAGGCTGAGGGTTTTCTTGAGGAGATGAGGGAAATGGGAGTGAAACCTGATATTGTTTCGTATAATTGTTTGATTGATGTATATTGTAAGGATAGACAAGTAGAGAAGGCATATAAGGTTGTTGAGAAGATGAGGGATGAAGATATATCTCCTGATGTGATCTCATATACGAGTATCATTGGGGGTTTGGGGTTGGTTGGTCAGCCTGACAAAGCTAGAGATGTTTTGAAAGAAATGAAGGAGTACAGCTGCTACCCAGATGCTGCAGCTTATAATGCGGCTATTAGGAATTACTGTATAGCAAAGAGGCTTCATGATGCATCTGGTTTGATGGATGAGATGGTGGAAAAGGGTTTAAGCCCGAATGCAACTACTTACAATCTGTTTTTTAGGGTCTTTTACTGGTCGAACGATTTGAGAAGTGCATGGAATTTATATTGTAGAATGATGGATACTGGGTGCCTCCTGAATACACAGTCTTGTATGTTTCTAATTAGATTGTGTAAGCGGCAGGAAAAGGTGGAGATGGCATTGCAGTTATGGAATGACATGGTGGAGAAGGGTTTTGGGTCTTACATTTTGGTATCTGATGTGTTGTTTGATTTGCTTTGTGACATGGCGAAGTTGGTGGAGGCAGAGAAATGTTTCTTGGCGATGATAGAAAAAGGACATAAGCCAAGCCAAGTTTCTTTCCGGAGGATTAAGGTTCTTATGGAGCTTGCAAACAAGCAAGAAGCCCTTGAAAACTTATCAAAGAAGATGGCTTTTTTTGGACCTTCTGTGATTTCCAAAAAGGAAGAGTATTTAGCAGAGATGTCACCTTCTGACTCCCTTTCTTGTTGATCACAAGATTGTGATTGATCATGGCTTTCAGAATATTTAGAAATGAAACCATTGTGATACTACTACTGGTGTGTGAAGAGAGGGGCTTGTAAACCACTTGATATAAAGAATCAGGGCGCCATCAACTTGTGCTTCTCTTGCATTCTAGGCTCAGTCTGGCCCCTAGCAGAGGTTTTTGTTTCATACGACGTAACTTTTGTATTGTTTTCAGGCTTTCGGCCGATCAATTCAGCTTGCTTGGGTGATTAGCAAGTGTTGGAAACAGCATTCTGCAGTGCTAATATTTCAGGCAAAACTACCTTGTCCAGCTGCCAGATTCTGACTGCAGCCCCTTCTGTCAAAGTGCCATTCAGTTGAACCAGTCTTAAGCGTCTGATTGTCCTGGAGCAAATACTTATTGACGGCCTCGTTCTCCTCTCTAGTACTGTTGTTATATTCTCATTACTTTAAAAAAAAATGTGACAATTTATCGCAAGACGGTTCTGCAATTTTTTTCCCTTGTACGTACACATGCCCTCTCTGAAGTTGACTTTTTTCAAATCTTTCTAATCTAAATATTGAGGAGCATCGGCATGGCAATAGGTAAATCTTTTGTTTGCATTAGTCAACTTGGAGGATTTGAATCTATAACCTCCAATTACGGACATCCTCTCGATATGAGACGCCCTCACCACAATCTCCCAAATGCACGATGGTCGATTGAACGTGTGAACGTCGTAAGTTGGACCAATAGAGGCTTAAATCAAATTGGCCGTTAAGTTACAGCTGCTAGTTACAGCCGCTGTAACTTAAAAAAATCCCATTAGGGATTAATACATTTTGTAACTTAAAAAAATCCCATTAGGGATTAATACATTTTGTAAGGTTCCATTTACCTTGACGTATACATCTAAAATTTATGATAAAGTGTTTTTATGCGGTTGAATCCAACCGCATCTCAAACCATTAATCCTCCCAAATACAAAGATAGTTGATTGAATGGGTGAATGTTGTAACTCTGGACAAATTATAAGCTTAAAACAGATTGGCATTCGTTACAACTTATAAGATCCCATTTAACATGATGTACAATTACATCCAAAGTTCATGAAAAAATATGCAGTTGATTCCGAGAGCACGCAATATCAGTTGCCAATCTCTACGGCACCACTTCATGGTCACGCTATATCAGTTGCAAATCCCTATGATTCAGATGTGGGTAACAATTTCAACCTGTTAACCTCAATACCAAATGTTTGGCAACGGCATTTGGTCGGACAAAACTATAAATGCAGGTCCATCACCTCTACTGAGGTTGAACATGATAAAAACTGCATGTATCGGGAAAAACGAGGCCATCGAGAGGATACCAGAAGGAAAGATAAACATCCAAGAATTATTCTGAAGCTACAAGTAACAAATCTCAATGTTTGCAAGAGAAACAACACAATAAAACAAGCAACAAGGCTATTACAGGGAGAAAAGCAAGGACACTTGAGATGTGTTGTCAACTTTGTATTTCAGCAGTTGCAGCAACCAAAACTCACAATTTAGTTGTCTATGCCTGCAAATGTACAGTTAAAAGATAATGTAAATAATGCAGAAAATTTATCCCACAAACAACTGCTCAAATCTGCAACACAAATATTAACTATGTGTTGCAAGAGTACCTTGTTTGCAATGTTGTTTGAGAGCCAGTCTAGTCCCTCATACAACCCTTCACCAGAAGTGGCACATGTGCTCTGGATATACCTGCAAGATATGATACACACAGGATTAGTCGTACACACTCGCAAGCAGTCACAGATAGAGAGAAAGAAGATGATCTATATTACCAGTGGCGCTGACGAAGAGAGTGAAGGCCAAGCTTATCAGTTATCTCAGCAGCATTCATTGCATTGGGAAGATCTTGCTTGTTAGCAAATACAAGCAGCACAGCATCCCTCAACTCATCCTGTCAATGCAACAAGAAAGCATTACAATCAAGACACTTGAACCGCCTTACAAAATTCCAGTAAACAATGAGAATTCCACTAAGACAAACATTCTGCAAACTATGGCTATTGTTTCCTTTTAGTGGCGATACATTACCTCATTCAACATTCTGTGCAATTCATCCCTAGCTTCTACCACACGGTCGCGATCATTACTGTCAACCACAAAGATGAGTCCTTGGGTGTTTTGGAAATAATGTCTCCACAAAGGTCGGATCTGGGTAACCAAAATTATAGACGTCAGAAGCTAGAACAATATATAGGAAACAGAATCACAACTTTCAACCCCTCTCTTGCAATGACTAAAAATTGAACCCAACACCCTGCCCACCCCATGGGAAGCTCCCTTACGCAACTAGGCTAAGACTTCAAATGTACAAAAAGGCTTTACTTTTGAAACTCTATGGTCAACTAGCCTCAACCTTCAAGAGACACATTGTCACAAGGCAAAAGACAGATTTATACGTCCACACACAGGTAGAGCAATGCTAACGGAAAAAAAAAGGCATTTATACTTTAAAAGAGCTGACTTGTCCATAAGCATTAACTTGCTGGAGACCGATGAGAGGAAATAACTGTATCATCAGGTAAAAACATCCTAAAGCTAGATCAGACTGAATATATTAAAATAAAATCTACATACCTTGTCTTGACCTCCGACATCCCAGACAGTAAAGCTGATGTTCTTATACTCAACAGTCTCTACGTTAAATCCTGATCAAACAACAGATAACAACAGTTGAGTTGCAAGGGAAGCACACAAATTCATCACAATTATAGTTAGATAAATTAGCTCTGATGCTAGTTAAGTTAATCCTTAAAATTGTTTTAGCTGAATCAATCTACAGTGATGTTGAACTCACCAATGGTAGGAATGGTGGTGACGATCTCTCCCAGCTTAAGCTTGTACAGAATAGTAGTCTTACCAGCTGCATCGAGACCTACCATGAGAATTCTCATCTCTTTCTTAGCGAAAAGCCTGCTGAAAAGCTTGGTGAAAGACAGCCCCATTTTCCACAACTGCAAGCACCAACCAATGCAGAGATCAGACTACATATTCACACATCTCCAAGATCACAATAGCATTAAAGTCCAACAAACAAAAGAAAGCCCCAACTAGATCTTCATAACACCACGAGAATCGGTTAACAAAAATGCAATTATTAGATCTAATTGAAAAAAAATAACCAAATATCATTTAGAAATAATTTAAGAATGAAATAAACCTCAATTACGTTAGATCATACAATAAAGGCATAAAACACATCTAAATCTAAATCTAAATCATTCATCAACACACAATTTCGATAATTCAAAGTTACATAAGATCAGAAATGAGGAGATCACAGGCAAAAATGTTTCCAATTCGAACAACGACTCACAATCAACATGCAGATCGAAGAATAACAAAGCCACATCAGACATACAGATCCAGAAAGACTAGAGATATCAAATAAGAAAATGGGAAGATCGAGATCTACAGACCGTACAATTAAACGAGACCAACTAGAGAGCAAAACGACTTGCCCGAGGAAGAGAGCGGTTTTGCTTTGGTGAAGATCTACTGCCCCTCCCTCTCTCTCTCTCTCTCTCTCTGAAAAAACGAGCTGTCCTTCAGTTTTCACACGGCTACAAAGCAACGAGTATTTATACAACCAAACAGCTGTTTAACAGTTTTCACCACGTCACTGTTTTTAAGTGGCTTTTTACAATACAATTTGTGTTTCTTGTAAAGTAATATTCGAGTTTGTATATTTTCTAAAAATATATGAACGTCTATATGAACTTTCCTCAATATTCAACAATACCTTAAAAATTTTTATTTATTTAAGTCTTCACCCGAAGTTTATAAATTATATCAATTTGTTTCTTCTTAAAGCGTAATTTAATAATGGATAAAAATTGATTTTTTTTTATAATAATCGGATAAAAAAATTATTTTTTTCTTATAAACGTCAACATGTTACATGCCATGTTAATAGAACCATTTTAGTATATTTTTGAAAATTAAAAAAAAAAAATTCAGGTGGATAAATGATACTCCCCCTCCTTTTCATATAAATTTGCTCGTAGTTAGTAACGTTGTTACGGATATGCAAGGAACAACCTGCTTGCATGTATCGTTGAACCTGGCATGTTTAGGTATGGGGAGATTCTTTTCCTTGTTTGAGATTAGGAATTCTAGATGCGAAATTATATCTAAACTGATCACAATCAAATTTTCCATATAATAAAATGTCTCAAGTCCCATCATTTATTCTTTTATGTAAAAAATAAAAATAAAATTTTGTTTATTTGCAATTTTTCAGAAGTAATTTTCAAAACAAATCCATAAAAATCTTCAATAATGATAAAGTTATAAAACGTTTTTATACAAATTTATGTACCATAGAGAGATTAACTTAAAAATGATAATAATTTTTTTTTTTTTGAATTTTGTGGGCTCTATAATAATTTTATATTACTAATATTTTATACCATATCAATTTGTATACGCTTAGTAGCCGAAAAATTATACTTTTTGGTTTAGAGTACGGTCTCCCTATACCAGCATGAGCCAGCACAATGTAAAAATCAAAACAAGGTCCGTGATCCAATACCATCTAAGGATCCACCAAGCCTAATGGAAAGAGGAATTGAACATGTAGATGTTGGCATAAAATAAGGCAACCCGGCAATCAGGGTCATATAGTATATAAAAGAGGCGTGGCTAAGTTACATATCAGCCGAGAAATTGCATCTAATATTATAAGATAGTTTTTAATCAAAAAACACTTAAAATTTTGAGTACCACTCTTAAAAAGTTGTTGTTTGTTGCATACAGTGTCGTAGGACCAATACGCATCTATAATCAAAATTATAGCTCAGAACGCAAAGCATTGGTTCCCCTTAGTCGATAAGAATACATTTCAAAAGTTTAATCAACATAATTAATCAGCACAAATGTTTGGCTTACTTCTTTTTGTTGCCACAACAGAACGTTAAGCTGAAAGATATTTACTGATAAAGCTAGAAATTCTCTCTCCCTCTCTTTTTTAAGAAAAGAAAACTGCCTTTGTAGATGGAAGACCAATGCCAGTTTTTTATTCTGATTTTTTATCCAGCACAAAACAGTACAGAATAATGGCAACATAATCTTCTAAAATCTAAGAGGAAAGAATGTTCAGAGAAGGTTTAGATGTTAATCTTGCTTTGAGATCATATGACAAATCAGTACAAGGTCACACAGCTGAAGAGATGTCCGACCATCCTCCTGCCATCCTTTCAGCTTTTTCACCTCGTTCACCTGGAAATTTGTATGGGTTGTTTAGGTACCTTTCAAGAAGCAATCGTCTTTCATACGGCAAAAACAAATCCAAGGTAATAAAGCAACAAAAACAGTAGATTACCAGTTCGAACTCTTATGACATCTGAGACAGGTACCACTGCAAAAACATTAGAAATAGATTATAACGTCTGAGAGAAACAGTCGTGGTCATCCAACTTGGTTAAACTACAGACACAGATTTGAAGTAAAACATTTTCACTTCCATAATACTCGCTATGTGGGTGACACACATGGTTGTAAGATGCAAAAGAAATGGGCATAAAACATTGTAGTCAGCGTGGTTGAGTAATTCAAATGTGACAATAAAAAATTGTGTCACTGGGGATTCCACCAACAATATTTTTGACATGGTAGTTACCGGTGTATTCCCATCAATATTATTTTTCCCTCTAAATAGCAAAATAGATAACAAATAAAGAAATCCTCTAACAAGTGAGAGCTATTAAAGCTGCAGAGCAAAAACATACAAACTTAAAATTGCAATAGAGACCTAGACAGTAGTGTGTAGGCCTCCCCTCGGAAAGAACATGGCCATTCCAGAGGTTTAGCTTGCCTTCAGTTTGGCTATGAAGGCCACGGAGAGTCTGACAACACTTTTTTTGTTGGCTCATTATAGATCTTCGTTTTTCTTATGAAGAAGTATTTCACAAGGCTTCAGGTCTTCATAGTTGAACAACAAACTCATATTGATTGAAATAATGACTAGACACACCACTTGATAATACCCATGATGCATGATGAAGCAGCAAATAAACCACGTTGATATTAAATTTTCACTAGTTTGATATTCTAGTTGCTTATATTTCGCCGACAAGCTTTTAGAATTTAACAAAGAGGAATTGGAGGATCTCCAAAATTAAATTTCTGAATTTGAAGTTTTTGAACTTACAAAAAATCTTGCCGTCGCCAATTTCTCCAGTCCTTGTCTCCTCCATAATTTTATCAATTACTCCTTCAACCTATTACATAATAATGGTGATTGGAAAGGATTTAATGGGCAATCATTTGCAGCAAATAGATAGCCAACATTTTCCTTTTCTGGGCAATATGCCGAAGAACTAGGTATTAACAATGGAGACAAATGTTAAACTTCCCGAGATAACCAGTTGGACCCTAGTATCATACAAACCTGGTCTTTGCTCACCACAATCTCCATCTTCACTTTAGCGACAAATTTATCCTCAGAAAATTCAGAGCCTGCACAGAAATAAGCAAAAACAAAATCAAGAAAAAGAGAAGGTATAAACAACAAATTATGGATTATCTTTAAAGTCTATATAAAATTTAGAAGCAAATTAAATATTCATCTTGCAAATGGCCTTAATATTAGTTTTAAAAAAGGGGGGGAGGGGGGTAATATGACAGCTACAAACTCTTATACAAATAATTAAAATATAAAATAATATAAATAAATCTTGTAGACCAAGTGATTTTTTCATCCAACCAATTTTGTTGTGCCACATCAATTTATTAAAAAAAGTTTGTAGCAGTATCATTACTAAAAATGAAAAAAGAAAAGATTGATGAAAATCTGCCGAAGTAGGTGCTTATATCTCATAATCATATGAAGAATAACAAGGACACTCATGGAACTGTCAACTACGTAAAAACTAATGCTAAGAAATAAAACTTGTGTATTCAAAAACAAAGTCAGGGCCAAGAGGTGCAAGTTGCAAAACAGATTATATCAAACTAATAGTAAATACAGAACTATAGCCATCTTGAAACAATTCTAAAAAGTTATAACTTACCACCATGCCTTTCTGTTGAGCCACCTTGAGCACCAAAACCTCGAACATCAGAAACCGTGACACCGCGGATACCCATTTTCAGCAAAGCCTTTTTTGTCAAAAGAAACCAAAAAAATAGTGCCAATATAATGTGACTAAAAAGTTTGGTACAAATGATATTCTGAAGGGTTTCAATGATTTAGTGACACATATTTACCCAATTTATGTGGCTAAAATAATTAATATCTAGGAATGGAAGCATGTCCTTCCCAGTGAAACTCGGTCCTTAATAGATGCAATTTAAAATTCTTCATCTATCAACAGAAAGTTATACAGTGAGGTGCTCATCAACAGTATGAAAATCCAAGATCTCTTCAATTTTTGTTTGAAAAAAATTACATCTCCAGCCTGATTGGTTAATGAAATAAGAATATCACGATGTTGCTTCCTTCTATCTCTCCATAAATAGCAGCAAAAATGTTGGAATGAAAAAGAACAATGTCAAACTCTTTTAGAAACTGGAGGCAACTAAGTAATGGATCAATCGATAAGCCTATAAGATAAGGTTCATGTAATGAGTAGCATATCACATCGTAATTTATTGCTGATGATACTATCGGTTTGCCCCTTTCTGGTAGGCAAAAGGGCCCTGACTACACATAGACAATTGTGAATTGGCATTGTAACCCCCAACGGAGCCTCATAGAAATCAAGAAATGAAGAAGATGGAAATGCTGAGGAAGTTATTGAAGAACCAGTGGTTTTGACCAAACCAACAAACCTGCCAAGGCAGTGGAGCTTAAGAACACGATATTCTTAAAAGAATATAATGGAGCTTGGGGAATACACAACCCCAAAAGGATTTGGTGCCTTAACTCTCAGCAATGCAATTTGATTATGATATTATACTACAAAATTATAATTGTCACTTGACGCATAATTTTGATTTTCTAAAAGGAAATCAAAAACCTCCACTCCTTCAACCACCACCACCCCCCCCCCCCCAAAAAAAAAAAAAGAATCCAATAACCTTCACTATTTTTAAAAGTGTGAAAATGCAACCAAAATTCGCAAAATGTTTCCCACGTGCAATTGAACATGATAATATAAAGTGTTAAAATGCAACAACTAAGAGGGCAATACTAGAAATGTGACGTAACTAATCATATTACATTACCAAACTCCATGCAGATTACACTGAAATATAATTCGGATAGTAACTATGAACAGAAATGATCTAGGTTTATCAGTTCTTACCGAAGAAACCTGCTGAACTCTCCAGGGCCTAATTCGTCCCGAATTCAGTAACAGAGGGGAAAAAAAATACATTGAACTCAAAAACCGTGAGGGAAAAAAGGGAAAAAGCTAAAAAAGAAGAAGAAGACCCAACTTGACAAGAACTTGAACTTAATACCTGAGAATGGCTTCCACTTTGTAAAACTTAGAATCTGGAATATAATCTACAAGCAAATAATACATGCATAAGACCATCAACATTTCAAATACTGATGGTCCGACAGCAATCCTCACACACTCGGAAACCCACAAAAGTTATTAATCCGTACCAGGAGAGCTCTGGGCCCTGATAACAGCAAGATTTGATGCATTTCTTGTGCATTTGAGCCTAGAAATTCGAGAAATTCTCAAACTTGGCTGCAAGTAGCCGAAATTTATAAGAGGAAGTTCTTTGAGATGAGAAGAGAAGTTGAGAGGAGCAAGCAAGCCTGGGTTTGCAATTGCAGCCATTGCGGTCCTCGCAGTTAACGATGCTCGGACTGTCAATGACTGTCTTAGAAGCTGAAAAAGGTTCGCTTTTAATTGACACGTGGGAATTTAACGTGGAAACTCTTGGGTTCGGTTGTCTACTTTGGGCTTTTATTCCTCGTCTTTGTAATGGGCCTCATTTATTTAGAAGCCCAGAGTTTACACGTGCTAAGGTTTTGACTTCGGAGGCCGGATGCTTCCAAAATTAATAAATAAAACTATAAGACATCTTGCTTGCTTGCTCATCATCATCATCATCATCATCCAATTCCAGTAGCGAGACAGAGAAGCGTAAAGTAAAAGAATGGCGGCGAGTGCGAAAGAAGAATGTGGAGAGTTTGTGTACAGGATCAGTACAGCTAGTGAGTGGGAAGAATTGCAGAAAAATGGATCTACTTTCGGAGGCGAACTTGATAAATCCTCCCGTTGCTTCCATCTCAGCAAGCTCGACCAGGTCGCTTCCCTCTCTGTTAGCTTCTTCTTTTATATACTACATAGACACCCATTCATAAATATATAAAAGAGTGCTTCAGAATCAATCTATCTGATTGGCTATTTGAGATGGATGCTTAGATCTTCAAAGATGCTTCGAGGCCTGAAACTCATGCCACGCCTGTCATATTTTGATTTCTCGTTATACAGGTGCAATCAACATTACAGAACTTCTTTTTGAACACTAAGGAGGATTTGTACCTCCTACAGATTGATGCTAAAAAGGTGAGCGGATTCTTTTAATATATATAATGTCTTCACTCTTCACTTCCAACTTTATTTTGCAACTTAAGAATGAATGGGATTTGTGATAAGAGGAATAATTGCTAATGCATTTGTAAATATTGATCTTCATATGTGGGGATGCGAGACGGCCACACTTTTGATTTCTTTTTCACTTATGCTTTCTATGTAACAAGTACTAGTTGTTCGGTCTTTCTACCTTTTATATACATATTCATTTCTCTTTGTGTGTTAATTCAACTAGATCTGATGCTAATTGGATGCACTTGCAAGTTATTCAACCCACAAACACAATGAAAGGAACAAATAGATAAGTTAAACTTTAGCAGTGAACAAACGTTTTGTCCATGATGTCTTAGTTTTTAAATTTGTTAGCAAAGTAAGTCTAGTCATCATGTTTGGAATTGTATATGATTATCCGGCTGTGGCACTGCTACTTAGAGAATGGAAGAAAACGTTTCACATGCAGCAGCAATGATTGAATATTTTCTTCTGGGAATTAGAATTGCATAATTTGGCTACCAAAACATTTTACCTTGTTATTGTCTCTAAGTTTCTTCTACGTAGTTACTTCCTGACATCTTGCTATGTGTGAGTTATCGCTGCCCGACTATGCTAATGGAATTGCTGATTGGCTATCCTAATGGAAAATTGGAAGAAAAGAAAGTAAACATGGATCATATTTGAAAAATTAGAAGTTGTTTCAAACTTGAGAGCTATTGAGACGAGGCTTAGTTTATTAAAATTAACATTTCCTTTGGTTGAATTGATTATGAATTATGTAAGCTTGATGTGGTATTACTTGGTCAGCCTTGTTGTCTTGAACACTTGATGTATATGGTCTTCCTACTTCTTTCTTACACATAATATGTTGCAGCTTGGCGATGGATTAATATATGAACTTGTGGATGGCTCGAACAGCTTCCCTCATTTCTACGGTCCATCTAGAAGTTTTGCTCCTCTCCCATCAGATGCGGTTACGAAAGCAGACAAATTGTCTCTATCAGATGGTCGATTTAGCTGTAGTCTCCTGAATTAGTCTGGATATGTATTTTATATGATCCTTTACTGTGTGGAGAAAGTGTCACAGGAATAAATTCAGTTGATCCAGTATGCACGTTACTATTATAACGCAATCGGAATGGTTCTTATGATGACTTAAAGAGCTTTTTAATTTCTTGTTTTTACCATAACGGGTAACCTCGATCACAGTATCTCAAATTGCTCCCCACAATTACCTTGAATTATGTCTTTGGATGGGAGGAAGATGCATGGTTGCTGTGTTGGTATGCAGTTCATTGTGCGATAAACAAAATATAACTGCGAGGAAATGATAAAAGCCGAACTTCATTCTCTGTAAGCCGAACTCATCAATCTGTAATATGTGAGGACTAGACAATCACAATGGGGGCTCTATTGTAATTGTCTAGTCCTCATATAGTCATATGTTAAAAAATGTTTTTTTTTTTTATTTTTTGACATATTTAAATTAATTTTTTAACTAACTTATATAAGAAAGCCTATTTTTAGGCCTCTCTTTAATTAATGATTATCTTATAATTGAAATTTTTTACACAAATTTATATTTGATAACCTTATTGTTAAAGAGTTATAATCAATAATATTAACTGTTAATTCATTATTAGTTTTTCTCAAGAAAAATATTTAAAAAATTATTTATCTACTTTAAAAAAATTAATTATTTAACATTATAAAATTTCTTGCACTCCTCTCTATAAAGAAAACTATTACACTTATTTGTTTACTTTTGAATAAAAAAAAATAGTTTCTTGAAATAATACTCTTAGGGAATTAAAAATACAAGAACTTCCTAAATACTTTTCTTTTTTTAAATTTCTTATTATCTTATTGATTATTAATATTCAATATATAATTAAAAATTAATTAAATTTTGAATTTTTTTATACTTATTTTGAGTGTTGAAACTACTAAATATAAGAAGGCCTTATAAAGAAATTTGGTCTGAAATCCCTAATACTCTAGAACCAGTCCTAAAACGGTCAAAGAGATGCATTCTGTGATTGTTTTCTTTAGATATAAGAAGAGGTAGGATTCATTAGTTATTATTATTGTTATTTATTATCGATGTATACCGTTAATGTGTGCTATAATTACGTTCTCAAATAATCGTAGTGATAGATGTTGTTCATATATATATAGAGTATAATTTATGAGCGTCCTAGGGTCAATCTTACTGGAAATTTATTTGCTTCTTATTTTCAGAACTATAAATAAAATATCTGGTGTCACCGCGTCAGCAGCAAGCGGGGATAGCTCAGTTGGGAGAGCATCGGACTGAAGATCCGAAGGCCGCGTTTTCCGTCCGTGCTCACCGCAAACAAATATATTCTCATATTGTACATTAAAATGGGTTCCGCTTTGTTGCCACCGTTGTACCCCACGACAACTTTTTCTTTTGTGAGTTTGTTATTATAAAATTTCATCGAACCCCTTGTACTCTGTATTTTTTACAATTTATTAAAAAGTATTATAATACTTCATACATACTTACATCATCAAAATTCAATTTATCACTTTGCACTCTTTTTTATTGACTATTTTTTTTCCCATTCCTCCAAATCCACTATTTAGTTAGAGATATTTTCCCTTGAATTAGCTAAATGTATTGGAGTAGTTAGCTAGCTTGATTAGTATGAAAATAGCATAGATTATTGAGCATTTTTAAATCTGCTGAATCAATAATAAAGTTCAGTTTTTACAGAGCATTTTCTCATAATTTTCTTTGATATCTTCTTAGAGTTCAAAAAGATAAAGTTATAAATTTTTGTATCTTTAAAAGATAGCACGGTTGATTGACCTCTTGTATAGAAATCAAAGATAAAGTGCATAGAAAAAATGGTTAATACACACACACATAAAATTAGGCAGGCATATTAATTAGTTCATCTTTTTGGCCTTCTAGTAATGCTTGTATATGTAAATTTTCTTTTGAAAAATAATGATATTTGAACAGAAGGTTGACACGGCGGTGATATACAAAAATACACTATTATGTGAAAATAAGGCATTATTTTGGCTGCTACATGTTATCGTCAACTGAAGAGTTACACTAAATCTATTCAATAACCACTACTTTTTTTTTTTTTTGTTTAATTATTGAAAGCTTGGTGATCACATAAATTTATGTTGTTTAAGCCCAAAAAAGCCTAAGCTGCAGTTGACCAAAAAAAATCCCTTCTTTTTGTTGCTGAAATCAAATTACACCTTAATGGTATCTCTGGTGTGAAGAAATGAAAATAAAATAGAGGAGAGAAAAGAAAAAGAAGAAAGGAAAAATAATTTAAAAAAAAGATGAATTTCATGTCAAATAAAATAATAAAATTGAAATTGACTTTTTTTTTCTCTCTTTCCTTTCCATTCATCTCATCTCCTACACATGTAAAGAAACGAGGTCAAAGTTCATAAATTGTGTACGGTAGCATATATACTCAATCATGATTCAAATACAATCTCTTTAACGTATTCATAAAAGTTCTACATTTTTTCTTCTCCCCACTTTTACCCCCATATGCTCCATCTCAATTAGGAACGGCAGGTAAACCCGGGCCCGACCCAAACCCAGACCCAGAACGAACTTGAAAAATCTGGGCGGGGTTCAACCTATACTGGATTCATTTTTATTTGAATTCGGATTTAATTTTTAAAATCTGTATATTTTTTTGTCTGGATCTGGGTTTAGGTGAATCGGTAAATCTAAAATCCGGATCCGAATTTTTTATTTTAATATTAATTTTTTACAAAAAATTTAATATAAATAGAAGATTTGAATATTGTTGATTTATGTTATGGATTTGTATTTATGGATGTTTATTGTTTTAAAACTTTGAATTTTAGATTCTATATTTGTATTGTATTTCTTTTAAAATCTAAATATATCATGTGATTTATATTTGATTTTCTTTAGAGTAATTTTTTTTCAAAATTTTATTTTAATTTAGCAATCTGGATTCAAAACCCGAAATTCGGGTATCTAGATTTTTCCGGGTTGAACCCAGCCCGAACCCGAATTAAAAAAAAAAATCAGACTCAAATGCGGGTCCGGTAAAAAAAATTTGTATCCAGGTCCGGATCCGAAAAGGCCAAACCCGGACCCGGACCCAAAAAATGCCATCCCTAATCTCAATATTATAATGGGTGCAATTTGATATATTTGCAATAGGATTTGAGGATTCCATTTGGAGCTTGATGCGGCAAAGCGGGCCTCCTCTAAATAATTACAATTGTAGAATGCAACGTGCGGCCAGCCTGGTTACAGCATTTGAAGCAATATATGGCGGCTCATTGCTTGGCATATATAAAAAATGGAGTTCATTACAAAGTATTTTTTATCAGGCCATTATTCTACGCCTCTAACATAAAGCATAGCAAATTTTGGGAGCTAGACTTCATCAATCATCACGATCGAGCTGTATTAATTTCAGCCATGTAAATTAATTGCGGTAAAATAATGGAGGCCTCCTTTGAATGTTAAAAGTCTAAAAATCAATGATAAACTGCAAAATATGGGCAATACTGCAAATTGCTCTAAAACCATTTCTGACGATTTGCCTGTCGCGTAGAATCCCAAGATCCATTTTACCTCATTCACATGTGAATCCACAGTTCTTTTTATGTGATGATGATATATTGAATCCAGTTCCCTATATGCGGAAGATAATATATATTGGACCTAATTGTACACAAGTATGAGCCTGATACGAGTTAGAGAGACTCATGGATCTAATTTAAAAATAACTTTTTGGGTTGAGAGTTAGCTCCCAAAGCCAAATTAATGCTACACTTGGCGCAGGTTTTTAGCAGATGTGAGATTATATGTATCTTTGATAAATCGGTCATACTAGATGTATACGAGGACAAAAGAACTCTCAATGAATTGACTTGTAGGAATAGAAGATGTAGGTCCCTTCGCTCCGTGGCATAGTTAGAATACACACAAGAATTTATCAATATTGTTGCCAAAATTGTTGGTGGCGGGGAGTGGTCCGTGTATGGCACAATCGATTAAAGGACCTACCTCTTGGTCAATGGTGAGATTTAAGAGAATGATGGATCAAGCTTTCTCGACAGATCCTTTTGTCTTTGCCTCGCAATCCCTCAATTATGACTTATGAGCCAGGAATAAAGCCCTGTGGTAGGACAAAATCATTTGAATGCAACTTCAGCAGTATAATTATAATTATAATAGAAGTGGCTAGCTCTCCTTGATTATTTCTTTATTGTTGCACTGAGACATGGCCGTTTAATTACTGGCCTTAAGATTTACTTTCAGAGAACTTAAACTATCAATTAATTTGACCTGATCATCAATATTTGTGAAGGACAAAAAAAGTGAAAATATTTTACTTGGAAAAGAACAATAAAGAAACTAGTATGGTAAACCGCTTTTGATCGTGGGTGTCATTTATCATCAAGATGTGATTGTGTACATATAAAATGAATCTAATAATTCAACCCGCCGAAAAAGTAATGTCATTGACCAACAAAATGGCACCATTTGCTTTTACGTATAATTATCATTATCATTAAATTTGTGGTTCCTTTGATGCCACTATCCCTGTTCTGTTGCTTTTTTGTAGAGCATCTCTTCAGAACCTGGTTAATCGAAAAGCTACATCTTCGATCTCGATTTTGGACTCATTAATCTGTATTCCAAACTTCACGTCCCTACCACTGAAGAAATCAATTTAAATTGATGAGCAAGAAGGTAACATTCTAACATCAACCGAATTAAAGAAAAGAAATAAAACTCTTACGCATATTGTAAGGGTAAGTAAATATTTCTTCAGTCCTAATATTATGAGGTAATTATTTAATTATTCTCTGTATTTTTAAAAGTTATCCAAAAAGTATACCGATTATAATATTGTTACTTCTGTATCTGCTATATTTAACTTTTTAAAAGGAATTCCGTAACTTTTTTTTTTTAATATAGCCTAAAAATTCTAATAAATCAGATATGTAGCTGTTGAAAAATTAACAATTAACGATGAGATTGATTTTTACAGAAATAAATAAACAACACAAATCTTTTGAATAATCTTTTAAAAATATATGAAATAATAAGATAACTAAACCAAACTATAGAGATCATTTTTTTCTTTGTAACAATACAAGAACCATTAGAAACGCCTATTCGGACTTCGCTTTATCTAGTTCATAATCATAAAGTTGATGAACCTTGTCAATCATTTCATGTTTTTCGATCAAATAAAAAAAGAAATATATTACATATTAATTATCGCTTAATTATAGTATTAGCTACCCCACGTCACTAACCAAAGCTTCAAAGCATTGAATGAATATGCATGAAGAATATTAAAGAGGTGTTGGTAAAGATTCCTTTGCACTTGAAAGTGCTCTCTTTGCCAATGCCAAACACTTCAAGTTGATTAATTATATAGAAGTGTAAATATGTAATGGCATTCTCTTTCATTCTTTGCGGTTTTCTTTTGGATATATATATATATATATATGCTTTAATAAAGTTAGGGATAATCTAAAAAATAAAAAAATAATGTATTGAAGTCTGTATTTTTTTTATCTTTTAACTTATCCATGACTTTAATAAAATCAGAGATCCCAAACTAGAAAACCAATATATATATATATATATATATATATATATATATATATATATATATATATATATATTATATATATATATATATATCAGGGATAAGTTAAAATACAAAAAAAATACAAACTCCAATATATTTTTTTTATCTTTTAGCTTATTCTTGATTTTATTAAAGTCAGAGATTCCTGACTGAAAAATCACCATATATATATATATATATATACACACACATGCACACATTCACACTAATGGAGATATATATGATATATATACACACACTAATGGAAATTTATGGAAATGGTGGAATGAATGATTGTGAGTAAAGATAGGTCAAATAGTGATTCTGCATAATTAATATAGTTTTGTACCAAGGGGTCCGGCTACCTTGTGCAAGGTACTCCTATTTTGTCCATTTGTGAGTTAACCAATAGATCTACCTCATAAGGTATTTCAATGGCATGCATGAATGCGCGTGTTCTTTGGTCTGTTGTTTGCCGAAGAAGCAAAAAATCCAAAGGCTTCACAATCTTAACACATAAGTTCAAATTAATTTAAATTTTTACTCTAAATCCATTGACTTAAAATTTGACTATTAAAATTAGCGACTTTAAGGGCAACTATTAATATCACAAAAAAATTCTAAAATACATGAAAAATAACAATTATCAACAATATTTTTCTCTATTACATAAAATCTATTTAATCTATAGCAATAATTTAAATATGTAATAAAAATATAATAATTTACTAATAATATAAATATATGACCAAATAATAAATATGTCTATTTTAATAATTATACACACACCAAAGTTTTATTTCAAAAAATATTACTCCACATTAACGGGCAAAAATAATAATAATGATAAATAGGAATTATATGTTAAAACTTTGAAACCTATATTATTTTTCAATTTTCAGCAAACAAGATGGACTACAATATAATTGAAACAAAATTGAGAGTAAGTTACACAAGAGCAACATAATTTTGTCCCATGTCCTATATATAATTTCGAACAGCCAAGGTAAAAAACAATAAAGAATTCTTTATAAGACAACAAAATCATGCATTCTAATGCATTACAAAACAAATGTATTTTTATTTTCTTCTAATTTATTCCTTATTAGATAATGACTCGTTAATATTAACCTCAAGATATGGCATTTTGATCCATCACAAGAGTTTGTTACTTAATAATAATAATAACAATGGTATTCCGATCATCTCCCTTGATGCAGATAGATAGAACTCCATTTGAAGTATCAATCTGAAAAAATGGTGGAGATGTAATGCCTTAACGTCTGCCTCGAAGCGGGTTTTGAATCATTTAACATTTTTTAACTAATTAAAGGGCAGGATTCAGGAAGTTTCATTGAGACAAAAGTAAAGAGTTACGGCCAGTATTAGAGATGTAAAATAAAATTCTTTTCTCTCTTTCCTCTCACTTCAAGGAAATCAAAGGGTTAGTTTGTTAACAGTAATGCTAATAGGTAATTTCCGATGTATAAGCAAAGGAAGTTGTTGTTAGAAATCATACACGATCATTATTCAAATTGGCCGCCCATAATAATAAGCTCTTAGTTTATAGTTTAAACGATTAGGGATTTTGTTGTTATGATATACTCTTTTGGAAACTAGTCTGGACGTGTTAAGAGTTTATTTAATCCATACTACTATACTTATATAGTTGGGATACATCGTTTGTATTATAAATGTTGTGTCACTGATAAAATTAAACTTGTCATTTATTAAGTGTTAGTAAATTTTTTTTTTCATTGTTAATGTGAAAATATTACACCATCAGTCAAAAATGACCAATCACATGCTATTTTCACTTGGGATAAAAATGATGTACCCCCATTATATATGTGTAGCGTTATTCTTATCTAAAACATAATTTCTAAATTTTAATGGAAAATAATGGTAAAAAAATACAAGTAAATTATGGTGCATTTATTTCTTTGGAATCGGAATGGGAGAATCAACTGAATAAGAATGAGAAATGAAAATTAAAATAAGTTGTTTATTTGAGCTGCACGAATCGGAATAAGAATGAGTTGTATTCTCAATGAAATATTTTAAGATTGACAAGAACATAGGTTTATACATATATAGTCCTCTAGCACTAGTGCCAGCATTTTTTAAAATGTGGATTTGAGATTTATAATATTGTAATTGATTTTTCAATAATTTACAATAGTGTAAAACTTATTACAATATTGTAAAACCTTAAATTTACATTTAAAAAACTGAAGGTGCTCGAACCTGGGAATGGTATGCGTGTGTGTATATATGTACTCACACATATTAGATTATGTTCTTATAATAATGAGAAATAATACTTTGTAAGAAGAAAAAGAAGGAACCAAACTTATCTTAACTTATCAATGTGCAACGAGAGTCGGGAAGATATATATATATATATATATGTGGCCAAAATGAGCTGTAGCACATGGACAACAGTTGAATAATAGCATTTTTTTTCAGCATGCATTATTGCATTTGCTAGAACAGAAATTCGAATGCAAAAGGACCAATAGGATTGAAGAATCAAGTCAACTAGGTTTATTATGGCTCACGCAAGGCCCATTTGAAACTTCCCATACTAATCTTCAATATGTTTAATTCGATCTGCAAGCTCAATATTCATGCAAATCCAGTTAATACTAAAATGCTGGAGATCATACAATTACTGTCTTTTATACATCCCAAAGTCACCTTTCCTATTTCATGCACTATACAAAGTAATTTGAATCGCAATAGGGAAATTCTTAAAAGAAAAGAAAATTGGAAAAAAGATAATTAAAAACATGCATGGTCAACAACCTAATTAAGGAATGGGCCGGCATTGGATATACGTATACAAAATTAAAAGTCAACGGAAGATGGGACTCATATGCAATGAATTATGATACATCACCGTGAGTAGTGGCAAGTATAATGTACGTAGTTAGAAATTATAACATTGTCATGGATCATCTGAAGGGTCGAAATCCATTCAATGGACGTGATCAGAGTAATAAAAATCAGAGGACCCACCATCAAGTGGCTACAACTATTGTAATGGACCCTATGCATGGGCCCCATATAATTATGAGGAGGGGTAGAAGTAGGGGAAACATCAAGGACGTAGAGGATTTGCGTCGCCAAGCAAAGACGGTGCCAATTGATTAGTAATTCTCACTTCGTCGCAACCTGCACCAATCGTATCCTCCCTTTCTTTTCAAGAAGCTTATATAAATTGGGTACTTGCTCTTCTCATTCCCTGCCAACATTAATTGAACCAACAAACACTTCAAAGCGTAGCTGCTAGCTCAGTGTCAACCAGATCATCAAGTTTATTCTCTCTTATAAACTCTTAATCAGCTCCTGTCACTCCCAATCTATCCAGTATAATAGATCAGGTAGTTTGGCGCATTCATTGAACATTTTGAATCCATACGCCAAGCTCACATATAATTTCATCACCAGGGTCTAGCATTAGTTCTCCTGTTTCTTCTGCTCTCACCACCGGCGTTGACTTATATTTTATATAATAACCAACCATTAGGGAGCTGATCTTTATTTTCTGAACTTCTTCTCTAAGTTTTTGAACACCAAGTTATGTAATTACAAGATTATTAATTTAGTTTCTTTATCAAAGCTTTCAATGGAGTTCTTTTTCCAATCTGCAAAAGCCCATCCGTAGGGGGCCATTTTTCTTCACTGCCCTTTGCTTATTATTAGAAACCACTGACGACTCAAGAACGTACCGTGTATTGAATTTTGGCTAGTATGGAAGAAACATTCGTACCTTTCCGCGGGATTAAAGATGATCTTCGAGGAAGATTTATGTGTTACAAGCAAGACTGGACCGGTGGCTTTAAAGCAGGCTTCAGGTATGCCGTATACGCATGCATTCACCTCAACTTTTAGCTTTATTTAATTTTGTATTAATTGGTGAGTTTTTCAATGAGTGAGACTGATACGTATATCGTTTTCAGGATTTTGGCTCCCACCACATACATATTCTTTGCTTCCGCGATTCCGGTCATTTCATTTGGTGAACAACTTGAGAGAGATACTGGTACGGTGTTCAGAAAATAATAATTTTTTATTTTTTAATAGGTTCTGTCACCTTACGTTTCTATCGAATTCATTGAAAAGCATATAAATAAATAAAAAATTAAAAATCTCATGCAGAGGGCGTACTGACGGCAGTTCAAACGTTGGCATCCACTGCCCTTTGTGGGATTATACACTCGATCATTGGAGGCCAACCATTGCTGATATTAGGAGTGGCAGAGCCTACTGTCATTATGTACACATTTATGTTTAACTTTGCCAAAGAGAGAGCAGATTTGGGTCGAGATCTCTTTCTAGCCTGGACTGGATGGTGAGTTATTTCACAGTTTTTGGGGTTACTGATCTGCACTGCACATATATTTCAAATTCTTTTTCAGTACTGCCTTAACACAACCTGAACCTCTTTCATCATCATTTAATCTTGTAGGGTCTGTGTTTGGACGGCATTGCTTCTGCTCATACTGTCAATCTTAGGAGCTTGCTCCATTATCAACAGATTTACTCGTGTAGCAGGAGAATTGTTTGGTCTGCTCATTGCAATGCTGTTCATGCAGCAAGCGATTAAAGTAAGAGTAGTGGTTCTTATATATATCATCATGTATTTTAATTTACATCTTACTTTTCCACATTAGTTATGATACTAGAATTTGATTTTCATGGGTACCTCATTCATTATTACTTGAACTGAATTAAGGGTCTCGTGGAAGAATTTCGAATTCCGGAACGAGAAAATCCAAAGTTGGTTCAGTTCATACCTTCATGGAGGTTTGCAAATGGGATGTTTGCTTTAGTTCTGTCATTCGGCCTTCTATACACAGGATTAAGGAGCCGAAAAGCAAGGTCATGGCGCTATGGGACTGGTTAGTATGCGTCTGCGCTGTAAATAGACTCTTCTACAAAGTTGATAAACTTAGTCACTTTAATTTTTTTTATTTTTGGGTTAATTTTATCAATTAAATTTGTTTTGACAGGCTGGCTAAGAAGCTTCATAGCAGACTACGGTGTGCCGCTTATGGTTGTGGTGTGGACAGGGGTTTCATACATACCATCTGGTGATGTTCCAAAAGGAATCCCACGTCGCCTATTCAGTCCAAATCCATGGTCCCCCGGTGCTTATGAAAATTGGACTGTGGTTAAGGCCTGTTCTAATTGATCTTTATTTAGAAATTTTCCCCCCCTCAAAATGATCAAATATTGATTCATGTATTTTTCAAAATGACAGGACATGCTGAAGGTTCCCATTGTTTACATAATTGGAGCTTTTATTCCAGCAACCATGATTGCTGTGCTCTATTATTTTGACCATAGTGTAGCATCCCAACTTGCTCAGCAGAAAGAGTTCAACTTGAGAAAGCCACCATCTTACCATTATGATTTGCTTCTTTTGGGATTTTTGGTATGCAATTGGTCCTCTTGATCCCTCGCTGCTTTCACATTTACGTACTCTCCTTGTGTTAAATTGACTATATATATATATATATATATGTTTTTTAATGGCAGACCTTACTGTGTGGACTTTTTGGAATCCCTCCATCTAATGGTGTCATTCCACAATCTCCAATGCATACAAAGAGTCTGGCTACTCTTAAACACCAGGTATTCTCCACTCCATGATGGATTCATTGCATAATTCTTCTCAAATTAACCGTGCAAGTCAACTTGCTTAACGTACACACTCTACTCATTTGCAGTTGCTCAGAAACCGGCTTGTTGCAACCGCACGCAAAAGTATGAGGAAGAATGCTAGCCTGGGACAGATGTATGGAAATATGCAAGAAGCCTATCAGCAAATGCAGACCCCTTTAATCTACCAGCAGCCTGCAGCTCTAGTATGATTCTAGTATACTCTTGTATGCTTTATGGTTCATTAACTTTTAGGATATTGTCTTTAAATTTAAATACATTTCTGGCCTAGTTGCTTCACATTATTGGATGATTTTTATAAATAAAAGTTACAACGAATAGGTTTCAACTGAAGCATAAATATGCAGGCTACACAATTTGAATAATTACCATAGCAAGTTTTTTGATAGTCAAGTAACCTCACTGCTTCAATTAAAGTTGACATTATAATATGAGCTGATGTTTCTGATTTTAAATAATCCATCTGTAAACGACAGACTGCTAAAAGCTAAACTACGTTCAAATTCTTGTGCAGGGACTAAAAGAATTAAAAGAATCAACCATTCAAGCAGCATCATGCACAGGAAACCTTAATGCCCCAGTAGACGAGACTTTATTTGATATTGAGAAAGAGATTGATGATCTTCTGCCAGTTGAGGTTAAAGAACAGCGTGTCAGTAACTTGCTTCAAGCCATCATGGTGGGAGGATGTGTTGCAGCCATGCCCTTCCTCAAAATGATACCATCCTCAGTCCTTTGGGGCTACTTTGCCTTCATGGCCATTGAAAGTTTACCCGGCAACCAATTTTGGGAAAGGATCTTGTTGCTCTTCACGGCGCCAAGCAGAAGATACAAGTAACATCATCAAACTCTTGTATTTAAATGATCTCAATTTTGCCCGTTCAGCCTAAAAATGTCTTAAGATTTACATATCTTTCTTGCAGAGTCCTTGAGGAGTACCATGCCACATTTGTTGAAACTGTGCCATTCAAAACAATAGCAGCATTTACCATTTTCCAAACAACTTATTTGCTAATCTGTTTTGGGCTTACTTGGGTTCCAATTGCTGGGGTTATGTTTCCTTTGATGATTATGCTGCTGGTTCCAGCAAGACAATACATTCT
Organism: Murraya paniculata; assembly: GCA_030449075.1. Taxonomy (NCBI): domain Eukaryota; kingdom Viridiplantae; phylum Streptophyta; class Magnoliopsida; order Sapindales; family Rutaceae; genus Murraya; species Murraya paniculata. Next base: position 867,088 of record JAEVFN010000015.1, on the reverse strand, counting down.
GCCCAAGTTTTTCAAAGGGGCACACCTTCAAGACTTGGACGCAGCAGAGTATGAAGAGGCTCCAGCTTTACCATTCAATCTTGCAGCAGTATGATCTCTGTCCAACTCAATAACCATTAACTTTTTAATTGACAAACATTTTTTTCACCCATATTCATCAAATGTTTGATGTTTATTTCAAAACAGGAGACACAGATCGGCGCTGGTGCCTCTTGTGCAGGGGATGCAGAGATTTTAGATGAGGTTATAACTAGAAGCCGCGGTGAGTTTAGGCACACAAACAGTCCTAAAATTACTAGCTCCACTTCAACGCCAGCAAATGATCCTCTGAGCGTGCAGAGTCCACGAGTCCGACAAAGTCCTCGCCTCAGTGAACTAAGAGGGGAGAGAAGTCCTCACATTAGAGGTCTTCCAAGTCCAAAGACTGGAGAATCAAAATCGTCTAATTTGGGGAAAAGTCCTCAAAACTAAGCCTCAAAATTCTTGGAAATAATTGACCGGGGTCATCTATCTACCTTTCAGGAATTTTAAGTGGCTTGTTACTTGTCCTGTTTTCATTGCTGCGTCTGTTGTTTGGATTGCTGTTGCTGTAAAATTAATCTCTCTTCTGCTGAGCAAGTGTGTAACAATAGAATTGAGTGGCTTGTCTTGTAACTACAACACTAGTTGAATGTACTTCCGAGTGTGTAATTTCCATTCCCTTCGTAAAGGAAACTTGCTCTCTTTCTCCTCTATTCCCTTACACTCGCACAAAAAGACAATTCTGCAATAAACCCTGAAAATTTGACACAGCACTCACATTTCAAATGTTAATACCACTAAAGAAGCCCTCCAACAGCATCAACGAAGATACAACACGACGCAATCTAGTACCACCCGAGGCGGAGGGCGCTTACGACTAGAGGAGGCCACAACACTTGCAGGATTTAAAAAAATTTTGAAATTTGTAAAGGAATTATTAAAAATTAGGTATAAAAATACTGATCCGGCCCCTGCATGATTAATTTGTAAACTTTATATATAGGATGACAATGCAATTTTATATTTTGTGAAATAAAATCAAAGTAACTCAATTATTTGATCTTTATTTTGTTAATTGCCTTTTTATTCTGACAAAATAGCAAATATCCTTTTAAAAGTTTGATAAAGTTTGGATTCAGCTCTTTGATTTTTATTTTTATTTTTATTAATTATTAATTATTTTATTTTTTATTTGTAACAGCAGCCAAAACTATCAATGAAAATCCCTAAATCAATCAAAATTACTGTAATTACAAGAAAAATTCTCAAATTTCCAGTGACTACACCACAACTGTAAATAAAAGAAACCATCTAAAATCAATTTACTATTAGTACTTAAACTTTGAACTTGCCCCTCCCAAAGATTTACTCTCAACTCGGCACCTGAGTGCCACTAAAGAAGCTTTATCTTGGAATGTTCAAATGTTAACGCCATTGTTCGAAAAATTTACATACGTAACTCACATGTTGGAGCACGAAAAAATTACACTACAAAAAGTGAGTGCCAGAATATCTTATCTGTGTTCATCGCTTTTTTAAGATGTAGATCCACTCTATCATTATTCTATCTTACGCATTTGTCTTGTCATTGCGGCCATCACAATCCAGCAGAAGAGTCAGCCATTCAGTCGATGACATAACATCAATCATGAAAATAAAAGCCGAAAATGAGGCTTTTAGAATAGTTGCCAAAGAAAAAGCAGCGGCCAGAAATTTTGCTCATCATAATTCTTGAACGTGTGAGTGAAGGCAGTGCCGTTGTTCTCATAGCATTGACTTCATAGGTATTATCATTATTTGCACTTCATGGGCACTGTTATTGTTATTATTCTTCGTGTGCATCATTGTTCGCTCATCAGGTCTCTTTCTAATAATTTCAGGATCTTTGTCTTCGTGTAAAGTTCTGCGAACCATCTCCGAAACGTTGGCTCAATCATCTTTTGATTCCGTCCAAAAAGAAAGCACGCATGACATCACTAACAGCAGAGAAACATAAATTTGATTCGTCTTTAAGTGAGGATTGGACACATAAGTTGACCTTAACCTAGTGTGCTTTGCACATTATAGTCAAGTAATTTAGATCTATGTTCACATCAGCGAACTTGCTCAGTCAAGATGAATAGTGGAAGCCTTACTGTGAATATATTATTATACGGTTTCTCTGCTGCGAATGTCTGCAGCATACATTTAACGAGCAGTGAAAATGGGTTCTCATAGCTCAAGTCAATTTTTTATTATAAAATGCATGCAGAAGAGTTGTTATTTTTCATCGACAGCCTTTTTCAATATTGTAATGTTAATGTACCACTGGTGAACACTGCACAAGGGCAATCGCCTAGTCGTTGTGCTGTGATGGACAGCATGTTATGTCCATTTGGATTCAGATTCAGGCATATTTAATCTCGTTCATATAAATGGAGGGCGGTTTTAATTAAAGAATCTGCGACTGCTAGTGCTACTACAACTTCTGTAAAGTTATGAAATAAAGGCGGTGCATGAAAACCAAATAAAAAAGGTCATTGCATAAGCCCTTTTTTTTTCTTTTCCGAACGTTTCCTTGCACCATTTCGGTGGTGACGAAACGATAGAAACAAACAATCCGATTATTCTTAATACACACTGTATGCCTCCCACTGGAAACTGATGCCAAAGCCTCTGCTTTTGTTTTGTGGCTTCAAACATTATAAAATTAAGATGATAAAGGTGTGTCGTACAAAAACTTTTAAAACAGAAACGAAAGAGCCTCCATTGCTTTTGCTAATAAAGTTAAAAAGCAAAAGCAAAAGTAGCAGAATATATATACATATAATTGAGCTAAGCTACTTGAAGTTTCTCGTGATTTGATACGTGTGATTGATTCCTCGCGACTTTGTCGTTCCGCCAACTGCCATTGGCTTTACCTTCACACGCTAAAACTGAGTGAGTAATATGAAATTAATCAACCAACCAAAACCACTAATCAACGAATCAAATGATGCAAAATTGCGGTAAATATTTCTACTTTCCAGCTATGTTTCGTCGGCCAACAGTGACAGGCCTAATCTTCTCAAACAAAAGAAAAGAAATGAAATTGGCCCATGATCATGGTGATGGGGTTGGCCAGTCAGGACTCAGGAGTCGGCCTTTTTCGCACCCGTCAAAACCCTTTTTAAAACCCATCTTTAATTGAATTTACGTAAATAACTAAATATAATTTAATTCGTTTCCAATTTTTAAATAAGATTCAATTGAACATTTAAATAAATTGTTCCTTTAACAAAAATTTTACACCCCACCCTATTTTCACAATTTATATTTATATTTTAATTTTAATAAAAAATAAATGTTTTGAGAAAATTATAGAAGTTTGAAGTCATGAAAATAGAGACTATATAATAAGAAGAAAATAATTTAAAATTTTAAGATTTTTATGTATTTTATAAATTAAAATTTAAAAAATAGACAAATTTTTATGTAAAGATGGTTATTTTAATATATGAGCTTGTATTTTGCAAATTAAACTGAGGGTATTTTAGGGAATAGTATTAAAGGGGATTGTTATAAGAATTTTACGGAGGTGTTAAAAGCTCAACTCACCGTTCGCCGCGCGGTTTTTTGGGCGCAGAGCCGCCGAAGCTAGCCACGTCATGGAACCAAGATTAAATTCTGCATTGGGTTTCTAAACGAGCCCATTCGTGGTCCAGGTGCACCACCGTGTCACAAAAACATTTTGTACTTAAGTGGAGCCATTGGCACGCCTCAAAACATCTTTTAAAGCCCTTCCTTCATATCTATCATTTTAGTCATGATTAAGAGAACATAAAAGCACAACCTTCTCTTTATTGTCTACTATGTTTTTTGCAATAATTCCCTATAATAAATCCCTATAAAGTCAGCAACTTTACTCACTTCAATACTTAATTCTTCGTGAACTGATTAAGAATTTTCCTGTAACTACTCCAATTTTTATCATTAGAAAAATTACTCATTGTCATTTTATAAAATGATATTATCAAAGAAAAAAATAATATGGGTTTAATTCGTGAAAATATAGATTAAAAAAAATATAGATAATAATGCGGATTTTGTTTTCAAATTTTAATCAATCTTTTTGATAAATAAAATCACAAAGAAGGCGGCCACATTCTTGTATTGATTGCACTCTCTTGCGATGAAACTGTGGGATTTTATTAGGGAAGAAGATGAAATCAACAATATTTTAGGAATAAAAATGGGTGTAAACAAAAAGTTTAATTTATTTTAATTATTTAATGGGGTGCTGTTAGGAAACGGGGTTTGAAGGGTGGCAATGGCCCAACTGTACTTTTGTATCGTCAGATCCAGATCCCAGCTCGTCGACAAAACATAACCATGGCAGGTTTTGTTCTACCGACAAGCAGTAGGGGTCCGGAAAGATACAAGGGGGGGTTGACACGCATCTAGCTGAGAGGATTTTTTATGGTGATCACTGTAATCATACTATAATATACTCTGCTCTCTAAAAAATAAAAGTAATATCTTGGACACAGGTTCCTACGCGTATCAGTTTTACATTTACTGTGACACCAAAAATCACTTTTAAGTTGCTGCTTCCGCAAGGAAACATGCAGTTGGACTTTCAGTTGCATGCCACCAACTCCTTCCCCTTTTCTGGTTGAGAAATATATATATGACGCAAATTTTAATTAATTGATTGAGATTTTACCGTCAATGAATGTATTTGAATAAAGTTGTAAATTAACCATGTAAATAAATTTTAATATATATATATATATATATGACGGCAACGCAGTATAATCTGCTTTGTAATTATATAATTAGCTACGAATTAAGGATTGCAAGAAATTAATTAATGGCCATTCATTGAAATTACCACCCCTCCCAAAAAAAAAGAAGAAATTAAAACAAGAAAAAATATAAAATTACATTAAAGGGTAAGTTTGAGGACTAAATCATTGCCGTCATCATCTTCACGGCTATGATGACGTCGTTTGTTGTCTTGGTGTTTGCGGTTGCGGTTACAAGGACTGGGAAGGACGGAAGGTGGCTTCACGAATTCAATATCCTGCGTAAAATCTTGCCACTCAAATTTCGGAACCCAACCGGAACTGGTGGTGGATTCCTGATGATGACCCAACTTTCTAATCTTGTTGTTTCTCTTCGCTTCTTGCAAGTTTCTAACCAGAGCAAAAAACTTCTCCATCTTCTCCTCCTCCTTCGGGGACTCGTCCCTAATTTGAATTTGATCATCATTTTCCTTCGCCATATCCAAGTTTCTTCTCTTTCAGTCTTCCTGGTTGTTGCTCGTCCAATTCTTCATTCTGCCCACTGTTTATTTATAGCAAGAATTAGAATAAAGTCGTCGGCCCCAGCCCACAGATTCTCTAGAGTCGACGGGTATATATGTCATTGCGCCGTGGCGTCACTCGGAGTACGCAAAAGTAATTGACCGTAGATGACGTATAAATGATGACGCCATCTGAGGTCGGCTTTATGTTTCACGTTGCACCTACGCATCATTTGTTTCTTTTGACCAGCAGGGAGAAATTAATTAACCTTGGAAAATTGAGACCCCAAAATTAATCTTAAATTGCTTATTTAATTCTCCAAAGTGCCCACTAATACTTGGTTGAGCTTCTACGGGACTGTCAAACTTTGAAAAATTTGGAGACACTCGTTCATTATTAGGGTGATGAATCATTTCCTTTACACACACACAATACTTGGTTGAGCTCCTACGGGACTGCCAAACTTTTGAAAAATTTGGAGACACTCGTTCATTATTAGGGTGATGAATCATTTCCTTTATATATATATATATATATTATATTTATTCTCTAATGAATATCTTTATTTTATTAAAATAAAAATATATATTAAAAAATAAAAATATATATATATATATTTTTAATATATTAAAAATTATATTTTTTATTTATTAATGACATACTCACTTTATTAAAATAAAAATACTCTCATTAAAGAATTATTATTATTATTATTATTATTATTATTATTATTATTATGTTGTTGTTGTTGTTGTGTGAGAATTAATTTGAGTTTTCATTTGTATTTGTGAAAAAAAAAACTAAAATATTTATAAGTAATCCATTTTTTTTTAAGAAACCATCAATTCATACTAATACTAATGGTTTTTTCTAGAAGGTGGGTCCATCTGTCTAATGCTTACGTTAGACTCAAAGTAGAAATTAGAGTACTGTTTTTATTTTATAATAACTGTTTTTATTTTCATTTCCTTAATTCAAGTGCGATACATGTTCGTTGGTTATTTCTTGAAACAAATTATACAATAAATTATGAAACACATAAAACAGAAGCCGTGTGATAGTAATAAATACAAAAACAACTTTAACACGTTTTAGCTATAATACGTAACAAATTATAGAATCAATTATAAAACTGATTCTGCACATTTTCCAACACGTAATAAATTGAATTTTATCATCTTTATCTATATTTTCTTTCTCATCTATCAGCACAGATTCTTCTTCATCTTTCTAACATTTATCGCTACTTTCTTCCTCTTCTGCAGCTACTTTATTCATCATCTTTCATCTTCACATCTCATCTTCTTCTTCTTTTAGAACCAAATTTTTAATTTTTTTTTATTTCACTCTAATTTCTTTTGTCTCATACATAGCTCTATATAATTTTTGGGATCATCTAACATTTTCTCATTCCCCATCTTTAATTTTTCAGTTCTTAAACAAAAAGTTTTTGAAATCATTGTCTGCATATCTGTACTTGTACTTGCTTCTTGAAACAAGCATGAGGGAAGGGTCAGGAAAGCAGTCTTCCCTCGAGCCACACCGTAGGAGCTTTTGAAGGAGCAAGCCTGCAAGTTCTTCCAGTGACTAATCTCCCATAGCTAGCGAAAAGCCCAACCGGTGGCCACAACAAGCAAGCCAGTAGTGGAAATAAAAAGAAGAAATATTTTAATTCAATTAGATTTCATCCAAATGTAGTAGAGAATGAAAGATTATATAAATATATATTAATTTTAACATATTTTATTCTCTTAATTATTTCATCTCCAGTCCTGTATATTCTGAGTTTGTTTCCCTTTTTTTCCCCAACTTAAAAGCATGTGGGTAAGAGTTGTGGGGTTCTTGCATCTGAGAGTATGCCTGGCCATATAGTGTTGCTGCACTTGTTCTTTAAATAATGGAAAATACATGAATTACAAGCAAATGAAAATTTAAACTGTGTTTTTATTTGCTTGTTATGGAGAAGGCATTACAAGAAAGTAATTGGAGAAGAGAGCGTGTAATTATGGTAACATTATCTACCTTAAAAAATTATTGCTAACTTGTAAATCTATATTTATTTAAAAATTTAATCGTACCTATGGAGATTAACCAAATTAATTTTATATTATTTTTCATTATTTCAACTTTTTAATTATAATTATGACTTGAATTTTTATTAAGAGTTGTTTTTAAAAGTAATATCACCGACCACATATTCGGTTATTCTTAAAAATTTCAATTGGTTACCGAACATATATTATTATTTTTATATTATAAATATAGAATATAAAAAATAACACCAAATACATATTTAATTTCAAAAAACAATAATTTTAAAATATCATTTCATTTTATTTTTGTATTATAAAAATATCAATTGCAAAAAATACCAAACGTTACTTTTTAATTACAAGTATGATAATATTTAGTAAAAACTATTTTCAAAAATAATTCTACCGAACATATATTCACTATTTTTTACTCTTCTGTATTGTGCCTACCGAACACATATTACTGTTTTCAGTTTTAAAATATATGATACAAAAAATAATACCAAACACATATTAAAATTCAAAATACAATAATTGTAAAACATCATTTTCATATTCTTCGATGGGATTGTCCATCATATTTTATCAAGTGAGATTATTTTGAAGGAGAAAAATTATATTTTAATATACAATTATTTTTAAATTAATTAATTATAATAAAGAGAGAAAAATAATTTGAAACACATAACATGCATTTATTGAGTGGTCCCATCAAGACCATCCACATAATTTTTTTTTTAAATCATTTTGTTAAATGGTGGTTCTCACCATTTAAAACTACTTTTAAAAATGGTGGGGTTGTTGTTGTTTAAAATGACAAATATATGATACGATAGTTTCACTACGTCAAATGATAATTAATAAGATTGTTCTATTTAACTTTTTTTTTTTAAATCTTTATCGAAATTACTGAGAGGATTAACACAAGAAATAGAAAATATAACTTGTAAAACTCTAATTATAGTTGTCTTGCCTTTACTTCGAGAGCTCATTTATAATGTTAGCAATACCTTACTTTGCTGATGAAATTAACCCTTTAAAATTGTAAATACAGGTTAATTACTTAACTAGTGACGTGTTATTCTTGTACATAAAATTGGCAAAACCTTTTTAAGTAACGTGACCATGGACATGTATGTGTGACTGAAATTGGCACCCCACTGAACTGATACATTTCTTCAATTTCGACTGTTACGGCAAACTTGGTAGTTAGTTGAACAAATAGTCGCATTTGGTACATATGTAATAATTTCCCTTAACTGAATTAACATAATTAAAGCTAAGTTCAAACAAGTTTACACGCAACTGAAATAGAGTACTTGTGCGTATATGAAATATATTTAGTAGCGCTATCTTCATGTTTAGGTGCCGAATATTGATGGATATAAAAATAATTAACATTTAGGAGAGAAAACTTTGAGATTCTTAGACAGAATTGGCATTTAATTACTAAGTGGAACAATGTTCCCAAAAAAATAAAAAATGACGTGTTATAAAGTTTAACAAAATTGACATTTAAACATATCATTCTGCAATATGTCAACGTATATACTTTCAGTAATGATATACTAACTATAGTTGGTACTGTTAAATTTAGACCAAATTCACCAGCAAATGAAGGCCAAGAAATATGCCACGAGGGAATGCCAGCTTAGGACTATGTGGTAGCACAATCAGCATACAATATGGATAAGAATGAGTAGAGTTCACATGAGAACGTTGAAGTTCTATAAGCAGTGAGTTGGCAAAACAACTATACAGATATGAGCTCCGCCATGGTTTTGGAATAAAGACAAAAATGATCCAATGTTTGCTACTGTGCCATAGAATTTTCAGAAAATAAATCTTGGCTGTCAATTTTAGGGCTACCTTTTCCAGATTCTGTATAAATAGTTAGTTTGCTGTTTGTATTTCAACGAGTAACATGAATGATAAAAATGTTTGTTCTCATAGCTCTGCAGCAACTTGCTTAATTTCGTACATCATTGAAATTTAAGTTGGTATCAAAGCTAGAATAATGGCTAGCAGTAGTAAAGATCAGACATAAAATGTTGAAACTGACCCAAATGAACAAGTAACTTGAGATCAAAATGTAGTGACCAACCCAAATAGAGTCATAAAACAAGTTTCTGTTTAAAACCATGCGGCTGGCAATATTGTTTCAAACTTAGCCAATAATTTTGATTTTGCAGCAAACATTGCCTTTACATTTGCAACCCGTACTAAGCTCAAGCAGTCAAATTTCATGCTGTGGAGAACTCAAGTAATCTCAAGCATATGTGCTAATGATCTTAAAGGATTTACAAATGGATCTAGAAGTTGTCCCAATCACATGAACAAAAGACTTGATGAGAACCAAAATGAGATTTTAATTCCAATTCTTGGCTACATCATATGGGGAAGACACAACCAAGCCCTCATAAGCTAGTCATTATCAACATTTTTTAAAAGGGGTCTTAGGGTTGTGGTTGAGTGCACCACTCATGACTTATATATGATGTTTGGACTACGTTGTCCAGTCAGTTTGGTGCTAGGCCCAGAGCTAGAATCCTTCAATTGTGAACCCAAATCCATACAATCAGAGAAGGGTCTATGTCAAGCCGTGATTATTACTCTTAAAGAGTGGTTGGAAGCAATATGTCATTACGACTCTGCGGTCACTACATTACATTTATGGTACGCTTACTAATTAATAATCATAATACGCTCAAATCAGAATGGAAAATAAAAATTAAAATAAATTATTTATTTTAATTATGAGAATCGAAATAAGAATGAACTATACTGTCGTTGATATATTTACTTTATCTTAGAATCAGAATGAATTATTACAAATTATTAAACTGACCTTAATTGATTATTGTAGTAACAATAATAATAACAACAACAACAACAATAACAACAACAACAACAACAATAATAATAATATAAATATATGAGGAAAAATAAAATGAGAATTTTAAAATTTAAGTGGAATAATGTGATCCACCTCCTCCCATAAGGTGAAAACTCCAGTAATCATTTATAATTTTAAGTGAGTCACACCATTTTAATTATCATTCAATCTCTCATTTAAATAAGTAAATACATCATTCATTCTCATTTTTTTAATTTTCATTCTCATTCCCAATAAATAAACGCGTCACTAAAGCTCATCCAACTCCTAGGTCTATAGCATGCTGTTTAGCCAAGAGAATAGGACAAAACAAACTCATGCTATTGCTAACTTTTAAGGCTCAATAAATGTTGCACATCTAAGAGGGGGTTACAAAAGAAACTTTCAAAATCAAGAGAGGTTCAACAATTAGAATACTCCTGCCAGAACCACTAATCAAAGACCACCAGCAAACAATGGAAAAAGAAGAGGCAAGGCACTTGTAGATAAAGAAGAACCAACAAAGGGACCTTCTCAGATTTGTTTTAGGAAAAATCACTCAGCTACTAAATGCTAGTACAAATACAAGAGGGGTTTTGCACCAAATCAGGATATAAGAAGGGAGCCTAAAAGAGCCAATATAGCAGTTGTTAAAGGCTTAGAATAAAATGCCTGGTCCCTAGACATTGGAGCTACAAATCCTGTGACAAACAATCTTAGTAACCTCTCCATCATTGTTTGAGACACTTGATGCACACACTGTTAAGCAACTCAACCATATCATATGTGTTTTGAAATCACCAAAAACTTAGCAAGTGTTGCAAAAATTCTAAATGATAATGAAATCGAAATTAAGTGTGATGAAGATCTCTGTTAGATAAAGGACAAAAACCAAGGGAGAGTTCTCATGGATTCAGTTCTGCATTTTCAAAATTTAAAGTCGATAAGTCTAGTTTCAAGTCCAATGTCTAGTTTCTCAAAATTGCAATTTATATTCAAATACAAGCAACAATAGTCCGAGTTTTTTAGACTTATAGCACAAGAGATTAGGCCATTCTAATATAGTGGCACTCGAGAAAACATTATCAGTTTGTAATATCTTAAATTTTAATGAAAGTTCAAGTTTATCATTCTACATTGCTTGCCAAAATGGAAAACAACATAGACAAAATTTCCAAAGCATAGAGTGCAAACAAAAACATCTTTAGAAATCATTCACTCATAACTTTGGGGTGTGTGTGTGTACGTACGTATGTATGTATGTATGTAGGTATATCCTGCAACTCTTAACTCAAACCAAGGCTACAGATATTATATCTCACTTGTAGATGGCAAAAATAAATATACTTGGACATCTGGCCTCTTAACCAAATCACAAGCCTTAGAGACTTTTATTTCCTTTAAGAAAAATATAGAAAACTTTCTTGACAAGAGAATCAAAGCTTTACAATGTGACATGAAGGGGTGGATATAAAGTATTTGAACTATTTCTCGAATTAAAGGGCATCTGAATCATATATTTGTGTCCATACACTCACCATCAAAATGGTAAGGCTGAGAGAAAATATAGCTATGGTGTAGAAATTGGACTCACCCTCTTTGCATAAGCAAAGATACCTTTAAAATACTAGTGGGAAACCTTTGCTACTGCTACTGAACTTCATACATCTAAATGTGTGTATTTAGGATTAAGTAAAAAACATAAAGGTCATATTTGCTTGCATCATACAAGGAGAGTGTATATAGTAGCAAATGCCAACTTTAATGAGGCATCATTTCCTTTCTCTAATGATCTAACATTTGTTAACCCAGTATCCAATGGTCTAAAAGAGTCGCCTGAAACATTAGATCGGTTCTATGTCATAACATTTACCTGCAACAATGGTGAAGCAAGCCTAGCAGCTAATCAGAATTCATCTAATGAAACAACATCAAGTGAGAATAATGATACCCATGCACATGAGCCAAACAGAAGTCCTAGAAGCAGTCCATCTCCTTCACTACACATAAATCTAAACATAGAGCCTACTAAAGTATCTTAAGAAACTAATATAGAACCTGTAAATACAAACACTGAACCTCTACCTCACCAACCAAACCTAGTTGCAAACACTCACCTTATGATAACTAGCAAAGGTTGGAATTCATAAACCAAAGGTGTATAACACTAATATGATTCAAAACACAGAGTTGCCATCATGTGTGTTTGAAGCTGTGAGCAACCAGAATTAAAGAAAAGTCATGAAAAAAGAAATAAAACGAAACTTGGACTCTAGTGCTAAGAAACCTAAAGATCAAACTTGTTGATAATAAATGGATTTTTAGGGTCAAATATAATGCGGATGGGTCAATCAATAAATTCAAAGCTAAACTTGTGCAAAAGGACTCTTACAAAAAATTGGAGTTGACTTAACGGAAACCTTCAACCTATGGTCAAAGCTAGCACCATCAGAGTATTGATGAATTTGGCAATGAAGAATAACTGGATTTTTAAGCATATTGAGATCAATAATCAATTTCTGAATGGAGATCTTTTGGAAAAAGTGTATAAACCAAGGTCTTTAAGATCAAAACAAACCAACTTATATGTGAAAATTAAAGAAAGCACTATATGGCTTAAGACAGGAATCAAGAGTTTGGTTTGATAAACTCAAAAGTGCACTTGCTACTTGGGGTTTTAGATGCTCAAGATCAGACTCATCTCTATTTCACAGAGGACATGGAAGCAATCAAGTGTTATTACTTAAATACGTTGATGACATCATACTGACAGGAAGTTATAATGCCGAAACTGAAGAGAACATAAGGCTATTGAATTTGAAATTTTCCTTCAAAGATTTTGGTGATCTAAATTTCTTTCTTGGAATTAAAGTAACAAAATCTCCCAACAACCATTTTTTTTGTCTTAAAGAAAATTCATTGCTGACTTGTTGATCAACGTGGAAATGATGGTCTGCAAATGAGTTGATACTCTATTAAGTACAACTAAAAAGCTATCTAAGGAATAAGGCAAAACAATCACTTACCCTACACCCTACGGCAGTATTATCGGAAGCTTGCAGTATGCAGTTCTCCCTAGACCTGACATAGCTTACTCAGTAAACAAACTTAACCAATTTATGGCTAATCCTCTCAATCTTCACTGGTTGGCGTGCAAAAGAATCTAAAGATACCGAAAAGAAACAATTGATTATGGCCCGACCTTCCAGAGAAACCTAGAATTAGAGCTTATAATAAATACTTATGTAGACTGGGGCAGTTGTGGCTATTATGCATACTTGGGAGAAAATTTATTTAGTTGGAGCTCAAGGAAGCATAGGGTTGTTGTGAGATCTACTGCTGAATCAGAGCATAAATCAATGGCTTTGGCTTATGCAGAAATTACTTTGGACATGTTTTCTTCTCAATGAATTGAAGATAGAGATTATTGGTACACCATTGATATTAAGTGATAGCACCAATACAACTATTATAGCAGCAAATCTTGTGTACCACTATAAGACAAAACGTATTGAAATTGACCTTTATTTTGTAAAAGACAAGGTGGCCAAAAATGAAATCCTATGCATTCCTAGTGATGATCAAGTGAAATCCTATGCATTCCTATGTATTAACCAAAAGTCTTGCTTATTCCCAATTCAGTTACTTCGGAAACAAACTCAGAGTTCAACATAGAACTCAGAGTTTGAGAGGAGGTATTGAATTAAAGCAAAATTCACTTACAAATAAAGGCCAAGAACCATGACATGAGGTCATTTCAGGACTATGCAGTAGCACAATCAACATACAATATGGATAAGAATGAGCAAAGCTCACGAGCGAATAAAGAAGTTCTAGAAGTAGTGAGCTGGCAGAATAGTTATACAGAAATTAGCTCTCCTGATAAAAAATAATAAAGAATGTTTGCTCTGCAAATACTGGCTAAATTTCTTATATTAGTGAAATTTAAGTGCCGTCATTATAAGGCAAAAAAATTTCACTACAAAACAAAAGAAAATTCTACTATAGGACAACCCTTTTTTTTTTCTTGTGTCTCTTATTGAATTTGTACCAATTGTTATGCTAATTTTTATACCTACATCATTATTCATATATTTTATACTCCCTCTTCATCTCCTCACTTTTTCTCAAGAAAATTTCATTGAGCTGCAAAAATTCACTTCAGTGGTGAAACAGTACCATCCGATACCTTTCTTCAATTTTTGGTAACTATTGACAAATTTTAGTTGAAAAAATGCCTCGTATTTGGTACTAGGGTATAATTTCGCCAACAATAGTAACTAAAAAAGAAATAGCTAGAAACTTTGCTGTGAAACAAGGGATACAAAAACTAACAGAAAAGGAACTTAATTAATTTTGATAATTGATTCCATGCAGTATCCTACAGTACAGTCCTTGAAATATTTCAAGAAAAATTAGTTAATCACTTAAAATTTCATAAAACAAACAGAGAAAAAAGTAGTTGAAAATATTTACTAATTACAATATTGAGAGCTCGATGGTGTCCCGGTCTCACTCTCAGTTCTCACTTCTCAGTCTCACCCTAGAAGCAGTACTAATTAAAGGGAAAGGCTAAGGTCTAAGCCTGCAGCTTCTTCAATGTCTTCTCTTTCAGTTGCTTTCGGGTTGGTTTGTATCTGAGAAGAAGAGGTAGCGGCAGCACTTACATGATTAGATTTAGTTGGGTTATTTTTCGTCATCATCAACTGATGATGATCAAAAGTCTCTTCCAGAAAATCTTCACGTCGAAATGTGGGCTTCCAAGCTTCAACTTGACCATCAAGCTTTCTTTTATTAAATCTGACAGTCTCTGTGATCTCCAGCTGCTTCTTCGCATTTGAACCGCTCAGCAGATGATTACGAGCCTCTCGAATGTTTTGAACGAGAGCAAAGAACTTCTCCATCTTCTCTTCTTCGTTATCTTCCTCTTGATTAATAATTATTATTCCATCATCGTGTTCATGGCAGTTATGTTTCCTCTTCTTGCTTGCAGATGTAGTGTTGTCGTCCATGATCTGTAATTGTTTGCTGTGCCTTGGACGGTGTGATGCACAGAGACACTATTCACTGACCATTAACCAACTAGTCATTAATTAAGAGCTCATACGCACAATGAGACAAACAATATAGCTTTCGAGGTTGCTTCTACGTTGCTTCTTCTTCATAACTCTCCAATTCATATATATATTTGGTCTCCGTCAAGCTAGCTAGCTAGCTATATTCTTTTGTCAATTTAACTGTTATCAATTTCTTTCAATTTTTCATTTACCAATATATCCTCGTGATCCTTGCCATTACAGTACTAATGGCGATGGTAATAACTATGATATATGGGTAATTACAAACAAAGTAAATATGTTTATGAGATCACATATTCGTGCGATGTGTCGTCATTTTACCTACAACATGACGTGCGTCCTATGACATTGGATTAGGTGCATCCCTTGTCCTTTTTGCTTTATGTAGTAGTGTTGCTCTTCAATGCATGTGTCTCTCTGGGTGTCTCTGTGCATTGGATTTGATTTATATAAATATAAGAAATTGTGAAATTCATAATTTGTTAAACTTGACTCGTTTACTCACCAAAAAAAAATAATAATAATAAATAAATAAATAATTGTTAAACTTGGTGGAAACATAGAAACGAATTAGTCAATTGTTTTCCAAAAAAAATAAAATAAAATATATTTACCAGTCACGACATTTCAAAGACTTGTGGATTAATACCACACAAAATAATAAAGGAATAGAAGAAAAAAATAAATTGATCAAAATTGTGGAGTATAATAGTGTGAGTGCCGACATTTATTGGCTGTAGATTTCTCCGAAAAAAAAAAAAATATATATATATATATATATATATATATATATATATATATAAGGAGATTCTATCTTATAGAATTGTAAAAAAATGATAAATAGTACCCACATGTGATACTGTTCATCACTATTTTACAAGATAACAAAATTCATATATATATATATATATATATATATATATATATATATATATATATGTGTGTAAATGACTTTTTTACCGGACAACCTTTGTGAAATGTGTGTGTGTAAAGAAGTATATATATATATATGTGTGTGTGTGTGTAAATGACTTCTTTACCAAACAACCTTTGATTCACAAGACTGAATAAAGGATACGAAACACAAATAAACGTTTTGAAGCACATGTCACTTTCAAAGCCATTGCAATAAATGGGTCCATTGTAATTGTCTTCAACCTCAACAGAAATTTCCTACCCACTAGCTGGATCAATTCACCGTCAACTCAGCCATATGATATTATTATTCTTTCGGAAATTAATTTTGAGCAGTTTTTTTCCTGGACTTCATCATGTGAAAACTGAAAATTAGATGGAAATGGAAATAAGTGCCCACCAGAATCACAGACACGTCCTGAACAGGAAAATCATTTATATAATTTGATGAAAATAATTATTGGGTTGATTTTTTTCAAGGAACATCGCAGATTACAGAGATAAGATATACACCGAGGTTACTGGAGTACTGGATATGAAGTACATATTCAAGTTGCCTTTATTTTATTTTATTTTATTTTTTCATTTATCTTCTTTTGTTAAACGAATTGTGCCAAAAAACTGTTGACTATTCCAAGTTTATCATTGATAGGACACAACGGTACTATTGGTCTGGTGCTCCACTTCATCGCGTCACTACAAAAATTAAATGATGAAAAATGATACTTATACCGAGTCAAACCCCGGGTCAAACCCCGAAACCTCCAAAACGCACCGTTTCAGTTAAAGCAAAAATAGTGCGTTCTGCTGCCATTTCAGTTTAGCTTCATCGTGTGAAAACGGTGCGTTCTGCTCATCGTCGTCTCTCCTTCATCGTCGTCTCTCGTTGATCGTCGTCTCTCTCCTTCATCGTCATCGTCTCATTTCCAGTCAAGAACACACCGAGCCTAACCACCACTGACAACAATCAGTTGCCGCCACCACTGACAAGAATCAGTTGCCTCTCCTTCATCCCCTCTCCTTCATCGATTGGTGTCCAGCGTGAGGTAATTCTTCCTTCTAAGCCTGATTTAGGTTACGAAAAAATGGGAATAATTTGGCTGATTTAGGATAAATTTGTGTTGACTTGTTATGGTAGTGCTGATTTAGGGTGCTGATTTGCTGGGTTTGTGTGCTGGAGTTTGGTTGATTGTTGCCTTAGTGCATTTTGCTTGTGTTTTCATAATGAATTTGCTGAGTTTGTGTGCTGGAGTTTATTTGGTTGTTGCGTTGGTGGATTTTTTTGCTGAATTGCTCTTGTAATTGCTAGTTGTAGTTGTTGTTGTTTCAATTGCACAGCAGCAACAGCAGCAATTGCTGCTGTTGGTGTTGCTGCAATTGCACAGTAGCAATTGCTGCAGTTGCTGTTGCTGTTGCTGCAATTGCACAACAGCAATTGCTGCAATTGCAGTAACTGAGCAGCAATTGCTGCAATTGCTCATTGCAGAGCAGCAATTGCGGCAACTGCTGCTCCTGCAATTGCAGTTGCTCCAATTGCACAGCAACAATTGTTGCAGTTGCTGTTGCTGCAATTGCACAGCAGCAATTGCTGCAATTGCTGTTGCTGCAATTGCACTTGCTGCAATTGCTGCAATTGCAGAGCAGCAATTGCTGCAATTGCAGAGCAGCAATTGCTTTGCACTGCTGAGCAGCAATTGCTGCAATTGCGGCTCCTGCAAAGTAATTAATGCCATAATCTTTGTTTTTGCTACTTTCCAATCTCAAATTATTAATGCTGGATTGTTTTGATAAGTATAAACTGAATGCTGGTGGTTTCTTTTTTTCTGGCAGTTTCGTGCTTGAAGTTTATTATTGACAATGTCATCCAGCACAAGTGAGAATCGAACATCATTGCAAATATGTAGTGGATGCGGTAATCAGATGGAGTTGTTAATATCACGTACAACCAAGAATCCAAATCGCAAATTTTGGATTTGTAGAGGATGTAAGAACTTTCAATGGGCAGAAAACCGTAAATCTAGCGAAGACAAAATAGACATGTTAATGGAGGAGGTTAGGAAGCTGACATTAGAGATTGAGTGTATGTCCGTTAAATTTCAATTATTGCATAAAGAACTTGAGCATATGTAAGAATGTGAAGTGCAGAGGCGATTGTTGGATGATGAACTTCGAAGGAGTCAGACGCCACGACATAATTTTATTAAAATACTCATTGTTGTTATATTATTTTTAAGTTGTTTCAAGCTGTACTATGCAACTGAAAAAGACCTTTAGACATATGTAATAGTGTTTGCATATGATATGAAATATATGCGTCCGAGTTGTTTAACGTAACTAAGTTACAAATTAAATTCAAATTATGCGAAATTAATACATAAAAGCACAAATTAACTTCGTTGATTCACCAAGGCAACTTTAATGCACTTCGATCATATGTTTGGTTCATTAGTTGAAAACTCCCTCCGATTGGCATCCTCGAAATTTTGTTGTGGTACTTGTTGGAAGTTTACTTAATGAGTTCCGCTATAATTTATCCAAGACTGATAGTAAGGAGGAAAAAATGCATGTTCTGAGAGTGTCTGTTGTGCTACCTATTGTAAAAATATAGATATATATATATATTAAACTCAAATTATCAAACATATGAAAATTAATGGAAATGACAAATAAAAAAGTATTACCATTGCCATATTGCTCTCTTGTGTTGGGATTGTAGTAGCCACCTGAGATGATAAATCAAGTATCTCCGAGTCCTATGAAAACAATCACCAAAGTTTAAAATATATATTAAATTAATTCAAAATGAATGTATTAAACATTGATTAAAGTACCATTAATAGAATTATCTCAACAGTTGTGCTAGTCGACCCATCGTTCGACTTTCGTTTTGGCTTTTTAAATTGCTTTTGCTTTCTTTGACAAGGTGGACGGCCTTTACGACGAGTTACTACTGGATCCTGTATGATTTCAGAACAATTTCCCGACCCACCATAAATAGTTGTATCGTCACCGTCATATCGAATATTCAGAGATACATCATTCATTGCTTTCTCGATCCAACCCATAACATTTTTATGGCTTTCTTCCTTTTTTGAAGCTACCTCAGCAACATCATAAAAGGCAGTGCACTCCTCTTTATATCGCCGATGTTCAATGCTCGAACTCCGCAAATCATAACTGACTTTGACTTTACTGTAACATCTCCGCACATCTTTCCTCCATCTTCGCATGATATATTTTTCAGGAAGGAATTGTATATGGTTACGTGACAACACTGCAATTGCATGGCTGCAAAGAATGCCCTTATATTCAAACATTGAACACACACAACAAATTTTACCATCATCTTTTTCAAAGATAACTTTAAAAGTCTTTTCTTTACTGTTTCCATAATTTTCAATGACTTCATACTCCGGTCCCCCACAACTGAAAACCTCACAATACATCTTATTCATTAGCTCCTGCTGAAATTCTTGAAACTTGGAAATAGTGTACACTTCTTCAACTTGCTTCTCCATTGCAAAACTGGTACGACATAGCATCTGTTGGCTAAAACACCTAGCATCTGCTTGCCATTCTTTCTCAATTTTACTTTCCATTGCTTTCTCATATTTTTCTACAAATTGCTTTAAGGTTGTTTTTGAGTTAACATAACCATCAAAGAAAGCATTCATACTCTCACTACGTTGAGTGGTTGACATTCCAGCCCAAAAAGTTGTTTTAACAAAGCATGGAACCCAACGATTTCTTTCGTCGTATAAACCATTTAACCACTGATTATTACCAAGATCATATTTCTCTAACATGTCTGCCAAGCTTCTTCAAATTCAACAGGAGTCAGTGAATCATAAACAACAGAATGCAATGCAACTCTAATGTCATGATATTCTGCATACCTTCCGAACTTCTCAGGCACTTTCTTCAATATATGCCACAAACACCATCGATGCCTAGTATTTGGAAAAACAATCTCAATTGCTTTTTTTCATCGCTTTGTCTTGGTCCGTGATGATTCCAAGGGGAGGACAGTTACACATACATGATAGCCATGTGTCAAATAACCACGTAAATGTCTCTGTGTCCTCATGCGAAATTAACCCACATCCTAACAAAATTGAATGCCCATGATGATTAACACCCATAAAAGGAGCAAATGGCATATCGTACTTGTTTGTTAGGTATGTGGTGTCAAATGTAACATCACCAAAGTCTTGATAAGCTGCTCTGCTCCTTGGATCAGCCCAAAATATATTTTTTAACCTACCCTCGTCATCCAAGTCAAGACTGAAAAAAAACCCATCATTTTCGCTTTGCATTTTCTTAAAATATCTTTGAATTGCAGCAGCATCCCCTTCCCCGAGCCTTAATCGCCTCACCTTTTCAACATGATTTCTAGCATCTCTTTCTAAGAATGAGACATTTTCAAAGCCACCGGCCGCAACAACAATCGACTTGAAACTTTGAGCCATTTTAATTCCGGCTTCTTCATTTATTTCAAGTTACTTTTTAACAAAAGGACTAATGCTACGGTTGCATCGATAATATCTGCTCTTACTCGGACTTACGGCATGGTTGTGTTCAAGATACAAATTTCCAATTATCCACTTTCCGCTAACAGAATCCAAACATCCTCCAATTTTTGCATTGCATCCAATTTTTTGGTTCGGTTGAAGCCGCAAGACATGATCGGATTTGCTTTTTGACTTGCCGTTTCGCCCACAAGTAAATGTCACAGATCTCATACTCCCATCATCCCCTTTTCTACAAGATCTCCGCATCATAGGAAACCCCTCTTGTACGCCATAAGCTTTGTAATATTCAAACATTTCATCAGGACAATTAAAAGACATCCCAACCTTTGGCTCGACAACCTTTTCCACCAATTCCTCATTATTTTCTTCAAAATCAGCCTCTCGCAAATCTTGCAATTCCTCCACCAGCACTTGATCAACCTCTACTTTGTCAACCTTATCCATTATTGCTGCAAATTACAATAATTCATAATATTATTAATTAATTATCCCAAATTTATTAAATTTGGAAACAATAATATAGAAACAAATGCTCACGATTCAAAATAAAATAGCTCAAGATTTTATTGAAAATGAAATAGCTCAAGATTCATTAAATTTACAAATAAATTAAATTCATTTAGAATATTACCAATAATGAATTATCCCAAATTCATTAAATTTAGAAACAAATTAAAATAGAAAATGAACGTTATTAATTAATTATCCCAGATTCATTAAATTTACAAACAATAATATAGATACAAATACTCATGATTCAAGTCACAAATCAAAATAAAACAGTTAAAGATTCATTAAATTTAGAATCAAATTCATAATATTATTAATTAGTTATCCTAAATTCTTTAAATTCATAAACAATAATAACGAACAAAGCTGATACAGACGTGCTGTACTCAATTTTGACAAATCAGTTGGGGTGCTGCAATTCACTTTGAGAAACCGTCAATCACAAATCGGTCGTGCAGTTGAAACGGAGCAATGAAGAACCGAAATGCTCGACACAGTGCTGGCGCTTAAACGTTGTGCGGTTGAAACGGAGCAATCGAGAACGCGATGCTCGACATAGTGCTGGACAAATTTTAAACCCTAAATCAAACAGAGCCCCACATTCGACCAGCACACATTCGACCTTCTTAACCGGCGACCTTATGCTCTTCAGCTTCTTCACTTTGGCAGCAACCACCGCCTTCTTCGCCGGAGACTTGATCGACTTCACTATCGCTTCTTTTGCCTTCGGCTTCGACTTCGTCTGCGTAGCTGCAACGTCAGTAGAGCTAGCTGTAGGCTTCTTCGCGGCGGCGGCGGTAGAGGAAGGTTTGGGCTTCTTGGCGGCAGTAGAAGATGACGATTTGAGTTAGGAGGGAGCTAGATTTCGGCTTCTTCGAACTGAAATTCGCAACAGTACAATTTTACTTCATTTTCCGCCAATTAAACCAACCAATTAAAACAAAAAAAAAAAGAAAATGAAATGGTGCGTTTCATTTTCGGGGTTTGACCCGGGGCAAACATCACCACTCTTAAATGATTACTGTTAGTAAGATATAGAGAGAGTCGAGCCTGGATCAGTCGCCTTGGACTTTGGCATCAGCTCTCAAATTGGATAACTTGGGCCCGAATGGACCATTTGGATTTTTTACCTTATCACAATTCTGCGGGTGGGAGCCCGAGGAAAACAATGCGTTTAGGTAGGGTAAGTCAAACAAGGGAAAAGTTGGGTAGGTCATCGGTGCCTAAATTCCCCTGATTCCAGGTAATGAATTGGTGCTCTTTTTGTTATTATTATTATTATACAACAACGGCCAGGGCCAATAAGTGTGATTTCACGATCCCATGTCACAAACACAAAGCCGACTAAAAGAAAAGATTATATATATATATATATATATATTACATGCATGCATCGGCAAATCGGCATCGCATGATATTGAGATATATAGTGGGTAGATGAAAGAGATGCTGTTGCTGTTAGTGGGCTAGATTCCTTCTCTCTTTATAGAGTGCGTTAAGTTGTTAACTTTAGCAGCCTCCCATGCCCATGGCAGCAGAAGCAGTATCGAGTTTCAGAACTTTTACTTAATTTCCAAGTATCAACGACCAAACTAAAGCAGTCAACTATATACTCCGTCTCCCATTTGCATCCTTTAAGCATTTTGCTATGAGCTAAAATTTTTTTCTGGTAATCTATTACATACACACACGCGCACACATATATGAATAAATTTTCAATTAAAAATATTTGAGCATATCAAAATGAGGGATGAGCTTTTAATTTTTTTTTTTTAAAAAAAGCCAACTCCAATCGGCTACTACTTCACAACTGTCAGCTTCTATTCAGATTGGATGATGGGTTGACAATCTACATTTTGCTTTTATCAAATTAACATTATTTTCTTCACCTAAAAGGGAAAATAAAATGTATTAATCACTCAAAGAAATTGAGTTAAATTTCTTTTTTTTTTTAACTTGCTTTTTTTTTTTTTTTTTTAGTGGGGGGAGGGGGTGTGTTTTTAGGAAAATGGAGAGACCAAAAAGAAATGGTGCGGCCAAAAAGTTAATGATAAGAAAGGTTTAAGCTATTTCTTGTGTCTATAGCTTTCAGTTAATCAAATAAGAGTGATTATTTGTTAAACGTTTGAAGTTAGAAGTTTTATTAATTTTGGACTTATTTTTTAATTTATTTGTTTATTTTTTGTAATTTATGTCTAATTTTTATATATTTACATCTGAATAGAAAAATAATTTTTTTTTTCTTTTATTTGAATGAGAAAACGTTTGAATTGAAAGTAAATATTATATCCCAAAAATATCTATATTAAATATACTTATTTTCTAAATTATAAAATTTAATCCCTTTATTCATTTGGACCTATAAAGACATAACATGTCGAATA
The DNA here is from genome assembly GCA_030449075.1 of Murraya paniculata. Taxonomy (NCBI): domain Eukaryota; kingdom Viridiplantae; phylum Streptophyta; class Magnoliopsida; order Sapindales; family Rutaceae; genus Murraya; species Murraya paniculata. The sequence continues at coordinate 843,473 of JAEVFN010000015.1, read as the reverse complement.
ACCTTGTTTAAAAGATTTTTTTTTTATAAAAAGCAAAACACGATGTCACTTTTATTCAGATATTAAAAAAAAAAGAATGAATATGTCATGCAAACATTTATATTGAGACTCATTCGGACTTCAGTCAAATTCAGATCTATTTAGATTTCAGTTAAAAAAATAAAATAAAATAAACTCTACCTAAGTAATAAGTACACATGAGAAAATAATACATATAAAAGATGCATTTGAATCCAATGCATGAGTTATACAAAAAATTTGGATCCAATGCATGAGTTACACAAAAAATTAATTATATTTTCATTGTTAGTCAATAACTCCCAATATAATCTTATTAAAAAATAAAAACAAAAATAGCACTGAATCCAAATTAATAGATGATTGTACACTCGACCATCCAAAATATTTTAAAACCGGGAAAAATCCGAAGAAATTGCAATATCGTTAATCAGTTCAATTCGAATAAAGTTGTCAAATTGAAATAAAACTGAAGCAGCAGGGGAAATTGTAAAATGGAGAATGCCCAAATTAGGTTAAAAAAGTTACATCCACTCAAGCTCAGGCAACTTCTCTTTGACGCTGCCCAGTGCCCATGTTGAGAGAGAGAGAGAGAGAGGGGGGGATCGAAAAGGTGAATTTGGTGGGTGGCAATTGGATTTAAGCCCCGTGCACCGACCGTCACTTTTCCAGAGCACGTAAGTCTACAATACACTCTACTCTTTGATAATATATATATATATATATAGATTGTACAATAACAATATTGTTGTTTGTATATGATTTAGTAGCCACTACGCGTGCAACATAGATTGAGATGACCGTCCCTCCCAACATTATTAAAAAGTAGTTCATTTCTCAAATCGACGATTCTTCTTGAATTGACAAATTCTCTTCAATCACTCGCTCCCACGGACCCAACCATTTATCTATTCTTCATTATATTTTTCATGTTCTCTTTCTTGTAGTTGACGTGGATTTTCATACTCTTTTCTTTTGCACTGCATTAATTAATTTGTTTATGCGGCCTTTTTCACATTGTCCAATACACATATTCGACCATTTTATATGGCATATACAAAGCTGCAATATTCCGCTTAATTTATGGATTGTATTAGTAAGAAAAATATATCTTCTTAAACAAATAATTTGCCTCTTATGTCCACCACTAAAACTGCGGCTTGTATTGGATTACTTCAAATTGCCATGCATCTAATTAGTTGATAAAGCCAAGCCACCATTTGAGTAAGCGACCATTTGAGTTCCCTTCGTGAAAATGATGACCAAAGAGTCATTGTCATCAATCTTACATTAAGAATAAGAAATAGCCCCCTTGTTAATTTCACAGCGTACTGGTGACAAATGCTTGTTTTGACATTATTTGTATATTTTATTTTCAAGGTGGTGCGCGATTCATATTCACGATCTCTCATGTTTTGAGATTCATCACAACCTCAACCTCCTCACGTTACATTGTCAAATACTATGATACATATTTTAAAACACAATTCAGTCGTTTAAATAAATAAAGCTTATAGTTGAAAAATGAATGGACTTAAAATATTATGTAGAAGTACAAAAGTGGACGGTTAATGGAATATTATTAACATCAAGGAGGTTTACGTGGGTTTTAAGGCATGATGGGAAAATAGCTAATTTCTGGAAACATGAGGGAGTTTTTATCTTTTACTCTTACTAATATGAATGATGATGTCTAGTCTGGTATTAATGAATGCCTGAACATGCTATCCTATAGCTAGCTCAAGTCTCTTGAGCAAACACAAAGCGATGGCCATGGCACATGAGACCAAATGACAATGTCGCTGCTGTGCTCCTCAAAATTTATAAAGTTTCTATTGTTGGGTTTATGTCGATACATATTCTTGCACTATGCTGCACCAGAAAGAGGAAAACTTAATGATGAAAATCAAAAGGCAGATAGGTGCCGGCAATAGCTACACCTTTCCGTTTTACGGGTCACTTATATATTGGCAAACAAATTACAATAATGTTGCCTAAGAATCTACTTTATAGCAAACAGGTAGCGGTAAAAAGTAAAAAGAGTTGGCGCGGGTGTCCCTTATCAACCTGTATCTATTAGTATACAGCCAATTTGTTGGGCTTGTTCATAATCACAATGGCAAGCAGATTGTAGCCATTGAACCTGCCTCAAAATTTTAAAATAAATAATTTTTTTGAGCTACATATTATATTTGATGCAATTAGAGACAGTTTAGTGATCTTCTTGGCCACATAAGACACACCACTCCGCAATCATCACATAATTAGAAATGCACTCATGATTTCATTTTTCACTTATTTACATATTTTTTGGAACTAAAGCTTTACATACGAATCTAATGGGTCAGCAATGATCAATTTCATTGTCCAAGAGTGATCGAGGAACCCCCTCCAACAAGCAAGACACCGGTGGAATCGTCAATGTTGGCAAATCTCCATACGCATTCCAACAAAACGGGTCCGAAACTAAATCCCCTTTAGCTGGTAGAAGCTCAACTTCTGTGAGTGTCAAGTTTGTGCATGGCACCGAGTCACTGCAGGCAAAATGCATTGGTGGGCTACGGATGTCGTAGGTTCCCTTAATGTTTGAGTACAATATGTCTGATACGTAGACTGCTGATGTTTTGTTGGTGCAGTCTTTGGTGAGGCAGTAGTATTGGTCAATTATAATTGGGTTTCTAACGTTGTTCATGTGAATATTACTGAATGTTATTCCTGATACAGCTCCGGATCCACCTTGCCATGTCTTGATTCTCACCCCATTATCAGACACTTTAATCACCGAGTCTCTAACTGTTATGTTAGACACACAGGCTCGGGAATTGTGGTTCCCTAGACTTCCAATGCTGAAAAGATTCGGAATTATAATTAGCTTGTAAGAATGAACAAAACCATGAATGACAAAATTAACCAGTCATGTACCTGATTCCATGTCCAGGTCCACATGTAATGTTCCTAATGTCTACATCATAACAGCCTGATCCAATTGATACACAATCATCACCTACAAAAAGATCGTGGGAAAATTGGTTTAGTGAGATTCTGAGGGCAGTAAATAAATTCAGAAATTCTGAGGATTTAAGAAGTTTTGGGGATGAAACCATTAGAGATCACTGAATTGTATATTTCAACGCCATTCGTGTTCTCAATGTGGATTCCATCGGTGTTGGGACTCAGGGCAGGAGCTGTTATGTGAATGGATTCTATATGGACGTTCTTGCAGTTATCGAATCTGAAGTGAAACTGGGGGCTATCCTTGATTCTAAGTCCTTGCACAGTCAAATTAGAGCTCATGAAGAACCTCAAGGCCTGCAAAATGAAATTTGATAAGAAGTTAAATCGATGCTTTAAATGAACAGAAAAAAGACAAAGATACCTTTGAATTAACTAGTAAGCACAACTTACAATGGGGCTATCACATGGTCCAGGCGATGTTGTTCCATTAATCCCCTATGCAATTAATATGGGAGATTAGCAATAATGTTAAGAACAAAAGTAAAAGAAATTATACGAGAAAAATTAGCAATGTACTTTGTGTGGTTTGCAGGGCAGATCCCACCATTTCTGCCCTCTGCCATTAATTGTACCACCTCCTTGCAGCGACAACTCATTGATTCTATAGAATACCAGCCATTGACGCTTACTGTTCTTTTGTAGCCAGGACTCCGGTCCATCAGGAGGCATAATGGTGCCATCAACCTTCTCAGCGATCATAATGTGGCTCATCACCAAATTCAATGAGTTCTTTTCATGAATTAAAAAAAAATGTGTTCTAGACAAGAGTACAACCGGACGAGAGCCAAACACAATTACCTGAAATATTAAGCTGCCTTGGCAGGGACCTGTGAAAATTGTAGATTGAATCATGAAGGAGAAACCATAGGGAACATGGATGACTGCGAAATCCTTTTGGCAGGCTGCGTCCCATGTCATCTTGAATGCTTCAGTGTCATCTGCAATGCCATCTCCAACGGCACCAAATTTACGTACATCTATGACATTTACATCATCATGTGAGTTAGCGGGCGCAGGGGATGGAGTTGGAGCTTCAGGAGAATTATAGTCATTCCCCTTGTTAGGCGGGTCAGCAGGACCGGATGAAGGACAAGGAGTGTGGGTAAAATTATATCCATTTGAGCGATTAGTAGGCGCATGGGAAGCAGATGGAGCACCTGGAGAGTCATAGCCATTCCCATTGTTAGGTGGATTAGCAGGTTCAGTTGAAGGAGGAGGAGCGCGTCTAGCATCGTAGCCACTAGGTGGATAAGAAGGCTCAGGTGATGGTGAAGAAGCAGCTGTAGAATTATCAGCATTCCAATCATCCGATGGACTATCAGCCTCTGGCGTGGGAGAAGGAGAATTACCGGAATCATAGGCATTGGTGCTATTAGATGGATCGGTAAGCTGAGGTGAAGGAGAAGGAGAAGGAGTTTCCGAAAATTCATATGTTTTGTGGTGGTGGGTGTGTTTGTGTTTTATATGGTGATGCCTTCTAGCTTGGACAGAAACGAAGAAGCCAAGAAAACAAATGCAAAATATAAGTAATGGTACCCTCCTGGAATAAGCCATTTTGAGCTCAATGCTCTCTGAAACCGTTCTGTTAGAAACAGAGGAGACTTGCACTTCCTTAGAAATGGTAATTTTCACTAGCACAAAGTTTGCTTAGTCACTGTCAGGAACTAAACGGAAAGACTCTGGGCTGAGAAGGAATGGACCTGAAACTGAGAGTGAATGTATTTTAGTGTATATGCCCCAAGTATTGGGAAGTTGAAAGAAGCTAGTTTGTGTAAGTGAACTCAGTGAGGACTTGAGCAACTTGCCAAATAGTATTAACTAGGTTTGGCTTTGGAGATACATGCAGAATCAGAAAGGCTGAATCCCTGTTTATATAATAAGAGCAAGCATAGTGGAAAGAACTTTTGAAAAACTCATGGTACATTTTAATATTATAATGGGGCTTTTTGTGGCGGGAACTATCCAATTCCACATAAGAAATAGAGATTGGCTCTTTTTTGAGAATGTGGAGTCTGTCTGCATATGACCTTTCTGGAAAAAGGTAAACGGAATAGCAAGAAATCAGATGCGTGGGCGGTTGATAAGTCCCCCATGTTCTTCCCATAACTTTCACTTTCATCGGTCCCCCATCTGGTTATTTCAACTGTGTAAAAATTTACAATTAGTTCAATTTCAACTGCAGTACTACTACATGCCATTTTGAAAGGACAACAGGTTCGGTCTGATATTCCTGATCAAATCAACAAAATGCATCTGTTAATTTCTGGATGTACAGTTCAACCCAACTCAATGGCCATGTGCATATGGTAATTGGTTTCCAATGTTCATGGCAAAAACACATGTTTATAAGAAATTGGTCGGCTTGTCATTTACACATTATTTGCATCACATGGTTACTACATACTAAACTCTGTTGGAATTTTCCTTCGCCTTTTTTTACCCCCACCTAATAAGCTCGATAATTACTAGCGATCTCCTAGGGATGAGGGATTATCATATTCATACATGATATTAATGTAACTGTCGAAAGTTGCAAGTTATCACAGCTCTTTCACAACAATAATGGGTGGCAGAATTAACCTCTTCCGGATAAAAATTTACAGAATGTAGTGGGAGAAAAAGTACTCTCAAGTTTCCTCTATGTAATGAATTAAAGGGCGAAGCAGAGACTGCATTGTGAATCATTGTTGCTTGTTTTTCGGTCGTTACATGATTGCAATTCAGTTCAATCACCAGGGTTAAATTTAACAGTTGATGAGCATTTCTCTTCGGATAATGTAACATCTGAATATGTTTTCACCGACTTAATTAAAAGCAAGCATTTGTAAAAGAGAAAATAAATATTATCTATCTTCTCTAAGCAAAGCAACCAACCACTTACAGTTTTGAGTTCCAATATTTGATTGTGAGACAAGTAATGGCATGGGCTGAAAGTTTTATGTTCACTTTCGGTTACGTGGCCAATCCACTTAGGAGCCTCTTCAAATGCATTGCTGTTGTAGAAGCACTTTTATTTAATTTTGTCACCGACCGAAGTTAACGGTCGGCATTTCTCGGTTGCTTCTTCCGTTGAGAACCAATGACGTCTGGCTTTTGCCCTGCTCATTAGATTAAACTACAGAAACCGTTATTCGGACTCTTGAGCTTAACTAAAAATTCGTCTTCAGGGTTGTTTCAGAGGCCATTTCTTCAGGATTCTGGAAATTATGACTTGAATTTGACGCACCAGTCTATTTCATTTTTTATTTTATTTTCATTTTTTTAACAACTCAGCAAGTGGTCCGATTAAAACATGCTTAAAAGGAACCATATATTGCTGAAGCAGGATGAAAAAAGTTCGACCCGCTGCCTCTAATTGTATTATTTTTCTATAGATACTGTTACATTTATTTCCAAATCTACTCATTTTAGGGACAATTTGAGTTTTTAATGGGAGTGGAATCAGATCATGGAGCTCTAATTCATGCGATTCCATCTCTCAATGGATGGTATTCATACGTATAACAACATACTTGGTGACAAATGGATTATATTAATTGGGATACTCTCTTTGTTATTATTAATTAATCACATAATAGTTAGATGTGAATACACTTCAAACATGCTCTATATACAGCCAATTAAAACATCTTTAAATGGTAATGATATTGAATTTGAATTCAGTATTATCTGGTTTGTGCTGATATTTTTTTTTAAAAAAAAATATTCTACTACCTTGTGCATTTATAGTAATAAATAATAATTATGATTTAATGACCTATATATGTTTATTCAATAATTACCTATCGGAATTTTCTAAAAGGTGAGCACAAAAATGACCATGGATCATGGGCAAGCGAGAACCCAAGTCGTCAACTTCAACTTGCCTTTCGTAGCTTATCTAGCCTGCTGGCGTGCACCCAAGTTAAAATCTTGTTGTGAGTGGTGCGGCGTGGAGTAATAAAATAATAATAATAACAATAATATGATCTCAAGTCCCCCACCTCACTCTCGGAGGTCGGCCGCAGCTGCAATTCATAACTCATAATCGATTCCTTCGCGTGAATAAGAAACGCACCAGCTGGCTAATTAGACAACTTGAAAATCACATCACATAACACCAAGTTCAAGTAGTGCCGTGGCATGAATATTAATATAATAGCTTCTTTCATACGAGGATAAAGATAGTAGTATCATGCTATAAAATCGAAGATTATGTATCATGTTTCTCTCATAGTCTCATTTAATATCTTGGAAAACAAATTTTATTCACTCATGACAACATTTTAAAAAATACACCTTTCTGTCGTTCGTACTTGGTATCTATTTCTAAATGAATATTAAGCGCATTATTAATCAACATAAAAAGGCATGGGGGATATCTTAGGGCATATCACAGCACTCTCGGAAAAATCCCGTTCTATCATAATATTAGTCCCATAAATTCGTGGGAGCAAAACAACATATAGTTTCCAATAGACATTACAATCTGGTCAGCATATCCACTGAATTCTCATGTGAATATTAAGCAGATCCTTCTCCCTCTGCTTTCTACAAACAAAGAAAGATAAGAATATAAATGCTGAAAAAAATCAATAAAGGGAACAAATGAACTAAGGGTTACGAAATAAATATCACAGCTTTTCCATATTTTCACTTGATACAGGCCACTAGCTACATCTCTACAGCAGATCAAATATTTATGCTAAGCTGCAACCTGCAAGGAGCAGGCCTCAACTTTGGAGAACCAAATCACAAACCAAGGAAGGCACACTGCTTTCTTGCATGCTCAGGGATGAGCTTCACCAGCATTTCCACGGGCACACTCTTCAGTTCTAATCAGAAAGCAAGCAGCAATCCCATTAAGCACTAAGTACGCAATAAACAGGAGGAAAAAAGAAATCAGTAGAAGATTTCATTCAAGTACTAGTTCATTACCATGAGGCTTAAAGTTAAACAATGGCGGAAGAAAGCGTCCATTTGGGAGTCGGGTATTAGGATCACGTAGTTCATCAAAGAAGGGATGGATCAAAGCTTCCAGCTGCATCAAACTTAAAGTTCTATTAGAGCAGATTGAAGTATAGATAAAAAACTAGAGCGGTGCCTATTAAAAAAGAAAATTAATCACACAGCTCGTAAGAGAAATTGTACTCACAGCTGTGCTTCGGAGATTGGGAGAGTACTGCAGTAGTCTAGAGACAAGATCTACAGCTTCTGGGGGCATACGCTTGTGGAATATCTGAAGAACAAAGCTATTTAGCAAATCTATTCGCATACGCTAGTAGAAACCACAAGTGATGTGCATAGTACCTTGTGCCATGGGTGAGCTTTAATTTGGGGAAATTTAAACTCAGTGTAGTTCGGATTCATGCACTTTATTTCTTCCCTAGTTGGAGTACCTAAAACCTGCACGGGAATGATATAAATTATCAAAAGGGGTGGAAAATACAATATGATAAGAGAAAAGACACGACAGGCATCCAGCATGATCAAACTAAGGATCTTTTTGGAGTTGCCAACAAAGAAAAGAAATTCCTTGGATCAATATCAAACTATTTGTTGTATGTTGCATGGCAAAAACCTTATCATTGACCATCATTCTCCAAGAGAATTTAGGAGGCACAACAATAAGGAATCACTAGAATGCCCAAAATTGCAGCCCTATAAATTCAGATACTAGCTTCAAGTAGTTTTAAGCAGAATCATTAGGCAGCTTTTATTGAGCAAGAAATTTCAGTGTGTAAAATTACCTTGATGATTTCCACAAGCTGGTCTACACCACTCTCACCAGGGAAAAGAGGCTGGCACCAAAAGACAAATTGAATGTTACATATAGAAAAGAATCTCCAAAAGTACAGCAATTCAACCATGAAGAATGAAGCTATCTACCTGTCCCAGGAGTAGTTCAGCCAGAACGCAGCCAGCAGACCAGATATCAATTGCTGTGGTGTACTCAGTTGCACCAAATATAAGTTCAGGTGCTCGATAGTACCTTGAACATATGTAAGAGATATTTGGTTCCCCTTTTACCTGTCAATATTAAATCAGCAATCAGTATGATCAGATATACAATGAAAAGAACATTGATAAATCTATGATGCTAAAGACATACCAGAACTTTTGCACTTCCAAAGTCACACAATTTCAGCTGGTGGGTATGTGGATTGACCTGTTACCAAAAAAAAAATAAAAAAATGTTACGGTCAGATGACCAAAAATTAAATATATATGTATACAGATAGAGAAACAAAAATAATCACAATAAGACACCAATTAAAGGTACCACACCAGTAAATTTTGAGGCTTTATGTCCCTGTGGCAAACTCCAATAGTGTTATGGATATAAGCAAGTGCTCTACAAATCTGCAGACACATAGAAAATAAAGCTTCATGTCAAAACAAATTGAAACTGATAAAGACCAAACAAAAGCAAAAGTGACCACTTATAACTCCAAAAGCGTATTACATAAATTGTGATAAAAAAGAATAAAATAAAATAAATAGACAACAAAAACTCATGGGACTATTAACCATGGCCAGTAATGGAAGAATAGAATCTAAATGCTGCAAAAAACAAAATAAACCAGTTCATCATTCTCACCTGGTAAAAGTAAAGTTTGACGTAAATCAAGGGCATCCTTTGGTTCATTTTATAGTGATGTTTGATCACCCGGTGAACAGTCTCCGGCACATACTCAAGAACAAGGTTAAGATAGAGCTCATCCTTTTCAGTTGTTGAAAAGAAACAGTGCTTCAGGGACACAACATTTGGGTGGTCCAGAAGACGCATGGTTTGCAGCTCCCGATTCTTGTACCTCTTGTCCTGAAGAACCTTCTTTATTGCAACAGTTTCACCAGTCTCTAAGCACTTAGCCTGTATAAGTAAACCCACAACAAAGGCAGCAGTATAAGAGGAATGCCAAACCTTGACAGAACATAAAATCGGATGCAACCTACAGTTTTAAAAGACCCAACTATGATTGCAAATCATTAGGTAGATTACCTGGAAAACTAGTCCAAAAGATCCATGGCCAACAACACGTTCAGCCATGTAGCTTATTGTCTACAATCGTAAGAAGGCCGCACATATCAGTACAAGAAAAAGCAAATAAAAACTGAAAAGCATTTTCTGAAAAACAAGAGTAAACCTGTTTGGGCTGGCCATTTTTACCCCCAATAGTGGTGACAATTATATGACCCGTCTCCGTCCCATTACCATCAACCACAGTTGCTTCCATTTCCTGCATAAAATTCAATAGCTTTCAAGTAAGTAACAAAAGAATTTTAAAAAAGAAAAATGTCATGAAGCAACAAGAAATCAACAAGGAGGAAAAAGGAAAAAAATCATTTACCTTGTCATCCCTAATTTTCATGTCATTCATCTCCTCGGGTAACCTATCAACACTGACTGTATTTCCAGAAGCAGACGCCATTCTAAAGAAGTTAAAAATGAAAAAACCCCCCACCCCCTTCCAAATTCACCTTCACAAATTAGTAACTCGCCTGCAGAAGCAGTAACACTCAGTGGTTTAAGCAAATCAGCAGAACAAGTATCAGAAAATTCAGCAAATAATAAATGGCAACCACATCCGCGTCAGACCAGGTTACTTTCAAAATCTCGATGGCAGTTCACACCTCAGTGAAAAAAATGTACATCTAATTTATAAAACTAACAGCGTCGATCTATTTCTCAAAACCTACTAGGTGAATATCTAAAAATGCACATAATAATAATAATAATAATAATAATGTAAAAGAAAATAAAATAACAGAAACATTGTGAAAATTACCGATCGGGTCTACAGATAGGGTGGATCCATAAGCGCAACAATTAAAAAGAAAAAAATTAAAACTGTAAATTGTTTGGTTTTCAGATAAATGGATCTGTATTCTGTTCTAGGGGAAATGCAGTGAAGTGGTGAAGAGAACTCTGAGAGAGAGAGAAAGAGAGCAGTTTTTTGTTTGGTTTGGCCTGTTCTCGATTGATCGAGCGAATGGTGGCAAAATGGGAAATGGCAGTGGTATTGGTGGTGACAGAGACAGTAAGAGAGTGAGTCAACAACGCCAGACACACAGAGCCCAACACCATTCTGATTGATTTATTTATGTCTTTTCCTTTTGTTTCTTCTTTTTGACCGTTCAAACCTCCCCCGGGCCCCCACCTCCTCCTCTTTCATCATTTTCAAGTCGCCTCTCCGGTCTCCACTCCCCTCTCCCTATCTGCTTTTCTTTCTTTTCCCCTGTAAAGCAGCAATCTTTTTTTCTTTTTTTAATTTTTTATGTGGACTGGTCAACTGCAGCAATCGGCAATCGCCCATCAAATTTGCAACGCCCTACGCATTTCTTTCTTTTGAGTTCCAGAGAATTCTTTTTTTTTTTCCTTTTTAGTTTTGTTTTCAGTGGATTTTTTTTTTTTTTTAAATGATATCTTTGGAGATGTCTTCATATTAATGTTTCTAAGAATTTGCAGATCTCATGGAAAATATGGATCTATTTTTTTATTTTCCAGAGATATATATATATATATATATATATATATATATATATATATATATATATATATATATATGACTCGCCTATGTTGCAACAGTTGCAACGTACCACGCCTTTTGTCTCCATTCTAAAATGCCACTTGATGTAAAGTGTGTCCATCTAACGGTTTAGATGAGTCGGTGGATAAGTTAGTAACGGGTTGTTAAAATGGACTGTAGAAAACTAAATTAAACAAATAAAGATGCAAATGCAGATCGATATTGACTATGTTTTGAGAGGCCATCATCGAAATCTTATCCACTTCGGTTTGAAGCCAAATTGCAGATGACGACACCTCAAGTCCATTTTCTTCTAATAAATTTAATGTTTTCGAACATGCAGATCTGGAAAAATGCTTTACAAATAATCAAATCTTAATATCCTCCAAATAACAAAAACAATTATCCATTGATCATGCTTACTCCAATTATAACACATGAAAATAAGTACAAGCCTTCGACAAATTGATCGAAATTTTGCCATTTACTATTTTATTTATTTTTTAACTTAATTAAATTCATTAACAAGAATCCACTAAGACCATTCCAACAAATTGCAAGTATAATGAAATAGAACCAAGTTTCAAATTTCTGAGAAAAAATAGCCACTCACATGTATCTTATAAAGCAGAAATTTATTATAATTGCATTCATCATTGTCATAACAATGTCCATCAAAGGCACTACTAAATAGTAATCATCAATTCAATAGCCCGGTAAAAGTCACCAGCGACTACTAACACAAACTACTTCCCCTTGGTTAGCACTACGACCAACATTAACTTGTTTTCTACGTCTTGTTTTCTTCTTTGGAGGCCAATGGTTGTGTGCATTATCAAATGGACTTAGAATTATCAATTAAACATACAAGAAATAAATATTTTTTATTTTCTTGTTCTAACATTTGTGATGGGCCATTAAACCAGCTCCTACTCTCGCTATGTATATCAGTCAAGTTCTCGTTGATCTTCTTGATGGAGGACACTCTGATTTGTGGATTCTCCTTGCTCACATCACCAACCTGTAAAAGATGAAGGAAGCACGAAACGATCACACAAGCTGACAAAATTCGGAACACTCTTATGAAGGCTTCATAATATTAATATGATCTGCTCCTTTATTGCATGAAGTACTAATATGTGCAATAGTTGATTAATGTTTTGCACATTGATACAGCCATGACATATAATTGTAAAAACAATTTTAAAAAACATACCCCATCAAATGGCAGCACCTTCACTGCATCAGTTAACAAAGCTGATTAAGAAGGCAACTCCATATCATGTTACATTTGTAGCAACCAATTGAAGTAAACATAAAAAAAATTTTTAAAAAAAATCATTACCTTAATTCCTTTTGCACAACTTATTGCAGGGTGGAAATTGCAGGCAGTCAACTGCTCGTCGATCTTCTCAAGGGACAACATTGTGAATTCTAAATTCTCCTTGCTCACCACGCCAACCTGTACAAAATGGAAGCATTAAATGGTCACATCGGCTGGCAAAATTTAGAACACCCTTGTTCAGAGTTCATAATATTAATTTTATATGTTATCTTATTGCATGAACTACTAAAAATTCAAAGACCTGTATAATGTTCTATAGAGTGATATATCCACGTCATATAATTGGAAGAAAGCAAAAAACAACACAACATTAATTACCAGCATATAAACTCCATCAATTTATCAATGGTCACTAACTAACTCCTTATCTCACTCGTCTTAAATTCTTGTTCCAGAATTAGTTCATGTCCAAAATTACCGTCTATATGTCAAGGGGGAATAAGAATATCAGACTCTATAAGGAAATTTAATTGTTCTCATCAACATATAGCCTGATTTTCCAAGTCATAAAATCATTTGAAGGGAGTTCATCTCCAAAGCCCCTCTGCATGCTTGCTTTTATAAGCAAGTCATGTTTACATCAATCAGGTGCAGTCCAATAACAGAACTAAATTAAAATTCATAACCCCAGCATCCTCTACACACAATTGGACATTAGAAGAACAATAAAAAAGCCAAGCATATAACAACATGCCGTAGAACTAAGGCCCCATCAATTACTGATATAAACAAATGATCGATACAAAAATAAAGTAATATGTACTTGCATAGTTTTTTTTAAAGGTAAATGTAGGATCATTTTTCATTTTCTTCTCCTAGAAATTAATTGCCTCTTGCTCCTTCAATCCAGCGCTTGTTGCAATGAAATTAAACATTGAGTCCTTTTTATCAATCTCACCTTCTCGCATTCTAACAAATAAACATAACCGGCTCTCTCAACCTAATTATGACTCTTAAATCTTTATAACAAAATTAAACATTTTTTTTAAGTTTAAGAATTACCTGTTGCGTCTGCTTGTACAGCACATCAACAGATCAAACAGATATGATAATCCCTCTCTTTTCAGATATGGCTAATTCCCAAACTTTCAGCACCATGAAATATGGATTGCATTTGCCTGTTACATTTACAAATTCGGTGTCGGATTCATACCCACGATAGCCCATTTTTGTATATGAATCATCAGAATCTTCCCTCCACCAAAGAATTGCAATCCTCTTTCGATTTCGGTGTCTCCTAATTATTTCCCAAATGAAATCACTTACACCCGCTGTACTAACAAAATCACCATCCAACTAATACGGCTTACGTCTCAAGTTGCAACATAGGTGAATCATCGAAATATTTTCCCTCCCATGAATTTGCGATCAACTTCTTTCAATTTCGATGCCTCTGTATTATTTCTCAAGCGCGATCAGTTGAACCCTAAATCTCTTTTTTTCATACTTACATCGTTAATGTTCTTTTTTCCTGATCATATTTTTCAAACGGAAGCTTCCTCACCAGAGATTACATAAGTACAGAATCGGATTCAACGGTTTCCGGTGCATACTTTACTTATCCACTTACTCATTTCAACCGTCAGATGGACTCACTTTACATCCAACGGTATTTTAGAATGGAGACAAAAAATGTGGTACGTTGTTGCAACTGTTGCAACATAGGCCGACCCTATATATATATATATATATATATGTATGTATATGTATGTATAATGTTTTAGAATTGTTCTTGACATAAGACATCGTTCTTTTAAAATTCTAAAACAATACTTTTGGAAACAACGTGTCTTTAATAGGGTCAAATACTCTTATATGAGTCTTTGGTGATCGAGAAGACCGACATTAACAAAATTTTATTTTTGCAACAGACTTTATTATTAAAGGAACACGAGCTTTTTGAAAAAAAAATCAACAAAAATAAAATTAAAGTAATTGGTTTCCATTTTTTTCAATAATATTCAGATGTTTTGCAATTTGGTACTTGTTGCCTTGACTGTTCAACCCTCATGCTCCGCGCAGCACTGATGGCGATGATTAATTGCAGTTACAATTATTAGAATAATCGAAGGCGCGCCTTTTAGCCGCTCTGGAAACGGGAAACTAGACTCTCAACCGCTGGTTTATTGGAATAAATAAGGATAAAATGTTTCTTTTCTTTTCTTTTTTATTTAGTCAAATAATTTTGTTTTTGACCTATTATTTATTGTTTTTTGATCTTATAATGATCGTTTCTTATTTTTTAATCCCCATGCCACTGCTCTGAAAGATGCGATTTAAATTTAAATTTAAATTAAAATTCCTTGATCACAAGTGTTAATTCACCATTTCAGGGACAACTACGAAAGGACAGATTCCGATACCCAGACCACGCGGAATTGGATTAAATTGACATACAGTCATATTCATTTCTTCAACTCGAGGATTCAATAACATTCATTTTGGTCTCTCTCTTGTCGAGATTTTTTATTTTTAAATATAAGAGTTGAACTATCTGCAACTCTCCAAAACTCTCTTCCAACACATTTTTCAATTATATTTCATTTAATACCAAAATACGCGTTTTTCATAAATAAACAAAAATACTCCCAGAATATTTACACACGTAGGGGTAGCGTGCAGCATTTAATTTGAGAATTCTTTGAAAATTATTTGTTGTGGAACTGTTGAGTTTGTTTTCGATTAGAGAAATTATTTATTTATTACAAGAGTTTTGTTTCCCCACTGCAGTGGATTTATGATTTAACCCAAAAAAAAAAAATCATACATCTACAAGAATAATAGATTGAAATTTGAAAGAGAGAGGAAAAAAATATAAGAGTTTTATGAGTCTAATGGAGGTGAGCCAATTATTAAACTCTAAATGAAAAATATCTAAACAAGATAAGATTTCAATGTGAATATTCAAACTTCCAAAGTCCATGAACCCCCCCGAAATTTGAATTATTGGCACCCCTGAGTCAAGAGGTGTCCAATTTATATACATACATATATATATATATATATATATGATCTTCAGATATTCTACAATTTGATACTTATTATTATTATTGTGACATAATTCAAAGACCTACTAAGTATTAATTCGAAAATCTACTGCTGAAAAGATATATATTTGATCTAAATATTTAAAAAGAAAAGGAGCCCTTGACGGAACCTCAAACTCACATTCCACGATATATGATCTTGGGTAGGAGTAGGAAGTCCCATTTTAAATAAAACAAATCACAATCGTGTTCATAAACTTGTTATTGTGCTTCTCTTTAATCTCTAAACCTAGTGGTGGGTATGGGGTAGCGGTTGCAGATCTTTTTTGTTTTCAATGATTCGAAAACCGGATTCTTGTGATTTGGTGTTGGCTAATAAATTTAGTAACCCCCAGCTAGCCAGTGCCATGTGGCCTGATCTAGTGGTTCGAAGATAAAAGATCAAATTACCAAAACGTCCCTTTAAAAGGGCCAAAACAAGTGAGAGGATCATTGGAGGACGCCCATAAGGAGCATGAAGGAGGTAATGGAAACAAAGATCTAAAAGGTCGTCCCATAATGTCATTGGATTCGGGATATCCCTCCTTTGTTTCTTGTACTCGCTCGCCGCCACACCAGTCGGTAGGGGGCCACTAAAGGAGTCCAAGAGTCGCCGATAAGAGTACGCCAATTCGGAAGAAATGAAACTATCATTGGTCCAACTCAACGTTGGCAACCGCGGCTACGTGTGGATTAATATAACAGAGGGACTCTTAAAAATCTCCCTACGGACTGATAGGGATGTTATATGGACCACATACTGCCTCAGAAATCTAGACTCGATGCTGTCGGTGGATTGGAGCCTCAGCGTAGCTTTGTCATGTTATACAAGAATCAACCAAGGCAAGACGCGCATGGAGAGGCGAAAAACATTGGGCTATACACAACTCTCACAGTCAATTATTATTGGGCTTTTAAACCGCAGAGAAAAGATACATCATGGACGAGCAGGGCATGCAGCATTGGAAATTCATGCCCAAAATTTCAATGATCTGGTGTCTATTATCCTGCGACTTAATTATTATATATGTTAAATTTCTTCAGGTTACAGGGTAAGGTAGCAATTGTCGCGGGAGCAGCCAGTGGCATCGGCGAGGCCACTGCAAAGCTTTTTGCTGAGCATGGGGCCTTTGTTATCATTGCAGATATCCAAGATGAATTGGGAAACCAAGTTGTTAGTTCAATAGGCCCTGAAAAGGCCAGTTATCGGCATTGTGATGTGAGAGATAAACAGCAAGTTGAGGAAACAGTGGCCTACGCAATTGAGAAATACGGCTCGCTTGATATCATGTGTAGTAACGCCGGAATCCCGGGTCCGGTGGGAAGTATCCTAGACTTGGATATGGCTCGATTCGACACAACTATTGCTACAAGTCTATCAGGTTCGGTGATGGCAATCAAGCATGCAGCTAGAGTCATGGTGGCTAATAATATTCATGAACATTATTTGGAACTAATTAGAGAAAGCCTGGCGGCCTATATTCTTCGCAGCTTTCTCTGGTTTATGGAATTGATTGCGCAGTCACGAAGGCATTCACTCTTGATTTTTGTTAACTGAAACAAAGACATATAAATCAGGAAGAAACAAAATTAATTTTGAAAATAACCAGTGTTATAAAGATATTGAATTGCCCAATAAAAAATGAGAAAATCAATGGAAAATGGCTTCAGCGCCATTGAAACTTGCTTTTGATCTTGATCAGTTTTAGACCCACATGCATTCACAATTCATGGCTATGGAAAAAAAAAATAATACCGAAATTGAAGTCACGCAAAGATGAATTAAACGAGTAAAATGAAGGGAAAAAAAAGTTTATGAAAAAAAAAAAGTCTTTTTTATTAGTGTAAAGAGGAAGTAAATTATTTAGTTTAATGGGAACTGTTTTGATACGTAGAAGAGTGTTCAAAGTAAAAATTAATTTTTAAAATTTATTAAATGAGTGTATAAAGTAGAAGAGTGTTCAAAATATAATTTATAGTGCAAATAATCCCACCCTTTTAAAATGTAAACAGTTACAAATATGAAAAAAACTGGTTGTCATGAGAGTATTAATTGGGTGTTATGAGAAGGATGACTCTTCAATCTATTTCCAAGCCTCGACTCAACTCAAAGTGAACCACATTTAATGGGCCACAATCTGCTAACCTAAAAGGTTCTTTTAGGAATTTTCTCGAGGACTCTTAGCAATATCTTGTTATAAAATATGCTACAACTGTCTGAATTTATTTTATTTTTCATCCTAAGTTTGTAAATTGTATGAATCGTCCACGAAAATATTAACACTACTAAAATATTTAACAGAATTGAAGTAAAATAGCCCCTTTGCCCTTTAATTTAAAGGTATTTTTGACCTTGCACCATAAATAATAGGAATAAAATAAAATTTAGCTTTTTGCAATTATGAAATTGAATTTAAGAATGGATTGATTGTTTGCTTATGAATTAGGATTTAAGTAATTTGTGGAATTAATGTGAGGGAAAAAATTAGAGTTTTAAGTGTGTTCAATTGAATATTGGTTTTAAAAAAATAATTTTTTTTTGTTTTATATTATAAACTATTATTTTGTTTTATATTTAGTATGTTAAATGTCTAAATTACTTTTATGACGTTATTAATTATAAACGGCGGTTAATATTTTGGTGGATGGTTGAAATAAATTACAAACTTAGGGTGAAAAATTGAATAAATTCAAACTTTTATGGTATTTTGATAACAAGATAAGCTTACGGTGGATGATTGATAGTTTTTTTAATTTTTTATTCAGCATGTTAAATGTCTAAATTACCCTTGTGATGTCATCCCTTTATAATGGAAGTTAACGATTTGATAGATGAATGATATACATTATAAACTTAGAGTGGATAAATGATATAACCTAAAAGTCTCATAGCATTTTTAAGAACAGGACAATTTAAGGTTGCGTGGCTAATAGTTTCTTATTTAATTTTTTTTTTATTTTAATCGTTCATTTAAAGATCAAATTACTCTTTTGGTGTCACTAATTTTAGACGGCAAATACGTCTAAGAAGATAAGTGATATAGAATGTAAACAGTGAATGTAAAATTAAATAAATTTAAATTTTTATAATATTTTTAATAGCATTGGATGGTCGATAATTTCTCAAAACAAAATAATAAAAACTAAGAGAGAAGAGAGAAAAAGAAAAGATTGCAATTTTCCAAACACAGCGGCTCTCCCGTGAGCAGGCGAAGAGCTCCCTGTAAAGTGTAAATAATAATTAATATTGAGTTATACGTTTCTAGAGCGATTAGTAGGAATCTTAGACGTTTTTTATCTTTGCACTCAAAAAATTGCAGACTTATTTGGTCGTGGACACGAGGGAACGCCGATAGTAATAATGTATATATATTTTTTTCGTGGATAAAATAGTAATGTTGTTTTTGCTTAAAAGAAAGGCATGCATTGCCGTGGTTGTTTCACAAACGCATCTCGCAACGAGTGGCTAAAGGGGTCCTCTGATCACGAACTGAAGTTTATTTTATTAGAGGACCAACCACCACGAGTCTGTCGGTGTTGTCAAGCAGCTAGAGAGCAGACACCATAAGCTTTTTTAATTATAAAAGAATACCGCGCGCAGAACATTGGAAGAAGTTCGACGTGGAAGTTTGTGTCTGCAAGATTAGTAGCACGGCACCTGCTCAAATTTTTCGTGGGCTGGCTTGTTGGACAGCAAAACCCACTATGGCACTGTTACTAGCTTCGAGCCAGCTTTTGCTTCAAGTTGGGTGCAGCTAAGACTGTTCAGCTGTGCCCAAAATGGACCTTTCTAATTTTCAGAGCCCATACAAAAATTTATATCATAATAAATACAATACTATAAGCAAGTCGTTTTTTTTTTGATAAAAAACTAAAAGCTTAAGGATAAGAAAGAATGCACTAGAGGCTCAGGCTCAGGCTCACACCATGTCAAACATTTTTTCCCAATCCGATCCCATGTTCCGCAATTTCCATACTGCCTATAGCTTATCATGAAGCTATGGGTTTATTCAAAAAAACTAAAAGGTCAATTTTGAGGGATTAGCTAAGCAACTTCCCACCGCTTGCCTAATTGTTGACGTCAATGAACAATTAAAATCTCATTTTGGAGATTTTTAAACTCAATTGTTAACAGTAGCAGTTGAAGCCAGGGCTGACATTTGTTAAAACACCCGTCAACTGGAGTTGTTGGCTCGAGAGAGACACGCACGCTATCACCAAAGTTTCAACGGTGGCTATCGAACGGACAACAGTCGACGAGCAAGTGGGTTTTGAATTCGCACGCAACACTTCAGCAACTTCACACTGGAACAACAGTTGATGATGAGGACAACTTGGCCACTGAAATTCCCACTTGTAGTTTGACGACATAGGATTAGGATGTGAGGATCGCTGCTGTCCCATTTCAATAATTTGCTTTTCGATAAACGTCAATTAAAATTTTTTATTATGCCACAAAAAGCTTGAATCAGATTCAAACAACGTCCGACTCCCATCCAATTGTTATCCTTAATTTGGACTTGTTGACGAAATTTCACATTGCACATGCCCAACAGGGCAGGAGCCAAAAATAAATCAGACTTCCAACGTGTGTACCGTACAAAATACTGACGTATAAAACCTGACAATTGTTTTGCAAACACTTGTGCGGAGGTTCCAACTTCCAACCGTCGCCGGACGAGTCTAGATTCACCGCGACCGTCCAAACTAGTAGGGTCCGCCACATCCACCATCCTGCCGACCTGCGGTCTATGCAACTGTTACTGCGGTGCCCGCAAATATTAAAAAACACGTGTCATTCACTCAAAACATTGGGGCCTTTTCGTCTGTAAACCGCTGTATGCAGAAACTGTGGATTCCGATTGAGATTCGCACGTGTAGCCAATTATCTTCAACAAGTGCGAACACTGAATAACAAAATTACACAAAGTTGCAATGGTCGTCTTTGGGTAAAAACACGTATTCCAAACTAATCCTATAAACCACTATTTATATTGACTGATGATATATTTATAAATTTTTATATAAATTAATTTTATATTAATTTATTAATTAAAAAATATAAAATAATAAAAATAAATTATATCAATTAAAAAATATTTAATTTAATTAATTTAATTATATCATATTAATTTATATAAAATATATTTATAAAAATAGTTATATCATTACTCATTTCTATTTTACCCCGTTATTTATTTGTCCCTCAAAGTCAACTTGACAACTCATCTATAGAAAGTACAAGAAGGACCGTTGTGGCATTTTCGAGGAAAAAACAACACAAAAATTTCAAAGCTCACGCGTCAATCTAAAAACATCCACGTGTCCATCAAGCTAAGCTTTTAGTTTTAATTCTCGGTTGTGCGATCAACAGACTCCCAAATCATATGGCTCCCCGACCCACACGTGTCCATTAGCCGAACTACTTTCACCTGTAGCCACCAGTTACCGGTCTCCGAGTCCTGACCATATATATACTAGCTCTCGCCCACCGGCTTTAAAATTTGACCACTTGCGCGGAAATAAATAATAGCTCGTACAAACAACAAAAAAAAAATATCTCATTACAGAAGCAAAATCAACAACAAATTTTAGACTTTTTTTTATTTCATTTTGATTTTTCCTGGAACATTTGGATCTTCAGAAAGGATTTGAAGAGAGATTTTTGTTGGTTGGTAAATGGTTGTTGAAGATGGTAGCTGAAACGGAGATTGTTTGTTTGCAACAGAGCGTAGCTGTGTTGGATGTTAATGTTAATAACTACTTCCGTAAAGGGAATAAAATTGAAGAGATTCAAGATACTGTTACGGTGACGGAGCCGGTTTCTCCGAAAAGTTTTAATCAAGTTCGTGTTTCGGAGTCTGTCTCAACCGACTTGTGCAGCTCTCAAGTGGTTAGTTTCCCTTTCTAGATATTCTTGAATTATGATGGGTTCTGTAGTTGATTAGATGTAGATCAGTTTTATGGTTTATGATATCGAATTGATTATTTGCTATCAACTGACTTAAATACTTCAATTTGATGATGTTTTTGTGTTAGATGCTAAAGAATTCTTGTTGTAGTTTCTTGTTGAAGCATGAATTCTATTGTCTTGTTGGTGAAAATTAATTGATCTTCTTGGTAATTACTTTTGACATGGGGTTTCCCTTGTTGACTTTTATCAACTTGAGATTTTTTTTCTTGGACACAGGTTAGTTAGATGCCAACAAAACTAATTTATATCATCCGTAACGACTAATTTCTTTAAAAACTTTTGAAGAATATAATTGGGCTAGTTGGATTTGAGGAATCTGATTCTTTGATGAAAAGATATCAAATTCACATATTATGCTTGATTGGCTTGACCACTTGAATTGGTAAAGCGATTCATGTATCATGAGAAAAAGGCATATCTTCTACAACTTCAACCATTTTATTTATTTATTTTGGGTGAAATTTAACTTTGCACAAGTCCATTGTTTTCATCTGGTTGACTGGACATGACAAAGGACTATTTTTGTGATTGCTACCGTGTGAATGGCTAAGCTGCATAATATCCTTATTCGCATCCATGTGAGTTTGGAACTATGGTCTATATAATCTTGTGTGGTTGGTTTTACAGTGCAGTTATTTGCAATTTCTTTGTAGACAGCTGTTATCTTCTGATTCTCAAATGGTGTATTTAATGTCAGATTAATTTTCTATTTTAGGATTTAAAACCTGTAGAAAAAATTCCAGATGTGACTCTTGAGTCCGCTGTCCTGCAATTTGTCCCCAGCATTCGTTCTGGTAGTTTTGCTGACATTGGCCCTCGTAGATACATGGAAGATGAGCATATACGCATAGATGACCTGTCCTCCCACTTGGGACCGTGCTTCAAATTTCCCAAGCCAAGTGCATTTTACGGGGTGATTAACCTTTTTGTTTTATACACTTGTTGTAGCTTAATTTGGTGAAATTGCTTGTTGTGTGTCTGATGAACGTTAGATTATCAGGTGTTTGATGGTCATGGAGGTCCTGAAGCAGCAGCATATATCAGGAAAAATGTGATGAGATTTCTTTTTGAAGATGTTAGTTTCCCCCAGTCTTCTGAGGAAGATGATGTTTTCTTGGAAGGGGTGGAAAGCTCCCTTCGGAAAGCATATCTTATGGCTGATCTAGGTCTGGCTGATGACTGCAGTGTTAGTAGCTCCTCTGGGACAACAGCCCTTACAGCTATTATATTTGGAAGGTAAATTCTCTCTTTTGGATCCTGAATGCACTTTGATTGCATTGCCCTTTCCTCTTTCTTCTCTCCCTTGCTGATTGATATGTATCCCTCTTCTTCTTCTTCCAGGTTTCTGACGGTAGCCAACGCTGGTGATTGCCGAGCAGTTCTCTGCCGGAAGGGAGAGGCAATTGACTTGTCCCAAGACCACAGGCCGATATACGCATCAGAACGTAGGCGGGTCGAAGAGCTGGGTGGGTATGTTGATGATGGGTATCTCAATGGTGTTTTATCAGTCTCCCGGGCCTTGGGGGATTGGGACATGAAGCTTCCGCGAGGTTCTTCTTCACCACTTATAGCAGAGCCGGAGTTCCAGCAGATGGTTTTAACAGAAGACGATGAGTTTCTCATTATTGGGTGTGATGGAATCTGGGATGTAATGTCAAGTCAGGATGCAGTTAGCCTTGTGCACCGAGGACTTCGGCGGCACGATGACCCTGAGCAATGTGCCAGGGACCTTGTCGTGGAGGCCTTGCGCCTGAACACATTTGACAATCTCACTGTGATTATTGTATGCTTCACTTCCCTTGACCACAGGGAGCCATCACCGCCTTGGCAACAGAGAATGAGGTGTTGCAGCCTGTCTGCAGAGGCTCTGTGCAGCCTGAAAAGCTTATTGGATGGCAGTGACAGCTGTTGAATGTAAATGCAATTTGGAAATAAATCTCCTCCTGATTATAGGGGGAATTTACGCTGTTTCTGGCTGCTTCAGTTTGATACTATACAAAAAGCAGCTAGCAGTTTTGTAGGTGTTTCCAGTGACCGGTGGTGGTATGCGGTGAGGTCATGGTTGGTGTACATATCAGTAACATGTGGTGGTGGTGTAGAAATGGGTGCTATAATATATTATTTTTGTGTAAAGTCATTGTGGATTGTTTATAGTTGATGATCCAGGGCGGCCGCCCGCTTGATGTCATTTTTTATTTATGACGGAGATTGTGCTGTGTACATGTACTATCTAAATTTAGCAAAATTTATTTTGTTTTTCTTTTTATTTTTTCTCAAAATTCTTGTATGACACGTCCCTTTATCACTTTCTTTTCTGACTAGTATCGCTATTATCACAGCTTCAGTTGCACTGTCAACTGCGCCGACGACCATCTACCGTCGGGTTTTCCCGAGGCAGATGCAGAGGCATTCAAATGCAGCATCCTGGCTGTTGGGGCTGGCAGTTAGATACAGAGTAGCTGGCTAGTACTAGATTTTAATTAAGATTAAATTATAAAGAATTAAATTTAATAGACTTAAGAGGGCATTTACTTGCTATGAATCGAAATGACCTGGTCTCGAAATAAATTGAAATTTGAATGGAGAATTAAAATTAAAATAAATTATTTACTTGAGTTATAAGAATCGAAATGAGAATAAATTATATTTTCATTAGTATATTTTCTTTGTTTTTGTTGCAAGTTATTCGAATGTCTTTAGTTAAAAATGAATATTTTTCACTAACAAAACAAATAGATAAATATTTTAAAGAAAAATATATACATGTTTATTATAATATTAAGCTTAATATTATAATTAAATTTGTAGTTATTATTACTATTACAACTTAGTATTTAAGTAGGGTAAAAAAGAAATATTTAATTTTCCTCAAGGTAAAAGTATCAGTTCATTCTCCATTTTTATTTTTTATTTTAATTTCCACCTCCTCTTATGAGAATGAGACTCGCATTGGTTATTCTCAAATTTGTACGACTGTTTAAAATCAATTCTTTTTCTTTAATGTTTTTAGCAAATAAACACAATGAATCATTCCGATTCTTCATTTCAATTTTTCAATCCAGAAAACAAATGCTCCCTTGATAAAGTTTTTGAAAAAGAAGTATCTGACGGGCTTAACAGATGGCCTGATCCAATACAGGCAGTTCTATGTGCTGTTGGGTGGGCGTCCGTTTTTTACCGGATCACTTCAGTTAGTTATTGACTGTTGTCATTTCTTCACGTCTAGCACTAATTACGGGCTTTCAGCTTTCGGGTTTCAGACCCGAACAAATCTAGTTGAACGTTGAATGCTGAATGCTTTTTGTATTGTTTCTGTTACGGGAAATAATCCTTAATCAAATTATTTCAAAATCACAAGAATTGTAAGAACCTCTTCTTTTTCAGTTTCTACGACTCGCAACTTAATTGGAGGCTTAGATTACATCAGTCACCCAGAAAGCAGATGGACAACAACTAAATTGATGCCAGCAAGATATTTCAACTACTGATTCCTCTCAGTGAGTGCGGGAACAAGTTACTGTGGCTCCTGAACGATTGCTCAAAGCCCTCGGCATGTTTAGAAACCATTGCCACTAAGAATGATACCTCGAAAATACTAATCAGATTTCAAGATCCACAGCACCCTGCATTATAATTCATATATCAACATTCTTGAGTGCAGCTTTCATTTTGGGGTTAAGTCCATGGCTTTCTCTAGGAGCAGCTCGATGTAGATCTGGTATATGTGTCACATGATATTTATCAACGTTACCTTTTAAAATAGTTCCTAAACCGTTGTGATCAAGATCAGGTAATTCTGATTGATAATCTGGATTTAGAGCTCCAGGGAGATTGTGGCATTGCGGTGGGTTAAAGAAAACTTTTCCATGATGTTGCTTGGGGCCATAGGAGGAAATGCATAGGACAGATTCTTCATTTATGGTGATTATAATTGCAGAAGCTCAATACATAAGGTATCATTATCAAGTAGCAACTATGCAGCATCCACATATAAAAACAGCAGATGCATATATATTCAGGTACTGTAGTTCCATCACTGGAGAAGAGATTTATTCGATCATGTGAAGCCTTCATAACTCTTCACGATGGACAATACAATCAAAAGTCAAGAAAATCGTAATTCAAATTATGAAAATCAATAACTTCAAGTTTAATTAAATTACCCAATCCAGACCATCGTAAATTGAGTCTGCTAATAGCTTTTAGCAAATGTTGCAAAGCGATCCAATCCACGTCTAAGTAGGGTTTCAAGAAAAGGTTTAAGTGCCTGAAGAAAATTAATGACACGAAACATGATTAATTACTTCAAGCTACTCAGAATATTAAGAAAATCCCTATCTTGAAAATAATGAATTATTCATCTAGTTAACAACCAAATGGCACATGAATCTTTTAGTTAACAACCAAATGGCACATGAATCTTCTGCCACTATTTTTCTTTCCAAGAGGAGAAATTAGAAGCATTCCTCTACTAAGAACCCACAATACAATCTAAACAAAGATGGGAATACTTACTGATGTGAATGGAACTAAAAGTTGAGGAACCTCATATGAAACGGTAAGCTGAAAGAGAAAACATAAAGTAAGGGCTTACGAAGGTAGTGAACGGTGGAATATGATTATAAACGCATATAAAGGAAATTTCATGCTTCTGTAAAGAAACATGGTGATCTAAAATCAAATTATATATTTTACAAGGTGGCCTTACTTCCACAATGCATGATGAAGGACCTTTAGGATAAAACCGAACAGCACCTCTGCCACATTACAAATCAACTTATCAACTCTGATATAAACTCAAATATACTGATATCCAATAAAGAAAGACGTTTAATAAACATATATCATTTAACATGTATGTGATCAAAATTTTCATAAGTTGCAAATGGCCGAACTTGGAGGAGTATTAAGGACAATTGAAAGAGTAAAGAGTCATGTTATGTGCCAAAACTTTGCTTTAGATGGCAATGCCAGATCACAGGCAATATTAAGATATAAAGAGGTGATGTTAGAGCCTTCATAAAGGTTCTAAGAAGTTGCACTTTCCACTGAAGAGATTTTCCTCCTGAAAGCCCGGACAGAAAATTTTGGAACAAAGAATCTAACCCACTGATTCTAAATGGTAAATTCAAACATCATTCTCGCAAATTACAGACTTAACCTACCTGAGATTTGTTGTGGTTACCTGTTAGGCAGACCTTCAAGAGATCTCCAGTGGATTTTCTGATTGGGGATGGGCTGCAGGTAGTAAAAGAAACAAGCATACACACAAATCAATTGGATGAAACAACTTCTTTATTTTTCTCAAAATGTTTCCATATTTCACAATCATCAGTCCTCACCTGCATATTTCTAGCAAGCCAAGAGAATTCAATATCACGACCGAACGCTTTATACTTGAGCGTCCATTTTGATAAATCAGGTTTGTCTTCCAATATCTATTACATCAGGGTCATCGTCAATTTCTCCTAATACCTAACCTGAGCAAGTAATTAAAAGATTAAGCACACCAATGGAAGGGAGGCACCTTTACAGATGAAATGAATGGCATCCAACGAGGAATTGATTCACGATCAGAGTAAGCATTGTAAGCCACTGAAACAGGCACGTTAATCTCACTCTTCACCCTGCATTTAATTTGTCCAAACTAACGTTTACTGCAAGAGCTCTTTTTTTTTTTAATGGAGTTAATATTAATAACAATAAAACAACCAAAAAAAAAAAAAAAAGAGAGGAGGAGGAATTAATATTACGTGCAATCCTGCCACTCCATGACAGGAGAAAAAAAATGCCTTGAGGGAGTGAAGATGGAGGAGCTTCGCTTGAAGGATCCATGTTTAATAGGGACTCCGAATAACAATTGACGTCTTAGCGATGGGGGCTTTAAGCTTCGACCAATAGGTGTGGAAGCGGAACGGAAAACAATAAGACTTGTCTTTCTGTGCAACAAGTGGGTGAGATTCAATGAGTTGGGGCTCAAACTAAAGGTAAATGCCGATGCTGCTGCAGACATGCTTTTCAAGCTTAGGCGATATTATGCAACTAGCGGTCCGACCCTGCAGTCTGAGTCTGACCACAAAAATTGTGAAACTGAAGACAAGTTTTTTTTCCCACTTTTTTTTTTTTGGCCTTTCCAGCTCAGGCGTTGTGTGTTGTTTCCGCCACTATAGAGTAGACCAATCGTGGGGATGGCGAAGGTCAGCCACGAGGCCACGACTCTACCTGATCTTCCAACGACATGTCGTCTGCACTCAACATCCTTAGAAAATCGTGCCTTCAAATAGCTCAGCCCACTAGCAAGTGCCGACGATGAGTCACTCGTCCCACTTCAAATATTAAAGTCCAAATGAACAAATGTCTCCTCTTTCTAAAGCCCAACAGCCTATATGTTCAGTCTTTCACCCCAAAACAAAAAAAAAACAAAAAAGTTCAAAATAGTGCTCTTAACACCCGTCTAAAATCCTTATAAAACCCTATATTTGAAATTATTGTGCTACTTGCTAGAAGAAATGACATCGAAAGGGCAAATATGAATCTAATTAAAATTAAAATATTTATACACTTACAAATCATGAAGCCTCTCGGCTCTCATCTTTAAATGATATAATTAATTTTGTTACATCAAAATAATTTTGAGACAATAAAGTAATAAATTATATATAATGATAAGATTTTTATGAAAAAAGTTATGCCTTAAAATTTAATTATGGTCTATTGCAATCTTTTATTCTATGTATATAACAAGTGGAGTTTCACAAGAGTTTTTTTTTTTTTTTAAAGTGTTAGGAGCTTCACCTAAAAACACAGCCCATATGTAACATAACATACTTGTATATTGAATGTAATGTTTAGGGATCAAATAGTTTGAATTTCTAAAAAATATGAATATACGGCTATACGCTTACTTTCATAAAATATCTCAACATTTTAATATGTAATTTATCAATACATATGATTATAACTAAATGTTCTATTACAATCCTAAATTCCACATGGGTTAAATATAATAATTTAAGTGAGAATATAAATTTATGTATATAAAATTCTTTTTATAAGCCAATTTTTGAAGGTTAGTTTCATCCTATGAATTTTTATCATTTGGTATAGTATGAGATAGATATAAGTGGACAAGATATTTAGTTAGGTCGACACTACATGACGAAATATTAAGATCTTAAATCTCATATGCACTAAAAATAATTATCTAAATAAGAATATGAATTCATAAGCATCCTTTCATTACAACTTATACGTTCACTATTTGTTGTGTTGAATATTGAGGGTCCGTTTAGGGCAAACATACTGTACATTATGTGCACCACCCAAATTTCTTCCATTAAGCTGGTTAAGCTTTCAGCATAAACGGATTCGCGCCTTATTCTCCTATTAGCCAGATGTCGAGTT
This sequence comes from Murraya paniculata, assembly GCA_030449075.1. Classification (NCBI taxonomy): domain Eukaryota; kingdom Viridiplantae; phylum Streptophyta; class Magnoliopsida; order Sapindales; family Rutaceae; genus Murraya; species Murraya paniculata. Next base: position 814,181 of record JAEVFN010000015.1, on the reverse strand, counting down.
AGAATCGATCCATTTGAGAAATTTGGTAATTCGTAACATGTCTCTCTTTCTACTCATATTTAGATTTTATCTATTGTCTTGTGGTTAATGCCAATAGTTCTGGATTCACATTACAAGCTCCATATGCTTGGTTGTAGAATTTGTCAGACTTTCTAATTTGTGGACAACATAAACTTACTAGTTAATTAATAATTCTATGCCCAAACTGCATCATAGCGATGGAGGTTTCTCTGTCTCTGTGGGTTCGCATTTCAGATGCACGAAAGACAAATTGTAGCTGTCATTTAATTACCAAATTTCACATTACAACTGTTAATTAAGTTCACGGATACAAGGGAAAAAGACCCCTCGCACTTTCTTGAACCGGTTACTAAAAATGAGAGGTGTGACACGAGACAAGACTCGATCAACCTTCGGTAATAACATTTACGAAAAATGTAAAGATTAACATGATTATCCAAGTTGATTGGTGATGTGCGCTGGTAACTCATTTCCGTGACAAATTTAATACCATTATAAGTCCGAATCATTGAAGTTTTCAAAGAAGCATATATACCAAATATCATTGTTTACTGAGTGCGAGATCGAGCTTATCACATTTTAACACAAGTCAACATCATGTAATTGCATGAACGCAGCAGTGGATTAAACTGCTTAACGTACGTGCAAATTATGAATTAAAAAAATAAAAAAAGGAAAATTAAAGCTGAAAAATTAATGGAAAGATGACGTGCGGAAACAGAGATTGATAGATTACTAATTAATTACATCCTTACGTTTATGGAAGAATAAGTTAGCATAGAACAATTCAAAGTTAGAAAACTTCAATCTACCCTAAGCAATCAATATGCATGGTTACAGCCACACATACGCGCTACTGGCTTGAAAGTAAATGCCAACTCCACCTTCTTCACATATAACTTCCTTGTCAGCATCTTTTCCACTTATATATATGAATACTCTCTCACAAATTACCTAAATCCTCCAAAGTAAAATCAAATCAAATATCCAAAGCCTTTTAAACTCTCCTTAATTTGTCTTTATCTTCTCTCTTAACGCAGCCAGCTAGCAATGAGTTATGGTAAGATGATCTCCTGCATAATCATGTGTATCCTCATCCTGGTTTCCACCATGCCTTTGGAAACATCAGCAAAGGCAAAGCTCAAAGTAGGCTTCTACAAATCAACTTGTCCTTCGGCAGAGTCAATTGTGAGAAAAGCCGTATACAAAGCCGTGTCTCGCAATCCTGGCATAGCAGCAGGTCTCATCAGGATGCATTTCCACGACTGCTTTGTCAGAGTAAGTAAATGCATGCTCTTTTCGATCCTTCTCATAATTAATTTATTATCAAATACGTATGTAATTGGCGTGATTCTTTTCGCTAAATTAATTAAAATATTGTGAACGTAGCTGTCGTTTGTAATTTACGCATATGATATATAATATATTATTTTCGTCTGCTGGATGCGCAGGGTTGTGATGCTTCCGTGCTGCTAGAAACCATACCAGGAAAACCACCTTCAGAGAGAGACCATCCCGCCAACAACCCAAGCTTACGAGGCTTCGAGGTGATCGACGAGGCCAAAGCACAAATTGAAGCTGTATGCCCCAACACCGTGTCATGTGCTGACATTCTAACTTTCGCTGCCCGCGACAGTACTTTCAAGGTCGGTGGCATCAAATACGCCGTGCCGGCTGGACGCCGCGATGGACGAGTCTCTCTCAGCGATGAAGTTGCAGAAAATCTCCCTCATCCTGACTTCAACGCGGAGCAAATAGCTGCAAGATTTGCTCGTAAAGGACTGTCCGTACACGAGATGGTGACACTCTCAGGAGCTCACTCCATTGGTGTCTCTCATTGCTCTTCATTCTCCAACCGTCTTTACGCTTTCAATGCAACTCACCCACCAGACCCTACTATGGATCCTCGATTCGCTGCTTTCATAAAAACCAAGTGCCCGCCGCAACCGCCAGCAGACGGATTAGGCAGTACTAGGGACCCCACAGTGGCACTAGAATTTGTGACGCCTAATCGTCTGGACAACAGGTACTACTTGGCGCTGAAGAATGGTAGAGGGTTGTTGACTTCGGATCAGACTTTGATGGACAGCCGGTTCACATCAAAGATGGTATTGAAAAATGCAAGGAATGGAGCAAGGTGGGGAAAAAAATTTGCTAAAGCAATGGTGCATATGGGATCCCTTGATGTGCTCACTGGCTCACAGGGTGAGATCAGGAAGCGTTGCAGCTTCGTGAATTGAAACTTTCCAACAGTTTAATTGGCTTCCGCTGGTGATGAGATCATTTTGTTTGAAATGCTTTTGTATTAGATCGATCTCCAAATGTACGTGTAAATTGACTGGTTAACTTAATACATTTCAAGTATTCCAATTTTGTAAAGTGTAAATTGTTTTCTGTTCTGTAATTTCATTTCTATAGCAATTAATTACATACACGCTTCTTTTAAAAATGAAATAAACAATTATCTCATTTTCTTCGTGTGGTCCGGACTCAATCTCCCAACAAATATCGAAATATATATACATCAGATATATGTCCAAAAATTAAAAAACAGCTAGCCCTTCGCATGAATGCATGTAAAGTTAATTATTATGGAATTAGATCTCAGTTATTAGTAATAATCAGGTGGTCTTTATCATCATAATGCTCTATTAATTACTTCATTAATATTGTATTTTCTTTATTGACGAAATAGTCCACAGTTGACCAAGTAGACGACTAAGGTGAATTGTGTCCATCAACCCATTGTATGTATTTCACTTGGAAAAATGCTACCGTCCGAAATGAAGTGCAAAATTTTGCCCGCAAGACGAAAATAAAGTAACCATTATGGGTATTTTCGTCAACATGCAAAAAGTAAACTGAAATTTTACATTATGTTATTTTAAACATTTCTGGCAAAGTCTGGTGAGCTTGCTTCAGGCAAAGTAGCACTGCTGTTTTTACTTCTCTAATAAATTTAAAAAAAAAAAAAAAAAAACCGCCTTTAGGTTCTGATGCAAATTAAATTAGGACTAAAACTCGTGTTTGGTTTGAAGAAAAGTGAAGGAAAATGAGAGGAGAAGAAAGTGGAAGAAATTCAAGAAAAGAGAGAAAATGAGAGGAGAGTATATAGGAACTCTTTTATAATGTTTGGTTTGTTATAGAAGTATGCAAAGAAAGGAAATGCTTATTTTTTATTTGGATAATTTCACCCTTTAGTGTTAAATTTCCAATATTTATCATAAATATAGTTAACAAAATTAAATAATAAATTTATTTAATATATTATATAAATAATTGATAAAAATTATTTTAAATAATATACTTATATTTGTGTTTAAATTCTTATAATTAATTAAATTTAATAAAATTATTAAAATGAACAATTTTTCATTTTATAATTAATTAAATTTAATTTGTTTCTAAATAAATTATGATATAATTTAAATAATTTCTTAATTAATATATTATAATTTAAAAACCAAAAAGGAAATAGAGTCACTGCCATCGGCCACGATTGGCTATCTCATTTCAACTTGAAAATTATGCAAAAGTGATCATAAATTGACCATCTTTAAATTGGAGCAACTGATCTAGCTAAAATACTTGATATATATTCGGATTTGTGAAAGTTAAAAAGCTTCCAAACTTTTTTAACTGGATTTGAACAAAATAAATCTATTTTTTGGCCTCTATCACAATGTAACGACGTTGCTTGTTGGTCGGTAAGTCTAGTTGTACCGATGGTGATGTTTCACACGCCAAGGTCGGCGGCAGCAGCAACTTTCCGATGACTATTAAATTTATATCTCTATTTTTGCAAATAAATAAAATGTATTTATTAAATTGTTTAAATCATTACTTTAACTTTATTATTGTAAAATTGATTAACTATAATACTAAATTGATAAAATAAAATTATAAATAATAATTATTTAATAACATTAAATAAGTTAATAAAATAATGAAGGGCAATTTTAAAAGTTTTGGCTTCCAATAGAAGAGGAATTTGAATTCATCACTCTTTGTTTTGGAATCTAAATTCTACATTATGATGGATATTAAATTCTAATGAAAATTAAATTTTTATTTTTTATGGCCGACCAAACAACCGAAATAGGAAAAGAATTCAAATTACTTCCCAATAGAAAAGGAATTCAAATTACTTTCCTCTCACCTTTCTTTTCTTCAAGCCAAGCACCACACCTAAATGTCGATGATCATGGGAAAATTGACTCTCATGATTGGTTGTAGTTTCATGGCTTTGAATTACTTAAGATGATGTGAAGACTTTTTTTTTCATTTTTTATTCTTACTTCTCTCTTTTTTTTTTAATCTAAAGATGTGATGTGAAGACTTCTTTTTTTTTTTTAATGAGATTATTGATATTTACAATCAAACAATTACTAAAATGAATTTACAAATCTTATATAGCCTAAATTTTACCCAGTATAATATTCGACTGACGCTTATTCCATTCACATTTTGAGCCTAGATTTTATCCTCTCTAATATTCATGTGTACTCCATTCACATTTCAAAATAAAAAAGAATACCTTTACTCAGATTTTACCCACTCTAATATTCGAGGGACTTCAACTCCACTCATATTTCGAACTCCAGATTTCACTTACTCTAATATTTGTGAGATTTCTACTTCACTCACATTTTGAGCCAAGATTTTACGCTCTTTAATATTTAAGAGACGTCTACTCCACTTATATTTAAAAAAAAAGACTGTCTTTACTCAAATTGACGAAGAAAATTAAAATTTCATAATATATTATCGGGACTTGAACTCGTGCCCTGATAAGGTTCGAATTGGGCCAGTTTCCATATATTTTTGGTTGGGCCAGCAGTGGGCCTAACATCAGAATGCCACATCCATATCTACGAGCGACATATATGTAAACAGCCCATACAATCCCGCAACAGAAAAACCCTACTAGCCCTCATCTTCATTAATCCAACAAAGCCTAGCCGTAGGAGCCTCAGCCTCTCTGGGTCACACAGCCAAACAAGATGCAGATCTTCGTGAAAACCCTAACGGGTAAGACCATAACGTTGGAGGTGGAGTCCTCCGACACAATCGACAACGTGAAGGCAAAGATCCAGGACAAGGAGGGCATCCCACCGGACCAGCAGCGCCTCATCTTCGCCGGCAAGCAGCTCGAAGACGGACGAACCTTGGCCGACTACAATATCCAGAAGGAGTCGACTCTGCACCTGGTGCTTCGGCTTCGTGGTGGGGCCAAGAAGAGAAAGAAGAAGACATACACCAAGCCCAAGAAGATCAAGCACAAGAAGAAGAAGGTGAAGTTGGCTGTGTTGCAGTTTTACAAGGTTGATGATTCTGGGAAAGTGCAGAGGCTGAGGAAGGAGTGCCCTAATGCTGAGTGTGGTGCTGGCACTTTTATGGCCAGTCACTTTGATAGGCATTATTGTGGTAAGTGCGGTCTCACCTATGTTTACCAGAAGGCTGGTGGAGATTGATTGCCCTGTCTGTCCATCTCGTTTTTCTTGTTGAGTTTATGCTCCTTCTTTTCTTTCCTTTCCTTTTATTTTTGGACATCTGTTAATTTTTTTTGGGGGATATTAGCAGTTTTGGTTAAATTTAAATGCTTTATTAATTGATATCCCTGGTTTCTTCATTAGATTTTGTTCCATGATTACATTTTCCATAACAAATTTGGGAGTTTTGTAAGGATAAACTGCTATATGGTTTCATCTGGTGGTGTCATGTTTGGCAACCTTTTTTTTTTTTAATTTAATTGTGTTGCATATAGTGCTCAAATTTCTCCTCAGAAGAACAAAAGATGCCTTGTATGTATGATTTCATTCATATCTCAAGAAGCGACTATATATTAATGTTTGTGTTAACAATTTCCAATTGTTAAGGGTACCAGAATTAGTTGAGTGTTGAGTAGTTACATTATTTCTACAAGAGAAAAAAATTGATCTTACCCATTTTGTTTTAGTGCAAGTATGATAATTTAATTTCATAATTTACAACAATTGCTGGAAGTCCTGTTATTACATGACTTTATTTCATTAAAAAGGATCCTATGATTTCTTATGACCTCCCAAACTATTAAATTATCTGTCCGGCAAAATTTCTTGGACAGCCTATATTAGTATGATGGCAAGGGGAATACTCAGGTTTTACTAGGCCTTTTGTTTGCATTATATCACTCTGTTATAATAATATATGAGCAAATCAACCTATTTAGTCTTTTCGCTACGGAGCTGGTTTTAACCTGGCTAGAATTATGCTATTGCTGGAGACCGTGCAGTTTTCTTAGCGATCTAATCTGATCTGTCGTTTTTTACATTGTCAAGCTATTTAAAATGCTCAAGGACGTTGAAAAGTGCTTCCTTCTCAGTCCATGAGTGTTTATACTTACAGTTTCTCATTGTAGTTCTTGGATTACAATGTGTGAACTGACACTAATCATTCATCAATGCTGTTGAGTGCATATGTAGTACTGTTGATGATGGTTTTCCGATAGGAAACTCAGTTTTTTTATCTTCTATTAGACTAGCATAGAATGATATAGTTCATCCCCATATCTGATTTTCCAAAATAGTTCTTCCATTCAGATTGCTACGATGGTATTGGGTTTTCCTAAATGATTACTGAATTTGTTACACATTTTGTTTTGTTTGTTTTCAATAATGTATTGGGATAAATTTCCAAAAATCCAAATTAACCTATTATTTAGGTATTTATCGGGCTGAGAAAAGTTCGATTTTAGGTAAGCTCAGTTTTGCAGGATGAAAATACATAAAATGGTTTTGTTCATAGGAGACAAATTGTAACAAATAGGAGAATGGCCAATGAAACATCATTTTATAAATTATAATGAAGCAGGAGTGTTGTATCTGCTGTTCTTGGAGTATTAATACTTATTTTCTGTTTGCCATATAGCCTCTTCCTTTTTGTTTAGGAATTTTGGAATTCGTTAGGTTCATCCACCGTTTTGAAGTTCTAATACAATTGAAGAATTAGAACAATTCTGGAAAGGCAGAGGGTGAGCATAAGGGAAAAAGACAATTGAAGAATTAGAACAAGTCTGGAAAGGCAGAGGCTGTACATATGGGAGAATATATTTTTCAAAAGGGTGGAGCTATTTGAAAACCATGAAAATACTCAGTGGAGCTATTTGAAAACCACAAAAATACTCAGTAGTAAACTCACAATATGCCCTTATGTTCAAAAAATAAATAAATGAATTCACTTTACAAAAATTATTTTAAAACCCTTTTTCTCTCATCTTTTCCATGTCCCAACTACCTTATATCTCAAAGTTCCAATCATTCTCCATGGAAAGAAAATATACTTGAACAAGAAACTATATTTGAATTTGATTGAACAACAAATGCAAACATTAAAACAAGTTACTCATCTCAAATAGTATAATTATTATGTTAGCCTGGATCAGGAGAAGTGAAATAATGCAAGAACCCGGCCAACAACTCTCTTAGGTTTTGGTCAATTAGAAGATAATCTCATTATAAAATTTCATCTCAAATTATTTCAATTAGAAGATAATCTCATTATAAAATTTCATCTCAAATTATTTCAAGGGGCACATTAACTCGCTCAAAAGATACGAACAGAAAACTCTAGTAAATGGAGGAACATTCGAACAGAGAAAAAAATGAAGAAAAAACTCAAAATATTAGAGAGAGAAACGAGCCAAGAGCTATGTTCTACTCATTTCTCTCTCTTTGAAAAAAAAAGGAGGACGAGAAGCAGATTAACGTAGGGTTCAAAGTGAGTAAACAATAGTTAGAATTTTAATTAATTTTCTTTTTAAAGTTGACTATCATGGTAGTTTCAAGAATGGGGTATTTTAATAATAAAAAAATGTATTCAAAGAGTGGGTGTGGAGAGGATTTTAACAAGTTCAAATAACCCATTCTTTCCAAAATTTAAGATGTCCAACATTTTCTAGAGGGCTGATGTACCAGTTCCTTCACCTACAGAAGAACCCAGAATGGACTGCATAAACATAAAACTAGTATGATCTTACGAAAGCACGAGGAAACAAAGTGGGAAGAATCGAATTTTTAGCTTCGACAATCAATGCATAAAGGCCATAACAGGGAATGTGGACCACGGCCAGAACAAAATACCTGCAGAATGGAAATGTTGTTTAGCTGATAAACGTAAACAGGATAATGTTCAAGCTGAAAACGAAATGGATAACATTTGAGTTCAAAAATATACCACAAAGGAGCCCAGGGTGTATTAAGCTCAAGGAAAGGATACGGCCACCTGAAAAATGCTTCAGATATGTTATCATTTCTTGGATTTGATACAAAATTTCAGGGCAGGATTTATTAATTATGCTTACCACGTAAAACCACAGGCATGAATGACCCATTGGAATACGCAATAGAGACAGCTCCACTGGATAAAATATGCAATCCGGAACCAAGGAAACATCTGAAGTGCAAGATGGTAGTTGAGTAACTATACTTGTACAGTAGATGGTAGAAAAAGCAAAACAAATTCAGGTGAGCTGTTTTCCACTTAATTGTGTACTACTTACAAGACTGTTGAGAGCGGTATCTAGCAGCAGAAAAACAGCATTCAATGTGTGCATGCAAGCCATCAACTGCCAAGTACAGATCAATGAAGTTTTGTGAGAAGAAATAAAAGGAAGTGAACCCTGCCATAGAGTATAGGAACTTTTATGTATGATAGAGGTACACAGAGACAGTTGGGGAGAAGTGGACACCCACTGTGTTCAGGCCTAAATGTTCATCTGATAAAAATGGTACTAGAACACACCAAAATACAATGTCTGTTAGGAGGACAGCGCCACCGCAAGTCTGCAGAAAAGAAAAGTATGTTATGAAGATTAACTTCAACTGTTAAGAAGAGACAAATTAAAAATTAGCTAGCAAATTATTAGTTTGGAGGATATTATCCTGATGAATGACCTGATAGATCGTTTGCATAAGATATCCCCAAAATCCGGCTCTTTGTTGAATCTCCTCCTCAACATAATGGCTTTGTAATTTGATGTTACCCTTGGTTTCTTTTTCTCTGTATGTCATAGTGTTCGTAGTTATGTTTTCTTCCATGTCCCTTTTCAGAATTTCGTAACTCACCCCATTTGCGGAAGGATGTTCCTTTTTATAAACCCAACATCCATATGCCGATATCACTGTTCCCAGCTGCAAAAAAGAAATATTCATGTGTGATTCAGTCATTCGGTGGCAGCTTAATGCAGAAACCAAAATGATTTTTAAGTTACCATGTGTATTAACAATGGTGAAGGGAATTACGTACCGCAAAATAGACCATAACTAATGTAAATGTCCACCTGCAGATCAATTAAACCAAATGAATGAAAAACATTTTCATCTCAAAACAGAAAACTAAAATGCAATTAATATCCACAATGCTAAATTAGAATCTATTAGGTAAGATCCTATTGTTGTTGTATTTGTTAACTCAAATGCAAGTATTGGCTTTCGAACAACGCTGCTGAGAAAGAATTCATTTCGAGCAAACATGCAGCAATCCCAGAAGGGAGTTTAGCAATGAACTCACTGTGTATAAAAATAGAAGGCAAAAGCTCCGTCCAAAGCCACAGCCGCCTTAAGCATAAAAGCCAAACAAAGAAAAGCAAAAGCTCGATAGATGAGAAGCCAGACAGGATTGAGCTTTCTCCAACATGATGTCCAAAGACCATCCAAATACAAAGGCGTTGCTCTTGCTTTCTTGATTAAACACGAAGTTAACGAAGTTGGGACTAAGATTATCAGTGCACATACTGGCACCTGCCATCTAAGCCAGTACGCTAGACCGTCTTTATCTGAATTTGACATATCAAGATTAACATAACAATGTAGAATTCGAAAAGGGAGATTGAGATTAGATATTCGAACAAGTTCATGACCTCTTTCTGCATTTTTGTTTGACTAATGAAAGATCTCTGTTTCTTGTTCCACAAAACCGTTGACTTCTCAGAAAGCAAGTTGCACGTGACTTTAAAAAGTCTTAATTGGCAACTAAGAAGTACAGCGCATGCCTCATAGGACGCTTCTGTAGCCATCACTTCGGAGACAGAATTGGTTCCAAAATCACACAGTTGTCTGTCTGTATAGTGATACAATTTGACTTTTGCTATTACTATTTATGCATAAATAAAAGATTTATGCATTGTTGTTAATGAATATTACTACACTTTACAGAACGTGGGATACATGCGACCTTCCGACAATCTATCACTTAACAACGGACTAATAGGATAAGCAATTAGTTAACAATTGTTAGCTTACACTTATGTTCGTATGCCGTCAGAGACAGATTTTGTATGCAAATTAACTTTTGTAACCAGCACATTATCAATTACTTATCCAATATTAAATTTTATTTGATATTGAGGTGCAGTAATTTTTAAGATATAATTATTGTAAAAAAAAGTTATAAATATAAAATTAAAATTGATAGTGTGCGGTAACTCTATGATTTTTATATAATTATTTTGACCAAAAAAATAATAAAATTGTTACAAATTTTTATTACTGAATAAAATCAACTTAACTTTTAAATTATAGCCACAATTGTTTTCCAAATGGTTTTACATTATAATTTTTAAGTTATAATTACTCAATCTGACCTTAGTTTAAAAACTAAACTTTCTATCTTGCTCTCATTTCTTATTTGAATTATCTATTTACTCGTTAGCTAGAATCGTGATTGATTGGAAAACTTTTCGACATAAAGCCCATTCTTAATTATAATAATAATAAAAAGAAACAGCACAAAGTAATCAACTAACAACTTACTCAGTATAGTAGATGAAGATACCGGCGTCCCAATCCAAAATATCCCAAGACAGATATAAAGCCATGGCCACAAATGACAAGAACCGAGTCAGCAAGAGCCAGCCAGGGTGCACCCCTTTCCAGCAACTAGACCAAAGCTGGTTTGAGCCAACATGAGCCTTATGGGTGGCACGTACGAACCCATCCCTGTCAGCTTGAGCTGCTAGCAGGCTTTCATAAATGGTATTATCGTCGCATCTGGAGGCGCCTTCCTTCCTCCGAAGAATCCATAAGGAGCCTATATATGCAGCAACCACAATGCCAAAACAAATAAAATTGTACCAGTACACCACTAGCGCCATGGCAAGGCTTTAACCAATATGCACTGGTCCTGAAATAGGAAAATTGAAAAAGTGATCTGAATGTTTCAAAAGAGAGGAACTGAAAGTAATTCTGGTTTTGGGTATAATTGAACTCTAGAACATCTGAACACATGTTTAGAGGGGAAGTACTTTTAGTTGATGGCTTGACATTGGACTAGTAGTTTTGACTGTGTGGTTTAATTAGCTTTCGAAACGTGCACGTTAAGGAATTGTCATGCTGTTGACCCTCAGGTGGTGTCAAATTAAGTGTGCAAAATTAAAGGATAATTGCGAGTTTTTGACAAACCACAAACGTGGGATCAGGGTGAAATCCAAATTTTTAAAAATGTTTCCCCGACGTACTTTTCAAGTTTCTAGTTTCACTAGGCGGTCGCGTGTAATTCCAATAATAGTCTGGCAAGTTAATTATTAAGAATGGATTTAGATTCGGTGTCAAAAGGTTTTGGCGGAGACTTGGGTTGGCCACAGGTTAATATTGCATCTGCATGGAACAACAGGTCCCTCGAAACTAGAAACCCACATGAAATAGATATCCAGCTCGGCTACCAATTGGACACAAAAACTAGAAATTACATAAAATTGTCTCCTGAGTTATTCTGAGAGCTAAAACAGCAGATTTATTAGTTGTATTGGGTTGGAAGGGCATGACCGAGTGGTTTTTAGCCTTTTTGTTTTCACTAACCATATTATAATTGGGCTTTATTTGCTCCCTATTAAAAAAAAAAAAAAAAGCAGCATTGGATGCTAGCTAGGTGTGGGTAAATTCGGGTTCGGTCAAGTTTTAAGTTGAAAGAATTGGAAAAAAGTAATCTCAACTCAATTTGAACTTGTAATCTGAATTGAACTATATTCAAATTATATCAAGTCGGATCAGATCAAAATTTTAGGTTGAGTTAAAATTGAATCTAGTTATGATTATATGCGGATTGGGTCGGGTTAGGGCTAAAATTAGATTTGCGTCAATTAGGATGGACTCAAATAATATTCAACTAGGGGTAACTTGAGCCTTTTTTTGTTTATTTTGAGTTTATAAATTATTTTAGTCATTAGAAGATAGTTTACCATAATTATCTCATTTTAGTCTTTTTTTTTTCCAATTTTCAACAAAAAAAAAATGAAAACTACTACTATGAAATTAAATAAGAAAAATTGAAATAGATCACTACTATCAAGTCAGGTCATATCAGGTCAGGTTGGATTATTTGCTCACTCTTAGGATTATATCTAAATTTTTTTTTTTATTTTGTGTCAATCTGATTAAATTTTCAGATCGGATCAAGCTGAAGGTTTTATTCGCATCTGATTCGAACTCAAATTTTTTGGATTGGGTTGGGTCGGATCGGAACATCGGGTTATTTGCTCACCCCTAATGCTAGCCACATGATTCCAAGATCCTTTTAAAATAAATAGATATCTATCAGGAATTGATGGAAGGGGGTTCAATAAGTACAAGAACATTACTTGCAGGAGCTTTCACACTATGCTGGCCAGCCAAAACGCTTGACTATTGAAAAATGATACGCGCACCATTAATGAACCCGGCATTAGCCTTACTAAGGTTAATTTTTAGGCAACCTTTATCATTATTACAAATTTTAAAGGTATGTATTAAAATATTTCAACTTTTATTTGAATTTACTATTTGCTTTTTGAAAGAAACCTGCATGTCTTGAGTAAGTTTCCCAGATTTTAAGACTATTATAATCTTTTACTTTTCCTTTATTCTAGGGTCTATACTTTGTATTACAACCAAGATGAAGACAAGGTGTTGAGGGTCTGCTAAGCATAAGACGTGGGCGGACAGGATTCATGAACTTTATGATATGGAAAATAGATGGAAGATAACACTGCAGATTACAAGGAAATTGCACATGCCAAGTGCTGGTAACGAGGTTTGACTTCGACAAAATCACTTAAATTTTACACCTAAGAAATAAATGAATTCCAATTATAACATTAAAGAAGAGGGGAAAAAAAAGGCTACTTGCAGCCTGTGAGTCATTTATTATTACCAGCACACGTTTAGGTGGCTGAAGAAAAACTGTGATTCACCACCGTGAAGCCTCCATCAACAGCCAAATTATGCCCACTGATGTAAGCAGATTCATCAGAAGCAAGAAATAATGCCGCCTCCGCAATGTGCTTGGCCTTCAAAACAATGCCCTTCAGGTTAGCCAACGCACAACTATTAGCTTCAACTTCATCTGGCTTCAAATTATAAGCTGTACATGAAAGAGGCGTGGCAACTCCAAAGGGGGAGATGCAATTGACTCTGATCCCATAAGCGCCGAGCTCGCTACACGCTGTGCGGACCAAACCAACTAGAGCATGTTTCGATGTTGTATATGCATGTGGAGCTGTTCCTCCAAGCGAAGATGCAACACTTGTAGTGCAAATGATTGAGCCGCGGATATTTTTATTCACCATAGCACGAGCTGCATGCTTAATTGTTGCCGCAACTCCACAGACGTTTATGGCCATGGTGTTGTCAAATCCAGTGAGGTCAAGTTCTAGGATGCCTGTTAATGGGCCCATGATTCCAGCATTGCTGAACAAAACATCAAGCTTTCCATACTTCTCCAATGTGTAGCTCACTGTTTCTTCAACTTGCTTCTCATCTCGGACATCGCAGTGGTGATAGCAAACTTTATCTGTGCCTACGGATACGGCAACTTGATGGCCTAACTCATCTTGGACGTCAGCAGCAACAACAAAGGCTCCATGTTCCGCAAATAATCTCACTGCTGCCTCGCCGATCCCGCTAGCTGCGCCGGTGATAAGTACCACCTTACCCTCCATCCTATTTATTGGAAAAATAAAAATCAGATGAACAGAAGAGGCATATATGGAGATCTGAGGGTTTTAATTAAGTAATAATAGACGGTTACCTTGGCTTAGACATTGGTGAAATTCTCGGTTTTTATTGAGAACTTTCTCAAAATTCTACAACTCGATCTCTTGGATCTGCTGTTAATGTTACATTGTGCCATGTTCCCTCAAATTTATAAGCTCTTCTTCTAGATGTTGCAGAGAGCTCAAGATATTGACCGTGCAAAAACTTTGTTTGTTTGTTATAAAAAAATAAAAATAAAAATTAAAAAAACATAATCAAAGAGCAAGAGCACAATCAGCAGTTCATTTTAAGTCAATTGGGCCTACTGGAGTAACTGTATAAACTAATCGGAATAATCCTATACATAATTTATAGCGGCAGTGCTGAATATATTGTGTGCTCATCATCAGAAGATTTCATATAATTAAGAAAAAAATATAAGGTTTAGTTAATTAATTGCAGCTTGGTTATAGATTATTCAATTCATTGTTCGTTGGCAGAATCACCTGCTCACATTGTCGGGACAGATGGAAGCTGTAGTAACGAAGGAAAGAGAATTCAAACATTTTAAGGCAATAACAATTAGAGTTGGTAAAAAGATTCGATTGTGTCGTGTGAATTTCGCGTCATGTTAAATTTAAATTAATATAAATATAATTTATTTAATAATCACGTTAAAATATTAAAACTTAAATTTGACATAAAAAATAAACGAATTAACCAATAATCTGTTTAATATTACACACACATAAACATTTACACTATTGAAGTTTTAAAATAGGAAATTCTATAAATAAAACAATAGCATATGTTCATCCTTTCAAACAAAAAAGAGAGAGAGAGAATCATGTCAAATATTTAAGTTGTGATAATAAGAACCTATAAATTAATTTAAAATAAAAAATATAATTGTATCATCGATCGGATAAATGGATCAAAAACTTTAATTCTAACTTGACATGAAAAAAATCAGGTCGACATGGACCCGGCCTATTTAATAATCCTATTAAATTTGATGACCCATACCCATTTATTTGTATCATGTTTATATCGAATAATCAGATCGTGTCAAATTTTATCTGCTCTAATAACAATCAATGGATATATAGGAAATCCATATTATATATATGTACACTTATCGAACGAGTTTCGATAACTGATTAATAATTGTTACAATTTACTCTATGTTATAAGTGTTTATGATCAATACATATATTATAAATGTTGCAATAAGAGATTATTGACCATATTAAAATCAGAAATAAATTAAAAGATAAAAAAATATAAATTTAAATATAGTGTATTTTATTCTATAATATATTAAATTTTATTTTTTAATATTTTAATTTATCTACAACTTTAATACAGTCACAATCGCTACTTAAAAATATACTATGAGGTGAAAAAGCTATAAATGCTTTAACATGCAAGCTCATCTTTCTTGTATATTATTAGATTTAAGTAGCTAGGCTGCGGTGCTCGGGTTAGCGTTATTATTAGCAGAAGCGCACTGTGAGAGTAGATACCTCCTGTGCGGGAAGCAGAGATTACTGTATAGCATTGAGCTATGAACAGCACTAATTATTTGATCCTCAAATCAGGGGATCATCCTGACACTTTATTTTATATATATATAATTCTTGAATTATGTACTTGAAACTTTTCCACTGTTATTGCCTTGTCGCAATTGCTTACTTAACTTTTTTAACTTCTTCAGAAAATCGGAAAGTAATTTAGTAAATTACCTGAACTCACACTTCGTCACCTCCCACAAACCGGCTCTATTTCATGCTCTATCTTCGTCTTGCAACTGACTCATCGTTTTTCTGCTTTTTTGTCCCCACCATTTATTGTCTTTGCTAATTTTTTTTTTAATTACATGAGATTATTATTCATTATAATTCATATTTCATGAGATTAGTACATTAATATTTACAATTGTCCCCACCATCTATGGTCTTTCTTAGTTTTTTGTTTAATTACATAAGACTATTATTCAGATTATAACTCATATTTCATGAGATTGGTACACTGATATTTATAATTAGATAATAACTAGAATTAATTTACATGACTAATTTATAAATCTTATTATAGCACAGCCATATTTTTACCCTCTAATATTCGAGAATGTTTACTCCACTCACAGTTCGAAATGGAGAAAACTGCCTCTTAGCTTGGACTAATTTATAAATATTATATAGCACATCTTAGATTTTCACTCTCTTTAATATTTGAGAAATATCTACTTCATTCACATTTCGAAAGGGAGAATACTGTCTCCTCGAATATTGACTAATTTACAAATCTTATATAGCACTACTCCACACACATTTTGAAAAGGAGAAGTCTCCTCGAATATTGACTAATTTACAAATCTTATATAGCACAAGTCAGATTTTCATCTTCTCTAATATTTGAGGGACGTCTATTTCACTCATATTTTGAAAGGGAAAAGACTGTCTTCACTCAAATTAAGGAAGGAAATTAAATCCCTATAATATGTTATTGGGATTTGAACCCGTGACCTCACAATTATAAGGGTGGAGTTTTAACCACTAAGTTAAAAAGCCTAGTGGCTCTATTATCTTTGTTAGTTGAAGTTGGATTCCAGTTCGTCAAGCATTGACTTTAACGCTAACAAATCTAGGATTTGGGCCAAATTTATTAGCAGATTTCATGAAACAAAGGACGTTGCAACGAAATCAAAAGTTTGTCTCGGTTAAGCATTAAAGATTTCATTATTTTTTTTTTAGGGCTATTTGCACTTTAAATATTACTTAAACACTCTGTCACTTCATACTCATACACTATTTAAGCACTCTATTACTCCACAGCCATACAATAGTTATAAAAAAATTAAGTTTCACCTTGTACACTCTTTAAAATTTTTTAAAAAATCCTTACTTAAATTATTTAAATTACTTAA